>JAANYP010001522.1:41752-238568 GCA_020465985.1 Centrapalus pauciflorus
GTTTGGCTTACACTCAAACTCCTATTAGGATAGACAATCAATCTACAATTGCTATAACTAATAATCCAGTTAAACACAGTAAAACAAAGCACATAGACATAAGGCATCATTTTATTCGTGATTGTGTTGAAAAGAATTTAATCAAACTGGTAAAGGTGGCAACAGAAGATAATAATGCAGATTAATTTACCAAAGCGTTTGATAAGTCACGGTTTGAGTATTTAATTCAACTGAATGGAATGCGCAACCCAGAGTAATTTGACCTTAGTAGTAGTAAGTTTATTTTCTTTTAGAGTCGTAGTATTTCTTTCTCTACAGTAGTCTGCTAATTTAGGAAAGTTTCTATTTTTAGTAAGTTTCTAATTTTAGTAAGTTTCTATTTTTAGTAAGTTTGTAGGTTAGCTTATATTACTGCTTTTTCTTATGAAAAACAAAAGAAAAAAAGAGAAAATTACAAAAATACAAAAAAAAGAGAATATCAAAAAAGGAGTTAAGTCTTAGATACATAGGTTCAAAGTGACGAAAATTAGCACCGTCGTTACAGACTCTAAGAATTTAGGCTTTCACACATAATGCAATTAAATCCTAAGTGTTATACTTTATTTAGTTTCATGTGTTGGTAGACATAATACATATAGGGAATCTAAAGGCTAATAAAATATTCTAGAAAAAGTCAAGCGTGTCACTAACTTAGATGTACGACCAATCGGTCTTAATTTTTATGTACAAGACATACAAACATTGAGTCTAAATGAGGTATGCAAACTTTCTGGGGATGTATGGCAACATCAAATACATTTGAAAATGGAAAGAATAGAAATATCATGTAAAACTGAGAGTCGAAAACATGCAACTCTGTTGTACGTAAGTACAGACCTGTTGTCTCTGTTTAGATTCGGGTTAGCAGACATGTCGCTTTGTTGTACGTCAGTACAGACCTGTCACCGCTATCTGCTAACTTTAAAAATAAACCTTAAGTCGAACTAAGACACTTTGTTGTATGAGAATACAGACCTGTGTCCGATGTTTGTCTTTTAAAGAAAGTTTGCAAATACCAACAAGTTAGAATCTTTGTCTGTGTGCCTTGATCATAAAAGTATGTCTATGTCTGAGTCACGTAAGAAAATTTCCTGATAAATAAAAAGGCCAAGGGATATTCCGAAATGTAGAATGTTTAACAGGGTAAAATACCAACAATTGGCTAAATAGGTATGTCACAACAAACAATCAAAGGAATCAAAAATTCCTAAGTGTGAAAGTTTAAGTACTGAAAGTTAGTATCAGACATCGCTATCTGATTGAACCTTTCTTAGACTATACTCATCAAAAATATGTTGTTAAGTATTTAGCTTAGATTGTAAATTTTTCTTAAGTCTAGATTAATTTTTTGGTCAAAACTTTATTTTATTTTATTTTATTTTTACCTTAGTCTATTTTATTTTATTTTATTTTAGTTTAGTTTAATTTTTACTTAGGTAAAAGGTCAAAAGTTACTGAGGGTGCATTCAAAGTTGAATAAAATAAACATTGCGTGAAATATCTGTTGCTTAGGGTAAAAGAATTGGCATAGTATTATCTGGTTACACGATACCGTAGAAAAAAGTTGGAAAAGTTGAATTTATTTCAAAATTTTCGAAAATTTTTCTAAGTATTGGTGGTTTCGAATCTAAGACAGACTCGAAGCAGTAAGACTTCGAATCTGTCAGTAGATTCGAATCTACACTTAGACTCGAAGGTTGGTTGTATAAATAGGTCAACAGTGAAGTCATTTAAGACTTACTGTTTTCGAATCTATACACTCGAGTCTAAAGGCGATTTCGAATCTATTTCTTCGAATCTATCGGATTTCTACTAAACGACATTTTGTCGACTTTGAAGATTGTGTATTCGATTCTACAGATACCTCTAGGTATAATCAACCGGATTGTACAAGATTTGTGTAGTTTTATGCACAATTTTAGACTAAATCGTCAAATTTTGAAGTTTTATAGGTCGAAATAGGGTTTTTGCTAAATTACCAAGATTGGACCTATAAAAGATCAAATTAAAGGCATAAATCATTGATTAGAACCTAGTTGAACTAATGTATGTGATTTACCAAGTTCAAAATGGTTAAAATCGTGGGTTTTAGTTGAAAAATCAAACGTCGGGGCTTCGAGTCTATTCCAGGACCTTCGAATCTGTTCATGGGTTTCTCGAATCTGTCATTAGATTCGAGATGACCATGATATTCGAATCTGTCCATTAGACTCGAAAAGGGACTCTTCGAATCTGTCCATTACACTCGAATATGGACACTTCGAATCTGTTACTTTCGAATCTGTACTTTATTTACTTTGTTTAATTTAAATTTTATTAAACTTGTGGAAATTTAATTGTGTTAGATTTTGTATTTAATCAAGTACAAAATAAAACAAATTTTGAATTTAAACAAGTTTATTGATTTTTATTGAGTCTAACAGTTTTATTTATTGTGCAGATATGGCAGTTCGCGCTTTTGTCCCAAAGCATAATATGGTCCTTAATCCAGATAATAATATCCCTGAGGCGCAGGGTTTTCGCGAAGTTTTGGACTTCCTAGCTGAGTCTAGGATTAGCTATGCTTTGTAGCATAACATTCCAATTGTAATTTCGTATGTACGCCAATTTTATGATCATTTACAGGTGGACTGTACTGTCACCCCGACAGTTATCAGAACAAGAATCGCTGGCCAACCTCTAGTCTTCTCAGCAGATATGTTGCGCCAAGTGCTACAGTTGGGTTCTCAAGAACAAGAAGATGGGCCTATTGACTTTCCATTAAGTATTAGGCAGACTGCTTTTCTGAGAATGGGCTACAGTTTAGATGTGACAAAGTCGTCATACATGAAGAGTGGCCTGATTGGGCAATGGAGATTCTTGGTCCACGTATTCATGGTCTGTTTTGCGCCAAAGAAAGCTGGCTTTGATTACATAGTGTCAAAGATCCAATATGGAGTTATTGCATTGGTATATAATCGGAAGTTCAGCTTTTCGCAGATGTTCTTCTCGGAGTTTGTTCATCAAATTACGGCTCCAGAAAGGGAACGTTTCTTGTTGTACCCAAGGTTCATTATGATGCTGATAAGGCATTTCTTGCCAGACTTGCCGCCGTCCAATGATTCTCTGAGTGTTAACATTATGGACAAACGGATTTTCGCTGATTGTTCCTCACACCGAGGAAGATTGGTTGTTCCTGTTGCTCGTCCATTGTTCGGAGCTATTGTGGATAGGGATTTTCAAGCCCCGGAAGTTGCCAACTGGGCAGGGGTCGTTGAGTTTCCACAACAACAACAACAGCAACAACATCAACAGCAACAACAGCCTCGTGCTCGGCCACGTGACCCAAGACGTCGACAAAGACCAGCCGCGAGTCAAATCCAGGCTTCCAGGCCTTCTACGAGCGAACAGCCCTAAGCACAGGACGCAGGGCCTTCAAGTGCCATTCCTGAATCTGAGCAGATTGCTCAAACCTTGGAGGAAATATGGGCATCTGGTCCACATGCCAATGAAGATGTTGCAGCAGCATTAGTAGATGAGCTGCTGAGTCCCCCAGTAGATACAGATAATGTATTTAGAGATGTCGAGGAATACGAGCCAGAAGGGGCAGATGACGGATTAACATCTTCGAAATCCGACTCAGAATCCGCGGAAGTTCCGACAGCTGCAGTTCCTGACATTCAAATTGGAACTTATGGTTCGAGATTGATTATAAATGAGGGTGGTTCGAGGAGGCGCGTAAACAGGGAATTGGAGGAGTCTGATTTTGAAGAAGAGGAAGTTCCTCAACTAGTGACGAGGCAACGGGCCAAACGTCACAGGTTCATGCAAGGATCATCTTCAGCTCCTGAAGCTCAACCAGAAATTCCACAACATCAAGAACCTCAAACCACCAGTCCACCACCACCACCACCTCAAGATGAACCGTATATACCATCACCGTTCATTCCTACTCCTATACAGTCCATTCCATCTGCCTCGACCACATACACTGACAATCAAAGGTTTCTGCAGCTTAAAGCTCGCGTCGACTTCCAGAATGTCCAAATCTTAAGCCTAACAAAGGCGATCGGAGAAATTCAGACTCATAATGCAAATCTTGATAAAGAAAATGCCGATTTGAAGAAGATTGTGGAGCAAGTCCAGGAATAGAACGTAGAAATGAAAACTTTTGTTTGCGATCAGGCGGCTGAGATAAGGTCGATGCGCTCCCTAATTGAGCAGTTAATGAAAAATTTACAGGCTCAGGGGGAGACATCGTGCCGAGATCAGGAAGTGCAGAGAAGAGATGATACTGAAGGTGATGATCCCGGTGCGAATAAAGAGTTTGAGTCTGTAGATTTTCCTGCAGCTCAAGTTACACAAGTTGAGGGGGAGCCTAGTCAAGGCGAAGGAGAAAGAGGTGAGGCCAGTTCATCTAAACAGCCTACAGACTTTGAGATCAGTGAGATGATTGAAGCACTCATGGATCTCGATGATGATCCACTGGATGTAGGTTTTGATAATGAAGACGAAGAGCTGGAAGAAGGGGAGTTTGGGCCAGGGGAAATAGTAGACTGGCGGTCGGATGATGAAGTACTTGCTGATGAGGATGATGAAGCTGACGAGATAGTTGTGCAGCAGAATCCTATCACTGATACTTACATGATTGATGGAAATAAAATTGTCGATGCCGATATAGTTAATGTTGCATTAAATCCTCAGCCATCGACAGAAGAACCTGCAAGAGAGCTAACTAATGAAGAAAAACGAAAGCTATGGTTCAGGGCTGAAGAGAAGGAAGCAGCAATTAAAAAGACAATGAAAGTGCCAGGTACTGGGAAGCTGTCTGAGCGAATTTTAAGCTGGTTCTTTGACAGAGATCTGCAGCTATTTATAATAAAGAGAAAAGACGGGCTTCAGTACATGAGGCGAACTTTAAAAGCGTTCAACTCCCTGCCAAAAATCGAAATCACTGCGCTAGCTTGGAAAGATCTTATAAACATTGGCAATGATCCCTACGCGAGCGTAATCGAAAGAATCATAAGAAAAGAAGGGAGATCAAGGAAGTTCGAACGTTTGAATCCAAGGGTCGGGAGAAGAGTAGAGGATCCATCACGTATTGATCCTCTAACTGGACGACCTTGGATGAGGATTCACTATAAGCCGGCTAGATGTCTTAGGAGGGTTCCTCTCAAGCCAATGCCACAAAATATTCTGAAGAATCTGAAGTGGTGGTATGCTGACACGGAAACTGGAGAAGCGGTTATGGAAGACTTAGAAGAAAATGTTATTCTTAGAGTCTATGACCCGCTTCACCTGGTAAACCCATCTAAAGAAGATCTGCAGATTTTGTATAATTATAAGATTTCCAGTGACGCACATATGGATACTGCGGCTAGTAAGTATGAAAATGTGGTCAAGGTATGCGTCGAGAAAGGTCTGTATGCTGGTAGTGTTTTGAATCAATAAATAAACCAAGTTCTTAAATCAAATGTGTGAATTATTAGAAGCTATCGTCAAGGGGGAGTCTGTTGGTACATCCTGTGTGACGACAGCAGTCTAAGTGATCCTACATTGTGATTTTAGCAAGTGTGTGATATATATGTTTATATATGGTTGATATTTATTAGTGTTTGTATGTTTGAACTTGATGTAACGTATTACAAGAAGTTCAAACATAAAGTACAAAGATAAAATCAATTATAAGTAATAACGTAAGGTTCAACACTTAGTTGTTTATGTAAAAGGCTAGATTCGAATTATATATGGGTTGACATTCGAATCTGTGATAGATTCGAATGTAACCATAGATTCGAAAGAAGGCTAGATTCGAGACTGTCAATATGGACAGATTCGAATGGGCCTTGGGCCAGATTCGAGGTTGGCCCACAACAGACTCGAATCAGGGTCTATAATTAGGGATAGACTCGAATAATTAGAGGACTTTTTGCAGAATTCGTGAGGGATTAAGCAAAGGGCGATCTCGAGTTTATCAGCTAGGTGAGTGCCGTTTCGGAGAGAATTAGTTCGTAGGATCGTTCTTGTGTCGTTCGTTCTGCGTCTAATAGTCTCCGTGTTCCGTTGGTTGAGAGTTGTCCGTCTAACCGCCAACGAGGATTCCGCACTCGTTCACGGATCCGCGTCTAGATAGATCTTGCAGTGGTAGACCTTACAATGTCGTGGAATGGTTGAAGGTCAGTGTGTTTGAGAGAAAAGGGAAGACAGTTATGTTCTTTGACAAACTCCATTGACGATCAATCGGTGATTTAGGGTTTCAGAGAAGTGTGTGTTAATCGGTCAGAGAGAAAAGGAAGTTCGTGGAAGATATTTTGCAACTGGTAGTTACAATTGAACGAAACTGGGACCTTTAAAGGTTTGGGGGTTTCGAAAATATATAATCCTGCGCACACACTTATAGGAAGTTACCAAATTACCCTGCACACTTTGACAGATCAAGAGAAACAACTAACAGTCCAAGTAAAATGAACTAGCAGCTTGAGAAAAGACTCAAGCTATTAGTTGAAAAGTAAGCATATTATAATGAAACAGTGTCTCCCCCTTAATCAAGCATATGAAATAGATATATTCTTCATAAAATAAGAGAGAATGATGAAAAACAAATTATTCCATATTAACCATGCCAATATTTGATACTAGGAAGGTGAATCTTCCTACATCAAACAGTTTTGTAAATAGATCAGCTAACTGATCATCAGTATGAATTTTTGTAACATGGATTAATTTCTTCTCATTAAAATCGCTTATAAAATGAAATCTGATGTCTATATGCTTGGTTTTGGGAAATTTCACTGGATTTTGTACAATGCCTATTGCACTTGAGTTGTCAATGTAAATAGGAGTGGATAGGAAATTCATACCATAGTCTCTTAGTTGATTCTGAATCCACATCACTTGGGAACAGCAGCTTGCAGCTGCTACATGTTCTGCTTCAGTGGATGAGGTGGAGACAGTTGTTTGCTTTTTGCACTGCCAAGAGACCAATCTTGCTCCTAGATATTGACATCCACCAGTTGTGGACTTTCTGTCAGTGTTGCATCCTCCATAATCACTGTCAGAATAGGCTATTAGTTCAAGAGGAGAGTCTTTAGGATACCAGAGGCCCAAATGTGGTTGGTCTTTGAGATATCTAAAGATTCTCTTAACAGCAAATAGGTGTGAGTCTTTTGGAGCACATTGAAACCTGGCACAAACACAAACAGCAAACATTATATTAGGTCTAGAAGATGTTAGGTACATGAGTGAACCTATCAAGGATCTGTATAGATGAATGTCCACATCTACTCCATCTTTGTCTTCATCAAGCTGCTTGTGAGTGTCCATTAGAGTACTAGCAACTTTGGTATCTTGGTAACCAAACTTTTCCAGTATATCTTTAACATACTTTGATTGACTAATAAAAAGTTCTAGGCTTCTGCTTGACCTGCAATCCTAGAAAGAAGGTGAGTTACCCCATTGAACTCATTTGAAACTTTTTGTGCATCAATGCCTCAAACTCTTTGCACAGACTGTCATTGGTAGACCCAAAGATGATATCATCAACATAAATCTGAACAAGCAAAATCTCAGATTTGATGGACTTTGTGAACAATATTTTGTCCAGAGTACCTCTCTTGAATCCATTCTGTAGAAGGTATGATGACAGAGTGTCATACCATGCTCTAGGTGCTTGGTGGAGTCCATAGAGGGCTTTGTCTAATTTGTAGACTCTGTCTCGATACTTGTAGTCCTCAAATCCAGGAGGTTGACACACATAGACCTGTTCTTCAATTGTGCCATACAGGAAAGCAGACTTCACATCCATTTGATACACTTTAAACCCTTTGAAGCTTGCATAAGCTTGGAACAGTCTGATGGCTTCAATTCTGGCCACTGGAGCAAAGACATCATCATAATCTATTCCTTCTTCTTGAGTGTATCCCTGTGCTACCAATCTTTCTTTGTTCTTGATGACTATCCCTCTCTCATCCTTCTTGTTTCTGAACACCCATCTTGTACCAATTGCTCTCTTTTCTTTAGGAAGATCAACTAGAGTCCATACATTCTGAATCTTTAATTGCAGAAGTTATTCCTACATTGCCTCAATACCAGATGGATCTTTCAAAGCCTCAGATGCCTTCTTAGGTTCTAACTGTGACATGAAACAAGCATGTTCAAAGGCAGCTAGACTGAATTTAGAAACTGCTGATTCAGCATCAGTAGACTCCTTGTGAACCATTGTCCTTGTCTGCACAGGAGTGCGTGGATCACCCATTGTCTGATTTAGAGGATGATACTTGTGAACTCTGAGTGTTGGCTCTCTGTCTGTCTGATAAGAAGTTCCTAGATTTGTATCATCTCCATCAGGACCACTTGATGGTTCAGCTTCAGGAACAGCTTGACAAGAATCTGGGACTGTTTCCCTTTGTGATGGAGTTGTTCCCTCAGGACTTGGGATTGGCACTTTATAGTTTGGATTTGAATCATGTTGAGCATTCAGTACCCCTGGTGGGTCACAAGATAGAAGTGGTAGTACAGTATACTCATCCCATTGAGCAGAATCTTCAACAGTCTGAAACTTTGTGCCCACAGCTTGAACATTTTTGCTACCAGCATGAGAATTTGTGTTGGCAGCTTCAAACCTGTTTTCATCAGTTTCTGTAGTATACTCAACAAAGCTCAGAGAATTAGTTAGGGAATCTAATTCAAACAACCAATCAGGACCAGTGCCTTTGACATTTGCAGTGTTTTCATTAAATTCAACATTGGCACTTTCTTCAATGGTTTTAGACACACTGTTATATACTGTATAAGCTTTGCTTTGAATGGAGTATCCTACAAAGAAACCTTTTTCAGCCTTACTTTCAAACTTTCCTAAGTGAGTCTTAGTGTGAAGAATGGTGCATGAACATCCAAAAGACTTTAGAAAGGCTATTAAGGGGACTCTATGATGGAATAACTCATATGGTGTTTTTCCTTGTGATTGAACAACCTGAACCCTATGTAGAACATTACAAGTTGTATTGACTGCTTCTGCCCAAAAGGTCATTGGCAGTTTGGAATCAGCTGGCATGGTTCTAGCAGCCTCAATTAAAGTTCTGTTCTTTCTTTCAGCTACACCATTTTGTTATGGTGTTCTTGGTGCACTGTATTGCCTAGCAATGCCTTTAGACTCACAGAAACTGTTTAAGATATGGTTTTTAAACTCAGTTCCATTGTCTGATCTTATCACCTTAACTTTTAAGTTGGATTGGTTTTCTATCTTAAGAATAAATGATTTAACTAGCTTAGCAGTTTCATCTTTAGTCCTAAGAAAGTATACCCATGTGAATCTTGTGAAATCATCAACAATGACTAAACAGTAAGCTCTTTTATTCAAACACAGAACAGATGTTGTAGTAAAGAGATCCATATGAATAAGATGAAGAGTAGATGAGATTGAATTTATTTCTTTGGCCTTACGAAATGTTTTGTGTTGCTTGCCTTTAAGACATGCTACACAATGATCATGACAGATGAACTCCTAAATTCTTTTTGACTAGAACATTCATAGATTTGAAGTTCATGTGACACATCCTTCTGTGCCAAAGTGCAAACTCATTAGATGATGCTTTGGATATCAAACAGCTTAATGTACTTGATTTGGATAAAAGATCTGTGTCCGAACAGTAGACATTGTCCATTCTTGGTGTTCTAAGTAAAACAAGATTTTCAGGTATTTTAAAATCTTTTGAAAGAACAATGCACTCAGAATCTGTGAAGACAACAATATTTTGTTTATCACAGATTTGAGACACACTTAATAAATTGTACTTCAAATGTTCTACATATAAAACATCATTGAAAAGCATATTGCCTGCTTTAACAGTACCTTTACCTGTGACCTTACCTCCCTTGGAATTTCCTCCAAATGCAACAAAATTGCCTTCGAAGTCTTTGAAATTTGACAAGCATTCAGAATTGCCCGTCATGTGCCTAGAGCATCCACTGTCCAAATGCCATCTTGTTTTATGTTGTGACCTGTGGGTGCCCTGCACAAATAAGAGCTTAGTTAGTAGTTGAGTAAACCCAAACCAAGTTGGTTTTGGGTTGTCCTTGTGCATTGACATAACTAAACATTGTTTGTGACTTCTTATACTTAGTGAGATCCACTGGTGGATTCTGGGAAGAATATTTAGTTATGACATGAGGAATCCAGGTGTTCTTTCCAAGTTTTGTATTAACAGTCTCAAATGATCCATTACTAGTTCCAGTTGTAGGCTTAACAGTTTGAACTGTGTTTTTAGTGCAGACAGCTTGAGGTTTTACACTACCAGTTCCAACTTTAGGCCTAGCAGTTTCAACATTTGTGTCAACAGTTTGATCTGGGTTTTTGCCTTTAACACACCATATCTGTTTAAAAACGGATTTGGGTTTTGCCTAAACTTGTTTTTGGTGTGTGGACTGTTTTTTATTTACTTTTAAGAACCTGTGATCAATTGTTTTCTTTGGAACTGGTGCAGTAGATGGTTTGGCCTTTAAATGATTTGTGTTTTGAACGAATGCCTGCTTCTTAACCATAGTCTGTTTTGCAACAGGTGGTTTGTACAGGCAATGCTTGGCCAAATGGTTTTTCCTGCCATAATGGAAACATCTTTTGAATGTTTTGATTGGAGAACCAGTTTTATTGGACCATAACTGGTTCTTGTTCCTTTGATTTCCCCTTACCTACTGTTGTTTGGGAAAATTTTGGACACCATGCTTTTGGCATGTGCAGATTGGAACAGTCTTACCCCTTTTATTACCTTTTGAGGAAGATGCAGTGTTACAGTTAGAAGGTATAGAAACATGTGGAGCAGCATGGCATACACTCATCTTCTCTTTTCCTTTCTTACTGAGGTTAGAGGTTTCTATAGGTGCACTCATTGTTTTGTGGTCTCTCTCAACTTCTTTGCACTCACATCCTTCATCTGGAATCAGGTCTCCTGATTCAGGACTGCTGTCAAGGATAGGATTTATAGTTGTCATGGACTCATCTAATGGTTCATTAACAAGCCTATCAGCAACTTCACTCATTGGATGAATGTATTTGTTGTTGTATGGAGGTGGAGTGGCTATGTATCCTATACCTTCTTTGGGATTGAGCTGAGATTTTACCCTATCTTTAAATTGAACATCCATTAGGTGTTCCAGCTTTTGATTTTCCAATTTGAAGTTTCCTAGATCTATATTGACAGATTCTATTTTCTTATTAGCTTCTAACACCTTCTGTTCAGCCTCATCTAATTTCTTATTTAGAGACTCTATTTTATTATTCAGCTCCTTTTTCTCCCAATCATGATATGTTCTATCATGTCCCATTTGAATCTCTTTATCCTTATAGTCATTGATCTGTTTGTCAAGATCCTCTATGGCCTGCATGTACTCATATCTCCTTTTTTCCATCTTAGCTAGAGTTTTGCACATGCTCTCATTATGATCTCTGTACTTTTTAACCATATTTTTGCATGTTTGAGAGCAGAGTTTAGCATTTACCTCAGATGGTAGTTCAGTGGAGGTGACATTTGATGTTTCTGCCATGAGAGCTTGATTTTGAACTCTTCCTCTGTCAGATCACTCCAGTCAAACACATTGTCTTCTTGAGAGACTAGTGCTTGTGATGATGAAGCTTGAGTAGGTTGCTGGGGTCTTGGTGGTTGTTGACCTTGGGATCTGCATTCTCTGGCAAAGTGGCCAAGCTCGTGACATTTAAAGCATTCAACTTTGGATTTATCAAATGCTGGTTTCCCTTCTGGTCTGGCTTGAAAGTTGGATCTGCCAGTTCTTTTCAGAAACCTTTTAGCCCTCATAGTCAACATTGCATGCTGCCATTTTAAGTCCATCTCTTCAAGATCATCAGGATGAATTTGTTCTAAATCTTTAGCATTTAGAGCAAACAGTCCATCATTGGCAACAAAAGCTTCATAATGAACTTCAGTAGAATTACCATCAGCACCTGAAAAGGAATCAAAACAGTTAGATTTATCAGTTAATGCTGATGACAGCAGAGCAGTGTTATGATTAAAAGAAAAGGATTTCTTTTTAGTTTCAATCTCAGTTTCAAACACTCTCAGACTGTTGTAAAGATCATCCAGCTCTATTTCTTCAAGAGTGTCTTTGGTTCTCCATTAGACAGCATAGACGGTCCACTCTTCACCAAGAGATCTAAGAAATTTTCTGTTTACTTCATCTTCATCCAAGGTGACTTTGGCACTCTCCAATTCACCTATCAGTTTGTTAAACCTGTTCAAGATTTGAGTAAGGTTTTCATTCTTGCCACCAGAAAAGTTTTCATACTGCTGTTTCAAAAGATTCTTTTGATTTCTCTTGGTGCTAGCATTGCCAGCAAATCTTTTCTCTAAAGCAATCCAAAGAGAATGAGCAGTGTAAAACTTTTTAAACTGGTGTTGATAAGCATTAGGAATGGCTATCTGTAAAAGTGTAAGAGCTTTCACTTCATTCATTCTAACCTTTCTTTCAAGTTCAGTTTTTGGAGGAGTTTTTATGGGTTTTCCCTCAGCATCAAGTTCAGGATCAACTATAGGAGGAAATTCAGCAGCTTCCCATATGGCATAATCAATAAATTGAATGTGCTGTTGAATCCTGAGTTTCCACATCTCAAACTCAGTGGGTTTGAGCATAGGCACTTTGAGTCCTTGCCCAAATCCACTACTGCTATTATCAAATTCCATTGCAGAAAATTAAAAATTTTAAAAGAAAGCTTCTGACTTTGAAAACAAAGAAAGACCTATGGCTCTGATACCACTTCTCATGATCAAAATCACTACCTAAGATTAACTGGTTTGAATCAATCAGAGTATAAACCAATAACCTTGTATTGAATCAAAGTCCAATTAAGAAGTTTGCGGAATAACACTTAACTGTTTTAAGAAAAGCTTTCAAAACAAATAACACAAAAATATAATCAACAATCCCTTATATTGCCAAACTCAATGAAATTTGGATTTATCAAATGCTGGTTTCCCTTCTTGTCTGGCTTGAAAGTGTGATCTGCCAGTTCTTTTCAGAAACCTTTTAGCCCTCATAGTCAACATTGCATGCTGCCATTTTAAGTCCATATCTTCAAGATCATCAGGATGAATTTGTTCTAAATCTTCAGCATTTACAGCAAACAGTCCATCATTGGTAACAAAAGCTTCATAATGAACTTCAGTAGAATTACCATCATCACCTGAAAAGGAATCAAAACAGTTAGATTTATCAGTTAATGCTGATGACAGCAGAGCAGTGTTATGATTAAAAGAAAAGGATTTCTTTTTAGTTTCAATCTCAGTTTCAAACACTCTAAGACTGTTGTAAAGATCATCCAGCTCTATTTCATCAAGAGTGTCTTTGGTTCTCCATTGGACAGTATAGACTGTCCACTCTTCACCAAGAGATCTAAGAAATTTTCTGTTTACTTCATCTTCATCCAAGGTGACTTTGGCACTCTCCAATTCACCTATCAGTTTGTTAAACCTGTCAAAGATTTGAGTAAGGTTTTCATTCTTGCCACCAGAAAAGTTTTCATACTGCTGTTTCAAAAGATCCTTTTGATTTCTCTTGGTGCTAGCATTGCCAGTAAATCTTTTCTCTAAAGCAATCCAAAGAGAATGAGCAGTGTAAAACTTTTTAAACTGGTGTTGATAAGCATTAGGAATGGCTACTGTAAAAGTGTAAGAGCTTTCACTTCATTCATTCTAACCTTTCTTTCAACTTCAGTTTTGGGAGGAGTTTTTATGGGTTTTCCCTCAGCATCAAGTTCAGGATCAACTATAGGAGGAAATTCAGCAGCTTCCCATATGGCATAATCAATAAATTGAATGTGCTGTTGAATCCTGAGTTTCCACATCTCAAACTCAGTGGGTTTGAGCATAGGCACTTTGAGTCCTTGCCCAAATCCACTACTGCTATTATCAAATTCCATTGCAGAAAATTAAAAATTTTAAAAGAAAGCTTCTGACTTTTAAAACAAAGAAAAACCTATGGCTCTGATACCACTTCTCAAGATCAAAATCACTACCTAAGATTAACTGGTTTGAATCAATCAGAGTATAAACCAATAACCTTGTATTGAATCAAAGTCCAATTAAGAAGTTTGCGGAATAACACTTAACTGTTTTAAGAAAAGCTTTCAGAACAAATAACACAAAAATATAATCAACAATCCCTTATATTGCCAAACTCAATGATTACAATCACCTCTAATCTGTTTGATTAGACGAAGAACACAAATTATTCTTAGGGTTTTACAACCTTAGAGGCTTATGAAAACTTAATCAGAAACACAATTACAATTGAAAATAAACTTGTCCGTGCAGAGATTACAATAGCAAACGTATTCTATGTATATATAATGCCTTCTGATTTGTTTCCTTGAGAAACTCTGATTTCTTTGATAGTAGATATGCTTGAATCTTCGAATATATCTTTTCCTGAATTTCAGTACTTTCTGTTTATTGAGCTGTTGAGCAGCTTGAAGTCTATCTGTTGAGCAGCTTGAGTTTGAACACAGGCAGCTTGAACTTTTGAACTAGCAGCTCGAACTTCTTCAACTAACAGCTTGAACTTTGTAATTACACAGAAAATCTACTAACAGTTTGAGAAATCTAACTAACAGCTTCACATACTTAGAATATTTCCCAACATATTTTGGGAGAAGGATCAGCATAATTGGAGCCTGCTTCAGTCCACCCTGTGTCAATTCCAAGTCAGCCTAGACCCTCTGGTTCCTCCCAACAGGAGCTAGTTGTACATATGGAGACAGCCACATCAACTATTCCAGCCTCCCAACACGCTGAGAATATTGAAAGTCAGGAGTTCTCTCAACTCCATACTGAGTCCACACTTGTAACATCCGGCACTAAACCAGGTTAGCAACAATGCCCTAATCTGTATTCAATAACCAATTTCAACCTAATCAGTGGTCATTAGAAATTAATCAAGTGATTAACAAGATTTATTAGAAAATTCAACTCAATTAGAATCAAATTCATCGGTGCGATGAATCGGGAAATCAATTAATCCGATCAATTTACGATATGAGGGATTAATTCAACTAAGTACATAATTAAATTATGATTAGTGACACTAATCATACACTAATACAATTACTTAACATTAATTATGCAAGACTAAAACAATTCATTAAAACAATGCATCCATTAGTATTTATAAAATTTCAAGAAAAGGGAAAATACAAGAATATATTTCTAAATACATTTATACAAAAAAAATGTAAATACATGTATAAATACATGCATGGCCGGCCCTTAGGCCATGTGATGTATTAGAAGTTGAATTTTATTTAAATAATATTACTTTAAACACCATCATTTTGTTTAAAAGTGCACTCAACTTTTGTCTCCCATGCCTTTCATCAATTGAAAGACCAAATTTCCTCTATAAATAGAGAAGTCTTTCATTCATTTTAAACACACCAAAATCCTCTTTTCTCCTCTCTTAGAACCGGCCATATACATATTCACATCACAAAATTCTTCATTCAAGTGTTCTTCAAGTGTTCTTGGTGTTCTTCAAGAGTTTTGGTGCATACCTTGCAAGAATTTCAATTTCTACTCAAAATCATATTCTAAATACTTCAAAGTAAGTAAATACTAACTTATTTCATCATACATTTATGTTTATATAAGTCTTGCATAATATATATAATCACCAACAACAACAAGTTTCATAAAAACTCAAGTTTATAAGTTTCTAGTTTTTATTTTTAAGTTGTTTCTTTAAATGTGCATATGAATATATGAACACATTATAAACATGTTAATATTATTAAAACATGTGTTATATATGTGTTATATAACTTTTACAACTTTTATACAAGTAGTCTTTGAATAAACAACAAGAATCATAAGTTGTTTCAAGTTTATAAACTACGGAATTTCGGCAGAAAATTTATATCGACTTTGAAAAATCATAACTAATTCATAACTCAACAAAATGAGTTGATTCTTGCCTCAAAAGTTAGATCTATGTCTTAACTATATATCTGTAATTTTTCATAATTTATTTTGGAGTTTAAGACCTCCAGAAATTATTTGGGAAACCGAAAGTTTGACAGCTCAAAAATGGCCAACATAGGGTTTTTAACGAGCTTTTTCACCAACCTAAACATCTCGAAAAATGGCCGTTCTTGATTCTAAAAATCCTTTGTATATAGTAGTTTAATGTCCTAGAAAACCAAAGTCTAAAACATTTTGGAGCTTGGTCAAAAACAGCCTCAAAGTAGGCCGAAAAACCTCCGAAAAAGCTGAAAAATTATATATATATATATATATATATATAAACTTGACGTTTTAAGCGCATTTTATTTATAAACTTGTAATGTTGGGTGATTTAAGACATAAAAATCTATAAATATATATATATATATCATCATATATTAAAGATATTAAGTCCTTATTATCATTTAGGACCCGTTTAATCTCGCTCGGTGCATCATCCGTCAATTTACGCTAAAAAGCACCTTACGCTAGTTTTTACCATCACACGCTCGGTGAGTTCTCATTGCCCCTATTTTCACACTATTATGTTTTGGGGATGAAATAAATGCTTTGTTTTTATATGGACACAGAAATATTTTCATTTCTATTATGTATTACACATGTGGTTCCATTAGCTCTGATATCATGAACCGTTAATTACATTTATTTGTAAGCGCGAATATATTGTGGATAGATCTGTTGGGAGTCATGTCCCCCACTCGGGTTAGTCGGATTGGCTAACAGTGGGTGCATATATATTCAACAAACGGTATTACGTATGGGAATACTGCACAGGGCAAACTGATTTATGATTTTATAAATTCAATCTCTATTATTGTTGTCCATACAAGTCAGATTTACGTGTAAACCTATGAGCTCACCAACAATTTTGGTTGACGTATTTTAGCGTGTATTTTCAGGAAATTAAGGCAAGTATGCCTTCGGGCGTATTTTACTTTCAAGCTTCCGCATGCATGTTCAAAATTAACGGAGATTTAGCTGCATTATTTTGGATATTTTAATTATGTAATTAAATCTATGTATTTGTGCGAACTTCATTTCTCATATCAGACTATGTAAAACATTGCTATGCTTTAAAGCTTTAACGATGTATTTTAAAACGTCCATATAGTGGTCGTTCATTATGATTACGGTTATTCTTCCGCACTCGTCATGCCTCGCTGCCAACCGGGGTAGCAGGGTGTGACAACACTGTCCCCACTTCATACTTCTTTACACACTGAGTCTGCACGAGGTGGCCACACTGCTGGCTTAGACAAACTAGCAACTCAGCTTCAAATTTTTGTTCCTGATGATGCAGCTGTTATACACCAAACAGCTGCAGAAGGACCAACCACTCAATCTGATGGACCTGAGGGAACAGAACATCCCATTGGTGAGGCTGCTCCTGTCATGCAAACTCCATCAGCAGGTTTCACCACCGCTGATGTTGAAATGAAAATTTCATCTCCCAATGATGAGGTACTTTTAAACAAAGGTACTGCAGAGGGAACCACCACTGGCGTTAATGAAGGTGCTGAAACAAGCAGCATCTGAAAGGCTCCCAACTTCTACCCCCTCTCCTGATGATGCAGCTACTACCACTGCTGAAGGACATATCGACCCCTCCTAGCTGGGCCACATTACTTTTGCCCAGGTTATGGAGCTTCTTTCAAAAATATCCTCTCCCTCTCCAATACATCCCCATACACCAACCTCATCCTCATCATCACCATCTACTCAATCCAAACAGTCTACCCATACACCTCCATCTCCTAAAGATCTGCCTTTGAAAGATCAGCTTTCCTTGCTAACCAAAAAAGTTGGCTCTTTAGAAACTTCAATGTCTTCTCTACCCTCTCTCATTTCAGACTCTGTGTCTGAACAGCTTAAAGGATTCTTTGATGTGTTCAAGAATTCCTTCCCCTCAACTCCTCAAACTGACACCTCCACACAGCTGCTTGCACTCACTACACAGCTACAAAATGTCTCCACTTCCCTCTCCTCCATTCTTTCACACCAACAGGACCCTGTGTCCTCTATGATAGCTATATCCCAACAGCTGTCCAGTCTCCTCACTACTTGGAACTCTACCCTTCCTGATACACTGGCCAGCCTAAACACTCTCATAGTCTCTCTATCAAATTCTGTGTCAGCAAACCTTGCTGATGTGCAGGACTCTCTTGAGTTACACCTTGCACAGCTTCAAAGTTTGCTATTCACAGCTTCTGATAGAGAAAATATTCTTAATGTGACCTCTCTTGCTGATTCCAAATCCTCTTCTCTTCAAACCTGTCTTTCCCAACTTGAAGAGGTGAAGGACAACCTGACTTTCTTAGTGCAAAGCCTGGTTGGTCCCAAACCTGCTGCCAAAACTGCTGCAAAGCCTGCTTAATTGTTTCTTCAGGCAGACTAGTTGTTGAATGTGCTGGTCCATCTCCTTCAAAGGGGGAGAAGTTCTCTGCCTCTAAGACTAAGTCTAAGGGGGAGACAACTTCTTCTCCTAAGGAGAAATCAGCATCTACTGGTCAAACAGTAGGTGCATCTGGAACACGTACTGGTCCAGCTGAGGGTGCCTCTCATCAACCTCAAGCTGCTTAGCCTACTCAGGCTGAATCTCCAAACCCTGAAAGTCTAAGGGGGAGGAATTCATTCCTGAGGACAGGCCAAGCAGCAGAAGGAGGCATCTCATTCTGGAAGAAGAAGAAGAAGAAGAAGAAGATGATGAAGACATTCCTGAAGCTGTTACTACTACAATAGCTAAAGGAAAATAAAAAGCAGTGGTTGATCCTGATCGCCAGAAAGCAGCAGAGCTAAAATTTGACAAAGCCAGGGCTAAAGAAATGGGTGTTCCTATTGTAAAATACTATGAGCTCAGAGATGAACAACTCAAAGCCCTGGAAATACTGAGAAAAGAAGAAAAGCTGCCATATCTATTGCATTCAAAGAGGCAAGCAAAACCAAAATGCCTTCTTTTGATGTACCGAGAAAACTGCTTGAAGCTGCTAGAGAATCAGCTGGTGAGAAGGAAAGTGTACAAGAAAAGGGTGCTGTGGTCTCTGTGACCAAACCAAAGCAAGCATCCTCTGCAAGGGCCCAGTTCCACTTTGACAACTTGGCAAGGAAGAAGTTCCATGATGTTGCTGATAGAAGACTTGCCAAGGAATCTATTGTCAAACTTGTCCCTATCTCAAGAAAAGGCAAACAGTGGAAGTTGCAAATAACCAGAATGGGTGCTACAGGCCCTGAACTGGGGTACAGGGAATGGGTTGAGCTGGCAGTTGCCGTGAGCCAGTCTATATCAGAAACGGCTAAGACTATCAGGGCATATGTTAAGACTTGCAACTTCATTCAGGCAATCCAGAAAGTGGAGAGCAGCCGTCTGGAACCAGCTCAGAGGCTTTTATGAAAGAGATGAACTTCAAGATCCCAAGTTTATGATCCTCAGAGTTGAAATTCAAGATCTGGAGGAAACAAGGGAAGAACATGAAAAAATGTTTGAAGGACCACCACCACTAGAGTGAGGTCCACCTACTATCTGAGTAGGTGAAGAATGGAAGCTGTCCATCTGTTGGACAGGCTTATCATTATCTGCTCCCAACATCAACAGTCCAAAGTGTTTAACTCTTTTGTACATTAGTTGTACTTTGTTGCATATGTTGTAACTTTTCTTATTTACATTAGTTGTAATATACATTTGCACATTAGTTGTACTTCTGTAAAAACATGTGTTGTTTATGTAATCAAAATCAGTATATATAAACTGATCTTTTACTTTACTTAAGTGCTGTAATTTCATTTCAGCCAAATGTATTGTAAAATGTGTAGTGACCATTGATTAAATCAGCTCAGATTGATTATTGCAAATAGGGGGAGATAAAAGGACTCAGACAAACCGGCTCTACATCTGAGGGGGAGATTTCTAAATCAAACCTGTTGATGCACTTGAAGGTATAATTTAAGGCCTGTTTATGCCATATTGAAACCTGAAAAGTGATTTGCAATATCAGCCCAAAGCTGTTTACCATGCTGCATTCGTTGCAACAAAGGCAATTTGTCCAAGCTGTTCTGCCATGTGCAGACAAATATACTTTATCAGAACATGCAGAAAGGTGTTTTGTCTTTTTGGAATGACTTTCCACTATCTCATCTGTCCAATGAAGAAGCTTCACTGAGATTCTCCTTTTGAGTATAAAAGGAAGCTTTTAAGGATTATGAGATATCAAGAGTGTGAAATCAGAACCTGCATTGAAGTGTGTTATTCCATGCATGCAAGTCTGCTTATATAAAACAGTAGAGTGTGTCTAAGCTGTCTTTGTATATGTTGTCCATCTGAGTCTTGTAAAAACAGTGAGTGCATCTAAGTGAGTGTATTCATTATATCTAGTTTGAGTGTGTCTTAGATTAGCTGAACAACTGTTGTATCTGTCATCTCAGCTGGAACCTTTCTGTATTCCAGCTTGTTTGTAATTAACACTTGTTAATAATATACACAAACATTGAGAAAAAGATTATTAAGTTTTAAATACATGTATTCACCCCCCCCCCCTCTACAGCTTAGAACTATATACTTGGGAAACCTTTTGGGACCTACAGTGTCCCTAATGGAGCCAAAGAGAATTGATGATGCACATAAAAATGTCAAACCGATCACTGCCATGCAAGAGGAACTTAATCAGTTTGAGAGAAACAAGGTATGACAACTGGTCCCTATGCCTAAAAGGAAAACTATTATTGGCACCAAATGGGTTTTCTTAAAGAAAATGGATGAGCAAGGTGATGTCATCAGAAATAAGGCAAGATTGGTTGCTCAAGGGTGTAGGCAAGAGGAAGGCATAGATTATGATGAAACATTTGCTCCAGTGGCCAGGTTAGAAGCAATTTGTTTGTTTCTAGCTTATGCTGCTGACAAGAGCATGAAGGTATTTCAAATGGATGTGAAGAGTGCATTTTTGAATGTAAAGCTGGAAGAAGAGGTATATGTTAAGCGGCCTCCAGGTTTTGATAATGAACATCATCCAGGTTATGTCCATAAGTTGGAAAAAGCACTCTATGGTCTGAAACAGCCCCAAGAGCCTGGTATGATAATCTTACTGATTTCCTTATGAGCAATGGTTATTCCAAAGGTAAAGTGGATACTACATTGTTTACAAAGAAAGTGAAAACCGACATAATGCTTGTTCAAATTTATGTGGATGACGTTATATTTTGTTCTACTAATGAACAGTTATGCAAGAATTTTTCACTGCTCATGAAATCTATGTATGAAATGAGCATGATGGGTGAACTTACTTTCTTTCTAGGATTACAGGTTAAACAATCCTCAAATGGAATTTTCATAAATCAAAGAAAGTACACATCAGAACTTTGATAAAGTTTAAATTTGATCAATGTTCTCCCATCAAAACCCCAATGGCAACTGATGTAAAAATGGATGTTGATATCTGTGGCAAAGCTGTTTCAGTAACAGCTTACAGAGGTATGATTGGAAGCTTGCTATACTTAACTGCTAGTAGACCAGATATAATGTTCGTTACATGTTTATGTGCTAGGTTTCAAGCTGATCCTAAACAATCACATCTAGCTGCCGTAAAAAAAATCTTCAGATACCTAAAGGGTACATGAGGGTAAGGTATTTGGTATCTCAAAGACTCAAGCCGTGATCTAATTGGATATTCAGATTCTGATTTTGCAGGTTGCAGAAGACAGAAAGAGCACCACAGGTGGATGTCAACTCCTTGGTGGAAAGTTGATCAGTTGGTGTAGCAAGAAGCAGAATTTTGTTTCTTCTTCTACTGCTGAAGCTGAATATATTGCTGTTGGAAGGTTTTGTGGGCAAATTATATGGATGTAACATCAGCTTGAAGATTATGGCATTGTATATAGGAAAATTCCTATTCTGTGTGGCAATACAAGTGTCATAGCCATATCCAATAATCCTATCTTCCACTCGAGAACCAAGCATATTGAGGTCAGACATCACTTCATCAGAAATCACTTCCAAAAAGGTAATGTGGAGGTAACTTTTGTTCCCACAGAAGAGCAACTTGCAAACATTTTAACCAAACCTCTAGATGAAAACAGGTTTAATTTTTTGTGTGCAAGCTAGGATTGTTAAATAGAAGTGACTAAGTGTCACTGATGTTCTAAGGCTACTTGATCAAATCTGATAAGATTTTGCAAAACAGCTTTGAAAGTACAGGTTTCATCTGCACTATACATAGCTAGTTTGTTGAGATTGGAACAGGTTTGACAAGTAACAGGTTTGCCAAAATAACAAGTTTCTCAAAACTAAGTTTTTCTCTCAAACATGTTCTATTGTTTAAACCAGACATCTGCTCACTCTGTATTCTGTCATACAAGGCAAAGCCTTGTAATCTGTTCAACTATTGAACAGGGTTTGAATGGACAGGTTACATAATGGTCAGCTTTTGATGAAATACTTTCATCTCAGGTTTGAACAACTTTGAACATCAACTTTTAATCAACATTACTTCACATTTAAGTTACTTAAATTATGTATTTATTTATCTTAATTACCTGCGGATAATGTGTGTTACGTGTGTAAGTGGAGAAAAAGGTCAAGTTGGTTTGACAAACGTGTTGACGTGACAAACTGTTCCGTTTTCCGTTAGTCATCATATTTTTAGTCAACCGCCCAAAATCATCTCTCTACCACTATCTCACATTCAAATCCTATAAATACTCATATCACTGTTTCATCTTCTTCTCTCTCACTTTTATACCCTCAGCAATATCCTAAAAGCCTTAGTGTCCAAAAATTATGCATCCTCTCCTTCTCTCAAAAATGGCCTCCCAGAACAACCCTCTTGTTCCTGCATTCCTAGGTGACGATTTGTCAAGCATTCATCGTGATAATTCAGAATCAACAACAACAAATAAGATCTAAACAATTAAGAACACAATTAGAACACCACAAACAGAATGATTGGATTTCAATGAGAGGAATTACAATACTATTGTTGAAAGGAATGCACTGAAACCTATGGAAGACCTAGCCGTACAAATGAGAATTATCCGTGCAAAGTTATACGACTACAATACATTTTTCCTATTTATATACATACACAAAGTATTGAGAAATTACAAAAAGAACCCTAGACTTATTACATTAATAAACAAACATTAATCCCAACAATCTCCTCCTTTTATGAATAGTAATCAGTTTTTTATCTTTGAGGCCCAGCTTCATCTCAAACCTTTTAGTGCTTCTTCTGCTACTCACTCTAGACTCAATCTTCACCACAAAATCTACAACCATTTTTTTTCATCACCTTGACTCATGCCTCCAATTTTCGATCGTCGCTTTACATCATAACCAAGTTTTCCTTTCAGAGCCACCATAACCTTCTGAAGAGTACCATCACAATACTTATTTACCTCTATCATCCGCATGACTCTCTTCTTTTAATCCTTGTCTTTCTATATAGCCACTGGATGCTTGGCAAGAATCACTTGATATTTTTTCAGCCTTTCCATATTTTTTGATAAATCTGTTTGGCGCAGTGACATTTATTCTTCTCATCCCTCTCTCAACTCCAATTTCTGGATATTGAATTCACATTAAAACCAGCTTGGTGTGCATGAAATGTGTCACACCCCGTTACCCCGGTTGGCAACGAAGCATGACGTCGCGAAAGCGTAACCATAATCATAACGAATGACCACTATATGGACGTTTTCAAAATACATCGATATAACTTCAAAATATAGAAATGTTTTACATAGCCAGAAAATGATAAAGAGTAGTTCGCAAGATATAGAGATTTAAATACATAATTAAATTAACCAAAATAATGCAAATAAATCTCCAATGGTGTAAAAATTAATGCAACTCCAAAAGTACGGAAGCCTTTGAAATACTTCTGATGCGATGCACTTGCCTTAAATTCCTGAAAATACACGCTAAAATACGTCAAAAAAATTGTTGGTGAGCTCATAGGTTTACACGTAAATATGACTTGTATGGACATCAACAGTTGAGTTTGAATTTATAAAATCATAAATTCCATGTTATGTATTACTTAAAAACCATCATGCAACCGAAACAAAATTATGAGTTTTCCCTATGCAGTAGTCCCATACGTAATACCGTAATGTTAAATATATACGCATTCCGCCATTAGCCGGTAAGACTAACCCGAATGGGGGACATGACTCCCGATAGATCTTTTCACAATATATTCATGCTTACAAATAAATGTAACTAACGGTTCATGATTTGAGGGCTGATGGAACCACATGTGTAATACAAAATAGAAATGAAGTAGTTTCCGTGTCCATATGAAAACGTAGCATGTATTTCAACCCCAAAACATAACAGTGTGAAAATAGGGGCTATGAAGACTCACCGAGAGTGTGATGGCAAAATATGCGTGTGAAATGCAAGTTTGCGTTGATTGATGGGTGATGATAATATGTATATTTAAAGGCTTTTATGTCTTAAATCACCCAACATTACAAGTTTATAAATAAAACCCACTTAAAACGTCAGTTATATATATATATATATATATATATATATATATATATATATATATATATATATATATATATATATATATATATATATATATATAGTCTTCCAGCTTTTTGAAGGTTTTTCGGCCTACTTTGAGGCTGTTTTTGACCAAGCTCCGAAACGATTTAGGCATTGGTTTTCTTAGACATTAAACTACTATATATAGATAATTTTAATGTCAAAACAGCTATTTTTTGAGGTGTTTAGGTTAGGGAAAAAGTTCGTTAAAACCCAATGTTGGCCATTTTTCAGCTGTCAAACTTTCGAGTTCCCATAAAAATCTGGGGGTTCTAAACTCCATTTTAAATTATGAACACCTCTAGATTTTTATTTAAGACATAGATCTAACTTTTCAGATAAGGATCAACTTATTTCGTTAAGTTACGAATTAGTTATGATTTTTGAAAGTCGACGGAACATTTATGCCGAAATTCCGTATTTCATAAACTTTTAATAACTTGGGATTCTTGTTGTTTATTCAAAAACTACTTGTATAAAAATTTATAAAACACATTTATATAATTTGTTTTCATAATATTTACACTTACATGATGTGTTTATATATTTATAAACATATTTGAAGAAAACAACTTAAAAACAAAACTAGTGATTTATAAACTTGAGTTTTTATGAAACTTGTTGTTGGTGGTGATTATATATATTATGCAAGACTTATATAAACATAAATATAAGATGTTATGAGTTAGTATTTACCTACTTTGATGTGTTAGAAGAATGAAAATGAGTAGAAGGTTTGATCTTTAAAGGTTGCACCAAGAACACTTTGCAAATGAAGAACACTTGAAATGAAAATTGTGTAGTATGTGTGTGTGTGTGTGTGTGTGTGTGTGTGTGTGGCCGGCCTTCAATAGGAGAGAAAAAGCTCTCTATTTATTCAGGATGAAAATATCTTTGAAATGATGGTGGATATGACGGTTGAGTGTAAGATTCCTTTGAAATGAAAGAGGATGGTGAAGGAGGATTTAATTTTGATATGTTATGGAGGTTATGTAAAAAAAATATAAATCAATTGTCCTTTTGTCCTTCCTATGGCATAATTAATGTTAAGTAATGTATTCTTGTATTTCCCCTTTTTTTGTAATTTCATAAATACTTTTGGATGCATTGTTTTAATGAATTGTTTTAGTCTTGCATAATTAATGTTAAGTAATTGTATTAGTGTATGATTAGTGTCACTAATCATATTTTAATTATGTACTTAGTTGAATTAATCCATCATATCGCAATTCGATCGGATTAATTGATTTGCCGATTCATCGCGCTGATGAAATTGATATTAATTGAGTTGAAATTCCTTATAAACATTGTTAATCACTTTGTCTAATTGCTAATGACCACTGATTAGGTTATAATTGGTTAGTAAATACTAATTAGGTCATAGTTGCTAATGTGGTTTAATGTTGGATGTTACAGTCTCCCCCAGTTAAGAGAATTTCGTCTCGAAATTAGCTCGTGTTATCCACTGCTTAAGTATTCAAGAACAGATGACGGTATTTTTCCCGGAATTGATCTTCGCGTTCCTAAGTAAACTCAGGACCTCGCTTAGAGTTTCATCTGACTGTTATTATCGGGATTCAACTGTGATTTAGTTTCTTGACTTCTCGGTCCATTATTTTATGGGTTGTTCTATGAAGTTCAACTTATCATCTAGTTCTTGCTCGTTCATGGGAATGACGAGTGTTTCATCAGCCAGGCACTTCTTAAGGTTGGACACGTGGAAGGTATTATGTACATTGCTTAGCTCCGGAGGCAGATCGAGTCGGTAGGCTACCAGGCCAATTCTTTTGGAAATCTTGAATGGTCTGATATAACGAGGATTGAGTTTTCCTCGTTTCCCAAAATGGATTACGCCTTTCCAAGGCGAGACTTTCAACATTACTTGATCTCCCTCCTGAAATTCGAAATCCTTCTATCGAACATCTGCATAGCTTTTCTGTTGATCTCGTGCGATCTTTAATCGGTTCCGAATTTGGACTATCTTTTCTGTAGTCTCCTGGTTGAACTCGTGTCCAATGATCTGGCTATCTCAACCCAACAAAGCGGTGACCGACACTTTCGCCCATAAAGTGCCTCGAATGGAGCAGTCTTAATACTCGAGTGATAGCTGTTGTTATCGGAAAACTCAACTAATGGCAGGTGCCTGTCCCATCTTTTGCCAAAGTCGATAACACAGGCCCTTAGCATGTCCTCCAATGTCTGAATCGTTCTTTCACTCTGACCATCCGTCTGCAGGTGATAGGTCGTGCTCATGTCCAGGCGTGTACACAGCGCTTCTTATAACGATTGCCAAAATCTTAATGTGAACCGGCTGTCCCTATCTGAAATATAATTGATACATGAACTCCATGCCTTGAGACAACTTCTTTAAGATAGATTCGGGTTAACTTATTCTCCTTATCAGTCTCCTTGATTGGCAAGAAGTGTGCAGTGTTTGTGAGTCGGTCCACAATCACCCAAATGGTGTCATAACTACTAGAAGTCTTTGGCAACTTTGTAATGAAGTCCATGGTTATACTCTCCCACTTCCACTGGGGTATTTCTGGTTGAACCAACAATCCTGAAGGCTTCTGGTGCTCAGCCATAACTTTCAAACACGTTAAGCATATGTTGACAAACGTAGCAATGTCAGCCTTCATGTTTGGCCACCAATACATTTCCATCAAGTCGTGATACGTCTTATCTGACCCTGGGTAAATAGCATATCTTGTTTTATGCCCTTCATCCATGACCAGCTTCCTCAATCCTCTGAATTTTGGTAGCCAAATTCTGCTCTAGAAGTACCGACATCCATCAGTCTTGATTTTAAACTATTTATCCATTCCTCTCAAGGCTTCGTCTAGCAGATTTCGATCCTTGACTGCTTCCTCTTGTGCCTCACGGATTTGAGAGTTCAGGTGTGAGTGTATAGTCATGACTAAAGCTCGGACTCTCAAAGGTTTAACTCGTTCCTTCCGGCTCAAGGCATCAGCTAAAGCATTTGCCGTACATGGATGATAACGGATCTCGCAGTCGTAATCGCTAAGCAGCTCCACCCAGCGTCGTTGCCTCATGTTTAACTCTTTCTGGTTCAGAATATGTTGAAGGCTCTTATGGTCTGTAAGCACCGTGCACTTAGTACCGTAAAGGTAGTGCCTCCATATCTTGAGAGCAAATACCACAGCTTCAAGCTCCAGGTCGTGAGTCGTGTAGTTTTGTAAGGTCTACTCAACACGGATCTATCTAGACGCGAGACCGTCAACGAGTGCGGAATCCTCGTTAACGGGTTGACGGTAACAACTCTCACTAGGAACACGGAGACTATCAATAAGCTGTACGAACTACGACGGACGCACCTACGAATTGATTCTCTCCGAAACAACACTAAAACCACTGATAAACTCAAAATCGCCTTTTGCTTAATCTCTCTCGAATTCTGCGAAAAGTCTCTTAATAATTCGAGTCTATCCCTAATTATAGAGGCTAATTCGAGTCTGCCATGGGCCAAACTCGAATCAGGCCCAAGGCCCATTCGAGTTTGTCCCCTTGACATTCTCGAATCTGCTTAATGGAAACACATTCGAATCTGCTTAAGGAACACATTCGAATCTATCATAGATTCGAATGCCAATCCTTAGAGAATTCGAATTTACTCTTTCACATATTTAACATAGCATTGAAACTTATGTTTTTAACTTATGTTTGATTTTATCTTTGATCTATATGTTTGAACTTCTTGTAATACGTTACATCAAGTTCAAACATACAATCAATAATAATTATCAAACATATATAAACATATATATCAAACACTTGCTAATATCACAATGTTGGATCACTTAGACTGCTATCGTCACACAGGGTGTACCAACAGACTCCCCCTTGACGATAGCTTCTAACAATTCACACATTTGTTTAAGTACTTTGTTTATTATTTATTCAAACTGCTGCCAGCATACAAACCCTTCTCAATACCCACTTTAACTACATTTTCATACATTCTAGCCTCACTATCCATATGAGTGTCGCTTGAGATCTTATGAGCATGTAGCACTTGAAGGTCATCTTTAGAAAGGTTTACAAGGTGAAGGGGATCGTAGACTATAAGAATCACTTTTTCTTCAAAATCTTCCATCACAGCTTCTCCCGTTTCACTTTCCACATACCACCAGTTTAGGTTTTTCATGACGTCCTGTGGCATTGGCTTGAGTGGAACCTTTCTCAGACATATCACTGGTCTGTATTGTATTTTCATCCATGGACGCCCAGTCAGAGGATCAATTCGAGAATGGTCCATTACTCGTTTACCTATCCTCGGATTGAGGTATTCGAACTTTCTCGACCTTTCTTCTTTTCTTATGATTTTGGCAATTATTTCAGCGTAAGGGTCGTTGCCGATATTGATTAGCTCCTTCCAAGCTAACGCCTTTATCTCAATCTTCGGAAAGGTGTTGAACACTTTCAAAGTTTTTATGAGATATTGGAGACCATCTTTTCGTTTGATAATGAATAGCTGCAATTCCCGATCAAAGAACCAGCTCAATATACTTCCGGATAGCTCTCCAGTACCCGGCACACACATCTTCTTCTTCAACTCTAACTCCTTTTGCTCTACCCTGAACCATAGTTTTCTTTTCTCTTCATTGGTAAGCTCTCTGGCAGACTCTTCTCTTGATGAATCAACATTTAAAGCAGCATTGACTACTTCTATGTTAATCACATTATTTCCTTCTATCACATAAGTATCTGTGATTGTGTTTTGCTGAACGATGATCTTATTGGCTTCATCATCTTCATCAGCACAAACTTCATCATAGGATTTCCAATCTGTTATATCTTCGGGAACAAATTCTCCTTCTTCTAACTACTCCATATCATCCTCAAAATCAAAGCCAAGGTCCATAGGGTCATCGTCGAGATCCATTAGTGCTTCAATCATCTCATTTATCTCCGACTCTGTGGCTTTGGATGAACTGGCCTCTACTTCTACAGCTCCCGATTGACTCGGCTCCCCCTGAGTCTCAGCATCCTGAGCAGCAGAAAAATCTACTGGCTCATTATGTCTTTGCGTGCTGGGATCATTGCCATTGTCATCTTCATTATTATCATCATCATCCCTGGGCACCTCCACTTGATCACGGCAGCTTGTCTCCCCCTGAGCCTTTATATTTTTCATTAATTGCTCAATCAGGGAGCGCATCGATCTTATTTCGGCCGCTTGATCAGCTACAAAGGCTTTCAGCTCCAAGTTATCTTCCTGAACCTGATCCACAGTCTTCTTCAGCTCGGCATTCTCGATATCTAGATTGGCATTATGCTTTTGTACTTCACCGAGAGCCGTTGTCAGGCCAAAGATTTGAATCTGCTGGAAGTCAACTCTATTCTTTAGTTCCAAAAACCTTTGATTCTCTGCGTAGGTGGATGAGGTGGATGGAATGGATTTTATTGGAGTCGGAATGATGGGTGATGGGATGTACGGTTCAACAGGTGGTGGTGATGGTGGAATGGTAGATTGGGTAGGCGGAGGTTGAGATATTTCAGGCTGTGCAGCTGAGGCTGAGGTAGGTCCCTGCATAAAACGATGACGTTTAGCCCTTTGCCTTGTCAATAATGGAGCAACTTCTTCTTCCTCAAAATCAGAGTCATCAGACTCTCGTGATGCTCGTCGCCGTGAAGCTTCTTCAGTCACCACTAACCTCGATCCATAGGTTCCCAGCTGGACAGATGGTTCTGCAGTGACAGACTCTGGAACTTCAACCTCTATCTCTTCCATATCTTCAGATTCAGTAGCTGAAGATGACATTTCATTACCAGTTTGCTCAGGTTGATATTCATCGACATCCATAAGAACATCATCTTCTCCTTCTGGAGGCTCTAACAGTTGATCAAGAAGCTCAGCAGTTATCTCTTCATTAGCATTAGGCCCAGATGCCCAGATTTCCTCCAATATTTGTGCTATCTGCTCAGATTCAGGTGGTGCACTTGAAGGCCCTGCCTCTTATGCCTCTTGATGTTGACTGGTAGAAGGCCTACTTGCCTGAGTTTGACTCGCTGTAGATCTTTGGCATCTCCTCTGTTGCTGAGGGCGCGGTTGTTGCTGTTGTTGTGGCTGTCTATGCTGAACTTCCATCTCACCTGTCCAATTGGCACCATCAGGGGCGACAAAGTTCCGGTCAATTACAGCCCCAAACAAAGGTCGCTCTACCGGGACTGCTAACCTTCCTCTATGAGCAGAGCAATCAGCAAAAATCGTTTTATCGATAACTGCTACACTTTGAATGTCATTGAGTTGCGGTAAATTTGGCAAGAAGTGCCTGATGAGCATCATCACAAAGCGGGGGTACAGCAGCAATCTTTCTCGTTACGGAGCTGTGATTTGATGAACAAACTCTGAGAAAAACATTTCTGAAAAACTGAAGCGCCGATTATAAACCAATGCGATAATCCCGGATTGGATCTTCAATACAATATATTCAAATCCCGCTTTCTTGGCCGCAAAGCATACCATGAACACGTGCGCCAGAAATCTCCATTGCCCTATGAGTCCACTCTTCATATAGGATGCCTTAGTAACATCCAAGCTATATCCCATCCTCACAAAAGCAGCCTGCCTAATACTTAAAGGAAAATCTATAGGCCCATACTCTTGCTCCTGAGTTCCCAGCTGCAGAACTTGGCGCAGCATATCAGCAGAAAATACCAACGGCTGTCCATCTATCCTTGTCCTTAGAACTGTTGGGGTGACAGTACAATCAACTTGCAAATGTTCATAAAACTGGCGCACATAGGGAATAACGATTTGGATGTTATGGGATAATGCGAACGAAATCCTAGACTCCACTAGGAAATCCATCATCTGTCGGAAGCCCTGCGCTTCAGGGATATGATGGTCAGGGGGAATGACCATATTATGCTTAGGCACAAACACTCTATCTGCCATGTCTGCACAATAGATAAAATATTAGAATTATTAAAAATGAATAAACTTGTTTAAATTCAAATTTGTTTTATTTTGAACTTGTTTAAGTACAAAATCCAACACATATGAATTTCTACAAGTTTAATTAAATTTAAATTGAATAATTCAAATAAAATGACAAATTCGAACAAACAGATTCGAAGTAACACTTTTTCGAGTTTGATGATACATTCGAGTTTAATGACCTTGTCGAGTTTACTGACAAACTCGAGACTGGTCACGAACAGATTCGAATGAGTCGGCCCACATCATTGCTAAAAATCCATGATTTTAACCATTTTGGACTTAGAAAATCACATTCATTAGTCCTACTAGGTTGTAATCAAAGATATTTGCCTTTAATTTGACTTTTTACCGGTCCAAACCTTGTAATTTTGAAAAACAAGTTTTCTACCAATAAACCATCAAAAATTCAATGATTTTGGCTTAGATGGTGTATAAGACTACTTAAATCTTGTACAAAACACTTGTTTATACCTAGATCTATGAGTAGAATCGAAACCACACGTAAGAAACTCCACAAAGAGTTGATTTTGAGAAATCGGCAAACTCGAGGACAATAGATTCGAAATCGCAAGAGATAGACTCGAGAATATAGATTCGAAAACAGATGACTTAATGACCATTACTGTTAACCTATTTATACCACCTACCTTCGAGTCTATTTCCACTTTCGAATCTACTGACAGATTCGAGATCATCCAAATTCGAGTTTAACCTAAACTCGAATTACCTCCTGAAACTTTGAAAATTTCGAAAATTTTGAAATAAAATCAACTTTTTCAACCTTTTCATCCTTATTGTGTAACGGAGTAAACTATGCCAAATCTTTTACCCTAGCACAAGATTTTCACGCAGTGTTTATTTTATTCAACTATGAATGTATCCTCAGTAATTTTTGACCTTTTTCCTAAAAATAAAAATAACATAAAAATAAAATAAAAATAAGTAAAAGTAAAAAATAAAATTTTAAAATTTTGAACAAAAATCTAATTTAGACTTAAACTACACTTATTAAAATTTACAACTTATGCTAAACACTTAACAAAATATTTTTGACGAGTATAGTCAAAGAAAGGTTCAATCAGATAGCAGTGTCAGATACTCACTTTCAGTACTTAAACTTTCACACTAAGGAATTTTTGATTCCTTTGAATGTTTGGCGTGACATACCCATTTAGCCGATTGTCGGTATTTACCCCTTTAAACATGCTACATTTTGGAATATCCCTTGGAATTTTTATTTATCAGGAAATTATCTTACGTGACTCAGACATAGACATACTTTTATGATCAAGGCATACAGACAAAGATTCTAACTTGTTGGTATTTGCAAACTTTCTTTAAAAGACAAACATCGGACACAGGTCTGTATTTTCATACAACAAAGTGTCTTAGTTTGACTTAAGGTTTATTTTTAAAGCTAGCAAGACAACGGTGACAGGTCTGTACCGACGTACAACAAAGCGACTTATCTTGCTAACCCGAATCAAAACAGAGGCAACAGGTCTGTACTTACGTACAACAAAGTTACATGTTTTTGACTCTCAATTTTGTATGATTTTTCTATTCTTTCCATTTTAAGATGTATTTGATGTTGCTATACATCCCCAAAAAGTTTGCATACCTCATTTAGACTCAAAGTTTGTATGTCTTGTACATAAAAATTAAGACCGATTGGTCATACATCTAAGTTAGTGACACGTTTGACTTTTTCTTGAATATTTTATTAGCCTTGGGACTCCCTATATGTATTATGCCTACCAACACATCAAACTAAAATAAAGTATAACACTTAGAATTTTAGGTGCATTATGTGTGAAAGCCTAAACACTTAGAGTTTGTAACGACTATGCTAATTTTCGTCACTTTGAACCTATGCATCTAAGACTTAACTCATTTTCTGATATTCTCTTTTTTTTGAATTTTTATGGTTTTCTCTCTTTTTTCTTTTGTTTTTCATAAGAAATAGCAATAAAAGAAGATAACCTACTAACTTACTAAAAATAGAAACTATCCTAATTTAGCAAACTTACTATAAAAAGAAAGAAATACTACAGCTATAAAAGGAAATAAACTTCTACTAAGGTCAAATTACTCTGGGTTGCGCATTCCATTTAGTTGAATTAAATACTCAAACCGTGACTTATCAAAGACTTTGGTAAATAAATCAGCATTATTATCGTCCGTTGCCACTTTTACCAGTTTGATTAAGTTCTTTTCAGCACAATCACGAATAAAATGATGCCTTATGTCTACGTGCTTTGTTTTACTGTGTTTAACTGGATTATTTGTTATAGCAGTTGTAGATTGGTTATCTATCCTAATGGGAGTTTGAGTGTAAGCCAAACCGTAATCCCGCAATTGTTGTTGTATCCACAGAACCTGTGAGCAGCAACTACCAGCAGCAACATACTCGGCCTCGCACGTTGACACGGCTACCGACGTCTGTTTCTTGCATTGCCAGGATACCAGTCTCCCTCCTAGGAATTGACAACCTCCAGTTGTTGATTTGCGCGTCAAACTGCATCCTTCGTAGTCAGAATCCGTGAACGCCTCCAACTCTAGATCTCCCTCCACGTGATACCAAAGTCCCAGCTTCGGTTTCGACTTGAGGTATCGTAGAATTCGCTTCAAAACTTTCATGTGCATCTCCTTCGGATTAGCTTGAAACCTAGCACAAATACACACAGCAAACATGATGTCAGGTCTTGAAGCAGTTAAATACATAAGTGATCCTATCATGGCCCGATATAACGTCGGATCCACATAGGTATCACTATCAGTACCCGGTCCGAGATTGTGATTCACTTGAATCGGCGTGCTGAAATGGGCAGTCAGTTTCGTCCCTTCCATCCCGAAGCGTTCCAATATGTCATAGACATGCTTCGTCTGATGGATAAACATACCTTCCTTCTTCTAGTCAACTTGTAACCCCAAAAAGAAATTTAACTCTCCCATTGCACTCATCTCGAATTTCGACTTCATCACCTTCTCGAAATCTTCGCACATTTGTTCATCTGATGATCCAAAAATGATATCATCGACGTACACTTGTACCAAGATGAAGTGTCTTCCTTTCTCTTAACGAACAGCGTACTATCTATCCTACCCCTTTCAAACCCGTTCTCTAATAAATGGTTGGATAAAGTCTCGTACCACGCCCTTGGTGCTTGATGCAATCCATATAGAGCCTTATCTAAACGATATACTCTATCTGGATATTTTGGATCTGTAAATCCGGGCGGCTGTTCTACATACACCAGCTCCTTCACTTTCCCATAGAGGAAAGCACTCTTCACATCTAGTTGATATACCTTAAAGCTCTTGAAGGAAGCAAAAGCTAGAAACAACCTAATGGCTTCCAGCCTTGCTACTAGCGCAAACACCTCATTGTAATAGATTCCCTCCTCTTGATTGAAACCCTTTACAACTAACCTAGCCTTGTTGCGAGTGACTATACCCCGATCGTCTCTTTTGCACTTAAAAACCCATTTGGTTCCTATGGCAATTTCCCCTCGAGGTAATGGAACTAACTCCCACACTTCTAGTTTCCTAAACTGAGAGAGTTCTTCCTGCATCGCTTCAACCCAAGAGTTATCCTTTAGTGCCATTTGCACATTCTTAGGCTCTACTTACGAGATGAAACAAGAATAGAGACAGGTATGATATGCCTCGGAGTCGTTTATCATCGACAACAACACAGTGTTGTTATTTAAACTACTCCTAGTCCTCACACCCTCATTAGGATTTCCTATGATGCTTTCTATAGGATGGTTTTTGTTGATCCTAGAGGTCTCTATCTCGTCAACTATCAGATTATCTCCTAAGTTAGATCCTATTTCACCTAATGGGGGAACATCCTCAGATTCCACATTTTCCTCCTCGTGGACAGTTTCCTCATAGTTGGAATTTGTCTGAGTTTGATTCTCAGTTGAAGGTGCTTCTGGATCAGCGACTTCTGGAGATCCATCTTCAGTCGAAGTAGGCTCGGATGTGGATTGAAATGTAGTCCTCGGAAAGGTATGACCTTCGTCATTCAGATGCAACGTCGCCATGTCCTTTTCGATTGTACCTGCATTTTCATCCAAAGGAATGTTAAATGACTCAAATAATTTATCATAGTCAAATATCCATTCCGGACCTGTTTGGGGTTCATGTGTATAACTTGTGACTTCAATGTTATACACAATTTCTATTGTACCATTGGTTTTGTTAAAAACCCGTTTGTTTGGTGAGTTCGGCACGTAACCTAGGAAGTATCCTTCGTCTGCCTTTTCACCAAACTTAGGTTGATGTTTTGTTCGCAGTAAAGTACAAGGTACCCCAAACGGTTCAAAGCCAGTTAAATTAGGTGGCCGTTTATTCAAAATTTCATAACAGGTTTTGTTCAAAGATTTGACAGTTAGGACCCGGTTTAAAATATGACATGCGGTATTCACTGCCTCCCCCCAAAACATGGTATGAAGCTTTGAATCCGAAAGCATAGTCCTAGCTGCCTCAATCAATGTCCTGTTTTTACGTTCGGCCACCCCATTTTGTTGTGGATCATAGGGTGCACTAAATTGATGCACTATGCCCTTTGATAGGCAATATACACCAATTACAGTGTTTTTAAATTCTGTTCCATTATCACTACGTATCCTTTCAACCCGTGTTCCATAGGAATTCTCCACTTGGTCTAAGAACCCGATGAGCTTGGAAGCCGTCTCGTCCTTTGTACCTAGAAAGAAAACCCAAGAAAATCGTTAGTAATCGTCAGTGATAACCAAACAATACCAACTACCTCCTATACTCCTTCTGTTGATTGGTCCGAAGAGATCCATATGCAACAAATCGAATGTAGAGGTTATGGAGTTCTGAGTCTTGGACTTGTGTGCCTTCTTATGTTGTTTGCCCTTCTTGCATGGTAGACACTTGTCCTCGAACTGAAAACTCTTCATACGCACACCTTGCACCAACCCATTTTTCGTTATATAGTTCATTTTTCTTAGGTGCAAGTGTGCCATGCGTCTGTGCCACAAGACTGATTCAGTCTCCGAAGCTTTAGACAATAAGCAGATCGGACCCATCAAAGTTTCCGACTTGTTCATATCGAGCATGTACAAGTCATTCTTCCTTGGTGCCCGCATCAATATCCATTCTTCAGGAATCTTGAACCCCGGTTTTAGCACTAACGCTTCAGTGTCAGTGAACAACACCGAATTCTTCTTGTCACAGATTTGAGATACACTAATGAGATTGTGAACCAGTTTATCAACGTGATAAACTTGATCCAACTTGATCGTCCCATTAGTGACCACTCCAGTACCCGTGATATTTCCTCCTTTATTTCTCGTGAATGATACAAATCCCCGATTCCCACCCTTGAAGTCTGTAAGGAGACTTGTTTCCCCTGTCATGTGCCTGGAGCATCCACTGTCGACGAACCATTTGTTGTTTGGACCTGTGGTGATCTCCTGCACATGAAAGAAAATAGGTTAGTTATCACGGGGAACCCAAGCCATAACTGACTTGGTTATACCATTCTCGTCCACATACTTAAACTCTTTCAAATACCCATCTCGCCTTTCAGGTGACTTGGGTCGTTGAACAGGAGTTTGTTGTGGTGCCGAGTGATGTAAATTCACTCTCTACCTTTGAGTAGACATTTGTTGTGGAGCTCTTGAATAATTCCGATTATACTGCATTTCAGATTGTGATCCCTGAGCTCTAACCGGTGTGTGATGTCTAATAGGAGTGTGTGACCTAACTGGAGTGTATGCTCTGCTAGTTGTTGTGCTCCTATATTGTTGTTGAGGTCCAGACCTAGATTGATTTACGACTCGATTCGGTGAATTAGTCCTAACCACTTCCTTTGGTCCAACCTTTACCGGTATTTGTTTCACAACTTCTTTTGGTGTAGCCTGCACAGTTTTCTCGGTACTCTGAGAACTACTAGTGCTTGCCACACTTGTTGAGGGTTTAACTGATGTTGGCTTCCCTGTCTAAGGTGTAACTTCAGTTTTCCTAAGCGGACAGTTAGAAGCAACATGCCCCTTTTCATGACATCTAAAGCAGGACATCTTGTCAATGGACTTCTTGTGTGTGCCCTTAGTCTTAGGTGTCTCAGTTGTGTCGTGGTCTTTTTGAACATCTATTGCGACTGGTTCATCGTCCTGATCATTAAAATCAATTTTATGTTTTCCAGCAGGTGTTTCACTGGAGGAAGACACAAATTTGACTTTCTTAACCTTGACGGTTGTATCAGTCACCTTAGGTGTATTTTCTTTTACAGGCTCAGATATAGGTGCAGGTATGTCCTCTAAGTCTACTGAGTTCTTAGTTTTCTCCTGAGGTTGAGGCACGTAGTTTGCATTAAAGGGTGGAGGAATCTCATGAAATCCTAGACCTACAGGCTTTTTAGATTGGCGCTGAGCATCTAAAACTTTCCCTAGGTTCAGACTTGAGTTCCTGAACTTTTCTAGCTTACTATTAGCCTCTGCTACCTTCACCTTAGTTTCAGGTATCTCTATTTCTTTGGTCTTCAGATCTTTGGTCAAAGCCTCTACATGCTCATACATCAGTTCTAATCTAACGCACTGCTCACTCAGCTTGTCTTTTAGAACTATGACATCTTGTGCATCAGCTTTAAGCTTGTCCTTAAGATCTTACCTAATGTCATTCAGGCTAGCATTATCAGATTTTAAAGACTCATTTTGAGCAGATATGTTCTTATGTGATTCTAATACTAGATTTAACCTGTCGTTAGAAGTAACACATAACACACATAATTTATGGAAAAGAGAGTAATTCAGACTAACCTTTGTGTGATCGGATTCCACGTTGGCCATTTGAGCGGCAAACTCCAGAAGCGACTGATCATTCGACTTCTCCACCCACATCGGACTGCTGTCCCTTGTGGTCTGCTCTTCCCCTTCACATCCATTCTCGGTGACTTCAGCCATGAAGGCTCTAACATTAGATTCCGGATGTGAGCTCTAGTCGTAGGTACCATCCAGCTGTCTATCTGATGTGACGTTTGATAATAGACCAGCTAGATTGGCTTGACCGGAAGAGGAACTCGGAAGGTATCTCTGTTGAGACTGATTCTGAAACTGTCCATGATGCTGATTCTGCCCTTGGTAAGTATCTACCTTCGGTCTCTGACATTCTCTGGCGAAGTGTCCCAGTCCTTGACAATTGTAGCATTTGACTTTGGACTTATCAAAGCCAATCCCCTTATTATTCATAGTCAGATTCCTCCCAGTCCGTTTGATGAATCTTTTAACCCTTTGGGTTACCATGGCCAGTTGCCATTTGAGATCCATCTCCTCAAGATCGTCAGGGTCTACCTGATCATAGTCTTTATCCCAGAGAGCAGGATCGTTTATTGTCCCCTGAACGCAGTTTCCATACGCGGCCATAAATGACGAAAGCAAGTTCAAATGTTCTTCAGCCGATTTAGCGCTCATGGGCATCTTAGAGTAGCCCTGAGATGTTGATGCCTGTGTTGCTTGAGGTTGCTGTTCTTCCGATCTTCCCAATCCTAAGAACGCTCTATTCAGTGTGTCATCAGTCTTTGCTGGTGACGACGTTTCTCCGGTGAAAAACACTGTAGCAGTCTTCATATCAGCTGTCGCTGAAGGTTTTGTTGACTTTCCCAAATACATTGCTGGATTTTGGACTAGTTCATAATCCGTTTCGGCCTTCAGTAGCTCAAAATGATAAGCCCGCAACACTCCCACTATATCCTCCAATGATTGGGTATAATACTTGTCTTCATTAAGCTTAATCATAGCCACATACATCGCCCATTTGGCTGGTAAGGCATCAAGAAGTTTATTGTTCTTTTCTGTGTCATTATACTCAATGCCGTGACTTTCAAGCTCTGTCATCAGATGATAAAAGCGGGTGATGGTATCGTCCAGCTGTTCATCCTTCAAAGCCTTGAAAATAGCAAACTGCTGTTTCAACAACTCCATGCACTTCCTTCGAACCCTCGGATTACCCTCACACCTCTTTGCTAGCGACTCCCAAAGCTCCTTAGATGTCTTTTGAGTGCGGAATGTGTGTAGTATATCCTGAGGCAAAGCCATTCGAATAATCGAGAAAGCTCTGTTCTCGGCTTCATATAGTTTCTTATCATCCTCCTTCATCATCTGATATGATAAGACTCTTTGACGGCCTTCAACTTCTGAGATAGGTGGAATGTATCCTTCGTCAATACATACCCACATTCGCATGTCGTTGAAACGCACAAAATCGGCAAACCGATCTTTCCACCAATAGTAGTCTTCAAGTTTCATCAGCTTAGGCGGAGTATTAGTCTTCCCGACCTCATGATCCATTTCTAGAAACTTTTGAAGATTTGACATCGTTTCAAAAGTAATTGAATTGAACATAATAAATTTAATTCGAAACTAATTTAAGTTAATTCTTTCGACTTTAGATAGATTCGAATATAATTAAATTTAAATTTATTTGGGATTAAATTCGATTAAGTTTTGTAATTCAATTAAATTCGAAATTGATGACAGATTCGAAAGTCTCCAAACTCGAAGGTCAAGACAAACTCGAATACCCAGCAGATTCGAAGCACCCTGTTCGACTGTAGTCCAAACTCGAAGCAAACTCGAATCACAGCAAACTCGAGACTCCTAATCGACTTTAGCACAAACTCGAAGTAAACTCGAAACACTCTTTATCAAACTCGAAAGGAGCGGATTTTGGTTAGACTCGAGACTAAGAAAAACCCTAATTACTCCTAACAGATTCGAGCGCCGCAAACTCGAAAAACGGCTAATACTTTGATTTATTAACGTTTTGCATATTAAATCAATATTTTTACAACGAAAAATATTGATTTCGATAAAAAACGTGAAAAACACGAAGCATTTCCCGGATGACAATTTGCTAAGCTCGAAAAACACGAAAAACACGAACTTGAGAGAATAACCGTCCAACAGCGTCAAGAAACCTAGGATGTATCTTTATGAACACAAAGAACACTAAGAACACCCTGTAGGCTCTGATACCACTTGTAAGGTCTAATCAACACGGATCTATCTAGACGCGAGACCGTCAACGAGTGCGGAATCCTCGTTAACGGGTTGACGGTAACAACTCTCACTAGGAACACGGAGACTATCAATAAGCTGTACGAACTACGACGGACGCACCTACGAATTGATTCTCTCCGAAACAACACTAAAACCACTGATAAACTCGAAATCACCTTTTGCTTAATCTCTCTCGAATTCTGCAAAAAGTCTCTTAATAATTCGAGTCTATCCCTGATTATAGAGGCTAATTCGAGTCTGCCATGGGCCAAACTTGAATCAGGCCCAAGGCCCATTCGAGTTTGTCCCCTTGACATTCTCGAATCTGCCTAATGGAAACACATTCGAATCTGCTTAAGGAACACATTCGAATCTATCATAGATTCGAATGCCAATCCTTAGAGAATTCAAATTTACTCTCTCACATATTTAACTTAGCATTGAAACTTATGTTTTTAACTTATGTTTGATTTTATCTTTAATCTTTATGTTTGAACTTCTTGTAATACGTTACATCAAGTTCAAACATACAATCAATAATAATTATCAAACATATATAAACATATATATCAAACACTTGCTAATATCACAATGTTGGATCACTTAGACTGCTATCGTCACACAGGGTGTACCAACAAGTTTACTTCATGAACATTAAGTTGTCGCGATGCATAGGCGATAACCTTCTCTCTTTGCATTAACACACAACCCAAACCATTGTGTGAGGCATCACAATAAACCACGAAATCTTCTGTTCCTTCTGGCAAGGACAAAATAGGTGCGCTACACAATCTTTGCTTTACAGTTGGAATGCTGTCTCCTGATCTTCACCCCAGTTGTACTTTATGTCTTTTCGAGTCAATTCCGTTAGGGAACCAGCTATCTTCGAGAAATTTCAATGAATCTCCTATAATAACCGGCAAGATCTAAGAATAGACGGATTTCATTACGAGTCCTAGGAGTTGCCCAGTTCTTAATGACCTCGATTTTTGTTGGGTCTACTTGAATTCCTTGGCTATTGAAAACATGCCATAGGAATTTGACTTCTCATAGCCAATATTCACACTTAGAGAATTTGGCGTACAACTGTTCTTTCTCTAGCAGCTCCAAAATCAACTTCAGATGCTGCTCATGCTCCTCCTTACTTCGATAAGGATATTGTAGGTCCCAAAAGGTTTCCCTAGTATACAGTTCTAAGCTGTAGATGGGGGGGGGGGGGTTAATACAGCAATTTTAAAACTCAACACACTTTTCTCAATGTTTGTGTATATTATCAACAAGTGTTAATTACAAACAAGCCTGAACTGCGGAAAGATTCAAGCTGAGATGACAGATACAACAGTTGTTCAACTAATCTAAGACACACTCAGACTAGATACAATGACTACACTAACTTAGATGCACTCACTATTTTTACAAGACATAGATGGACAGCTTGAGTATGAACAGCTTAGACACACGTACTGTTATATTCAAGCAGACTTGCATGCATGAAAAACACACTTTAATGCACGATCTGATTTCACACTCTTGATATCTCATAATCCTTAGAAGCTTCCTTTTATAGTCTCACTGAAAATCTCAGTGAAGCTTCATCATTGGACAGATGAGATAGTGGGATGTCTTTCCAAAAAGACAAGACACCTTTTCTACACATTCTGATAAAGCAGATTTGTCTTGATATGGCAGAATCTTTGTCTTTTTCTTTTTGTCACTGTTGCATAAGGCTTTAACCAAAAGAGGAATGTCAACTTTGCATCTTTCTTATTTTGCTAAAGCCATTTTGATATAAGAAAAGGTCTGTCACCCTTTTCAGATATCTGTTTGTCTTCATGTAACAGAACAGCGTAGGCAGGCTGTGTAGTTTCTGTTTTCCACTTTGTGTTCGACTTTTAAACTGATCTTTTAGCCAAAAACAATACATGAGGACTTGGAAACATATTCCATAAAGTGTTTAGCCTATTCACAAAGAACAGGTTTTGTTCACAAAGAACAGAACACTTAGAATCTGTCGAAGTTGCTCAATAGAACAGAGCAGCGTAGACAATTTATGTCCAGCCTGTTCAGCAGACAGAACAGCTTGGACAATCTGCTTTTGTTGCAACGAATGCAACAGGGTAAACAGCTTTGGCTGATATTGCAAATCACTTTTCATGTTTCAATAAGGCATAAACAGGCCTTAAATTATACCTTCAAGTGCATCAAACTGGTTTGACTAAAAATCTCCCCCTCAGATGTATAACAGGTTTGACTGAGGCCTTTTTGTGCCTAACAATCTCCCCCTATTTGCGATAATCAGTCTGAGCTGATTTAATAAATAATCACTACACATTTTACAATACATCTTGGTGGAATAAACTTACAACATTAAAGTGAAGTAAAAGATCAGTTTATATATACTGATTTTTTATTACATAAACAACATATGTTTCTACAAAAGTACAATTGATGTACTAGTGTATATTACAACTGATGTAAAAATAAAAGTTACAACTAATGCAACTAAGTACAACTAATGTACAAGAAAATTCAATAATTTGGACTATTGATGATGGGAGCAGATAATGACAAGTCTGTCCAACAAATGGACAACTTCCATTCTTGACCTACTCAGACAGTAGGTGGACTTCAAGACAGTGGTGGTGGCAATCCTTCTTCAAACATTCTTTCCAGCTCATCCCTAGTTTCCTCCAAGTCTTGTATTTCAACTCTAAGGAACATAAAGTTGGGATGTTCAAGCTCCCCTCTTTCATAGAAGCCTCTGAGCTGATCCCAGATGGCTGCTCTCCACTTACTGGATTGCCTGAAGGAGTTTGCAAGTCTGAATGCTACAAGCTGTTTGAGACTGACTTTGTGTAGGTCAGATGCTCTTCCAGAGCACTTCTTCTTTGTAAGGGGATCTACAAAAAATGCCCCCAACTCAGGTTACTCAATCAGCTTGCCTTCTTCAAGTTCTACTCCTTTGGGCAGGCTGTAGTCAACTCCTTTGATCTCTACTGCATAGTAACCTTGTTCAATTAAGATCAGGAGTTCCTCCAGCTTTGAATCCTTCTTGTTCCTCTTGGCCTTAATTTTGGGGTATGTCACAGAGACACCCTCACTTGATTCTTCCGAGATCAGACCAAGGGCTTTCAATCTCTCCATCAGCTTTTTGACATATTCCCTGATAGTCTTAGCCGTTTCAGGCTTAGACTGGCTCAGGGCAACTGCCAACTCAACCCATTCCCTGTACCCCATTTGTGCAACATCAGTGTAGTCATAAGATTCCAGTTCTGGGCCTGTTGCACCCATTCTGGTTATTTGCAATTTCCACTGTTTGCCTTTTCTTGATATGGGCACAGCTTTGACAATAGATTCCTTGGCAACTCTTCTATCAGCAACATCAGATAAATTTTTCCTTGCCAAGTTGTCAAAATGGATTTTGGCTCTTGCAGAGGATGCTTGTTTAGACTTGGTCACAGAGACCGGAGCATCCTTTTCTTCGAGCAATTTTCTTTGCACATCCAAAGAAGGCATTTTGATTGTGTTTGCCTCTTTGAATGCACGAGATATGGCAGCTTTGGCTGAGGCTTCTTCTTTTGATAGTGTTTCCAGGGCTTTGAGTTGTTCATCTCTGAACTCATAGTATTTCTCCATAGAGACACCGATTTCTTTAGCCCTTGCCTTGTCAAACTTTAGTTGCGCTGCTTTTTGATGGTCAGGGTCAAAAACTGCTTTCTTCTTTCCTTTGGCTATTGAAGTTTGAACAACCTTAGGAATCTATTCTTCTTCTTCTTCTTCCAAGATCAGATGCCTCCTTCTGCTTGGCCTGTCCTCAGGAATGGATGTAAGGTCTACCAATACTAAGATCTATCTAGACGCGGATCCGTGAACGAGTGCGGAATCCTCGTTAACGGTTAGACGGACAACTCTCAACTACGAAACACGGAGACTATTAGACTCTGAACGAACGACACACGAACGATCCTACGAACTAATTCTCTCCGAAACGGACCTAAAGCTGATGATAAACTTGAGATCTCCTTAAGCTTAATTCCTCACGAATTCTGCTAAAAGTCCACTAATGACTCGAGTCTATCCCTAATTATAGACCCTGATTCGAGTCTGATGTGGGCCAAACTCGAATCTAGCCCAAGGCTCATTCGAGTCTTTCCACAATGACATTCTCGAATCTGGGCACCATTCGAATCTAAGGTCACATTCGAATCTATCACAGATTCGAATGTCTTCCCTTATGTAATTCGAATCTAGCCAAAACACTTAAACACTTAAGTGATGAAACTTATGTTTTACTTATGCTTGAGTTAATCTTTGACCTTTATGTTTGAACTTCTTGTAATATGTTACATCAAGTTCAAACACACAATCAATAACAGACAAACACATATAAACATATATATCAAAACACTTGTTAATTCTCAATACTCAGAATATTACTTAAACCAAAATGCTGATCGATTAGACTGCTATCGTCACACAGGGTGTACCAACAGACTCCCCCTTGACGACAGCTTCTAATTATTTACATCAAATTTATGTACTAGAACTATATATACTACTGCCTGCATATAATCCAACATCTATACAAACTTTAACTACCTTCCGGAACTTCCTGGCTTCAGATCTCCATGGTTCAGTAAAGAAGATAGGCTGATCATGAAGCTTCTTCAGGTCGTCCTTTGATAGGTTTATCAAATGCAGTGGATCATATACCTTCAAAATGACCTGCTCGTCTTGATCCTCCATGATGGCTTCAGCAGTGTCAATCTCGAGGTACCACCACTTCATGTTGCTCAAAATATTCTGTGGCATCGATTTCATTGGCACCTTTTTAAGACATTTGACTGGCTTATAGATCATTCTGGCCCAAGGTCTTCCAGTATGAGGATCTATCCTTGATCCATCCTCAACCCTTTTTCCTGATCTAGGCTTAAGCCTCTCAAATTTTCCTGAACGACCCTCTTTTCTTATTATTCTAGCCATGACTTCAGCGTACGGGTCTTCGCCTATATTAATCAGTTCCTTCCATGCTAGTTCCTTAATCTCAATCTTGGGCAGTGAGTTGAACGCTTTCAGTGTTCGCCTCAAGTATTGAAGGCCATATCTTCTTTTCAAGATAAATAGCTGCAGTTCTTTGTCAAAGAACCAGCTTATAATCCCTCCAGAAAAATTTCCAGCACTTGGAACTCTCATTTTCTTCTTCATCTTCAACTGATCTTTCTTTTCTTCCTTCTTGAACCAAAGATTTATCAAATCAGCTCTAGATGGCTCTTTTTCGGCCTCTTCAAGTTCTTTGTCCTCAACTGAGGCTACCTTGATGTAGTCAATGTCAATCACATTGTGATTTTGGCCCTCATATAGCTCCGTGACCGGTTGTGAATTTATTATCACCTCATTTACATGATCATCCTCATCATCTAATATTTCATCGTCTGATTTCCAGTCCACAACCTCTTCTGGAATGAACTCACCTTCCTCTAAATCTTCTTCTTCATCATCAAAATCCATAAGCTCTTCCTCAATGTCTTTCAGTGCATCAATCATGTCACTGTCCAAAACCCTTGAGGAACCTGCTTCTCCTCCAGATCCTCCTACTTCTCCTTCTGGACTAGGCTCCCCCTCAGATTGAGCAGTCTGAGCAGCAGAAAAATCTACTGGCTCATTCCGTCTATTAGGGCTGGGATCATTGACTTGATTGTCCGTATCATCATCATCTCTTGACTTCTCAATTTCTGGATCCCGGCAGGATGTCTCCCCCTGAGCCTGAAGATTTTTCATTAACTGCTCAATAAGGGAGCGCATCGATCTTAACTCGGCTGCCTGATCGCAGACGAATGTCTTTAGCTCAACATTCTCGTCTTGGATTTTTCCTACAATCTTCTTCAATTCAGCATTTTCTTTATCTAGATTCGCATTATGTGCCTGAATTTCTCCCATTGCCTGTGTTAGGCTTAGGAGTTGAACATGTTGAAAGTCCACTCGAGATTTGAGCTGCATAAACCGCTGATTTTCAGCATAGGCGGTTGAAGTCGATGGAATGGACTGGATAGGAGAAGGGATGAATGGTGGTGGAATATATGGCTCATGTTGCTGAGGTGGTGGTGATGGTGGAGCGGTGGCTTGAGGTTGGGATTGGGGAACTTCTGGCTGACTTGTGGATGCCGAAGAAGACCCTTGCATGAACCGATGACGTTTGGCTCGTTGCCTCGTCACTAGTGGAGCAACTTCCTCTTCTTCAAAGTCTGAATCGTCAGATTCCCTTTCCTCTCTTCTCCTCGATCCTGCTTCATTCACTATCAACCTAGATCCATAGGTTCCGATTTGAATACTGGGATCTGCAGCCACTGATTCATGTGCTTCAACCTCCTGCTCTTCCATATTATCCGACTCTGATTCAGATGATGTCAAACCTTCATCAGCCCTTTCTGGCTTATATTCCTCCACATCTCTAAAAATGTCATCTTCTCCTTCCGGTGGACTGAGCAGTTCATCCACTAATGCTGCAGCCACTTCTTCGTTTGCATGAGGCCCTGCCTCCCAAATTTCATTAAGTGTCTGACATAACTGTTCAGCTTCCCTCGGTACATTTGAGGGCCCAGCATCTTGAACATTTGAGGGCCCGGCTTCTGTAACTTCTGGTTGCTGGCTTGTCGAAGGCCTGGTTGCCGGAATTTGACTCGCTGCAGGTCTTTGACGGCGTCTTTGAGCGCGCGGCTGCTGTTGTTGTTGACGTTGTTGTGGTTGAAACTCAACGACCCCTGCCCAGTTGGCATCTTTCGAGGCTTGAAAATTTCTATCCATAATAGCTCCGAATAATGGACGAGCAACATGAACAGCTAATCTTCCTCGGTGTGAGGAACAATCAGCGAAAATCCTTTTGTCCATGATGTTAACGCTCAGAAAATCATTCGACAGCGGCAAGTTTGGCAAGAAGTGCCTTATTAACATCATAATGAACCTTAGGTACAACAAGAATCTTTCCCTTTCTGGAGCCGTAATCTGATGAACGAACTCCGAGAAAAACATCTGTGAAAAACTGAATTTCCGATTGTATACCAATGCAATAACCCCAGATTGGATCTTTGACACTATATAATCAAATCCAGCTTTCTTCGGCACAAAACAGACCATGAATACATGCACCAAGAATCTCCATTGACCAATCAGGCCACTCTTCATGTACGACGACTTTGCAACATCTAAACTGTATCCCATCCTCAGAAAAGCAGTCTGCCTAATACTTAACGGAAAGTCAATAGGCCCATCCTCTTGTTCCTGAGATCCCAACTGCAGAACTTGACGCAACATGTCTGCAGAAAAGACTAACGGCTGTCCAGCGATTCTAGTTCTTAGAACTGACGGGGTGACAGTGCAATCAACTTGCAAATGCTCGTAAAACTGCCGTACATATGGAAGAACTATTTGGATGTTATGGTACAGAGCAAATCCAATCCTAGATTCAGCTAGGAAATCCAATATTTGGCGATAACCCTGCGCCTCAGGGATATTATTGTCGGGATTAAGGACCATATTATGCTTCGGCACAAATATCCTATTTGCCATGTCTACACAATAAACAAAACCATTAGATTCATTAAAAATCAATAAACTTGTTTAAATTTAAATCTTGTTTTATTTTGTACTTAAACAAGTACAAAATCTAACACAATTAAATTTCTACAAGGTTAATAAAATTTAAATTAACTAAAGTAAATAAAGTACAGATTCGAAGGAAACAGAATCGAATGTAACAGACTCGAATAAGGCACTGTTCGAGTCTAATGACAGATTCGAAGTCCCTGGGCTTCTCGAGTCTAATGACAGATTCGAGAAAAACCCTATGAACAGATTCGAATTGCCGACGGCCATTATTTCAACAAAAACCCAAGATTTTAACCATTTTGAACAAATCACATACATTAGTTCAACTAGGTTCTAATCAAGGATTTATGCTATTAATTTAACTGTTTATCCGTCCAAAATTGGTAATTTTGCAAAAACCCTATTTCGACTCTTAAACACTCAAAAATCGATGATTTGGCCTGAAATTGTGTATAAAACTACTCAAATCTTGTACAGTCCGGTTGATTATACGTAGAATTATCTGTAGAATCGAAACACCAAGTAAGAGACTCGACAAAATGTCGTTTAGGAGAAATACGATAGATTCGAGAATAGAATCGAAATCGCCACAGTAGACTCGAGTGTATAGATTCGAAAACAGTAAGTCTTAAATGACTTCACTGTTGACCTATTTATACCACAAACCCTCGATTCTAAGCATAGACTCGAATCTACTGACAGATTCGAAGTCGTACTTCTTCGAGTCTGTCTTAGATTCGAAACCACCAACACTTAGAAAAATTTCGAAAATTTTGAAATAACTTCAACTTTTCCAACCTTTTTCTACGGTATCGTGTAACCAGATAAACTATGCCAACTCTTTTACCCTAAGCAACAGATATTTCACGCAATGTTTATTTTATCCAACTTTGAATGCACCCTCCGTAATTTTTGACCTTTTACCTAAGTAAAAATTTAAACTAAAATAAAAATAAAATAAAATAAAATAAAATAAACTAAGGTAAAAATAAAATAAAATAAAATAAAATAAACTAAGGTAAAATTTTGACCAAAAATTTATTCTAGATTTAAGCTATACTTAAAAAGATTTACATGCTAAGCTAAATACTAAACAAACTATTTTTGATGAGTATAGTCTAAGAAAGGTTCAATCAGATAGCGATGTCAGATACTTACTTTCAGTACTTAAACTTTCACACTTAGGAATTTTTGATTCCTTTGATTAGTTGTCGTGACACACTTATTTAGCCGATTGTTGGTATTTTACCCCGTTAAACATTCTACATTTCGGAATATCCCTTGGCATTTTTATTTATCAGGAAATTATCTTACGTGACTCAGACATAGACATACTTTTATGATCAAGGCACACAGACAAAGATTCTAACTTGTTGGTATTTGCAAACTTTCTTTAAAAGACAAACATCGGACACAGGTCTGTATTTTCATACGACAAAGTGTCTTAGTTCGACTTAAGGTTTATTTTTAAAGTTAGCAGACAGCGGTGACAGGTCTGTACTGACGTACAACAAAGCGACATATCTGCTAACCCGAATCTAAACAAAGACAACAGGTCTGTACTTACGTACAACAGAGTTGCATGTTTTCGACTCTTAGTTTTATATGATATTTCTATTCTTTCCATTTTCAGATGTATTTGATGTTGCCATACATCCCCAGAAAGTTTGCATACCTCATTTAGACTCAAAGTTTGTATGTCTTGTACATAAAAATTAAGACCGATTGGTCATACATTTAAGTTAGTGACACGCTTGACTTTTTCTAGAATATTTTATTAGCCTTGAGATTCCCTATATGTATTATGCCTACCAACACATCAAACTAAATAAAGTATAACACTTAGGATTTAGTTGCATTATGTGTGAAAGCCTAAACACTTAGAGTTTGTAACGACTGTGCTAATTTTCGTCACTTTGAACCTATGTATCTAAGACTTAACTCTTTTTCTGATATTCTCTTTTTTTGTTTTTTTGTAATTTTCTCCCTTTTTTCTTTTGTTTTTCATAAGAGAAAGCAGTAAAATAAGCTAACCTACTAACTTACTAAAAATAGAAACTTACTAAAATTAGAAACTTACTAAAAATAGAAACTTTTCTAAATTAGCAGACTACTGTAAAGAAAGAAATACTACGACTCTAAAAGAAAATAAACTTACTACTACTAAGGCCAAATTACTCTGGGTTGCGCATTCCATTCAGTTGAATTAAATACTCAAACCGTGACTTATCAAACGCTTTGGTAAATAAATCTGCATTATTATCTTCTGTTGCCACTTTTACCAGTTTGATTAAGTTCTTTTCAGCACAATCACGAATAAAATGATGCCTAATGTCTATGTGCTTTGTTTTGTTGTGTTTGACTGGATTATTAGTTATAGCAATAGTAGACTGGTTATCTATCCTAATTGGAGTTTGAGTGTAAGCCAAACCGTAATCCCGCAATTGTTGTTGTATCCACAGAACCTGTGAGCAGCAACTACCAGCAGCAACATACTCGGCCTCGCACGTTGACACGGCTACCGATGTTTGTTTCTTGCATTGCCAGGACACCAATCTCCCTCCTAGGAACTGACAACCTCCAGTCGTTGATTTGCGCGTCAAGCTGCATCCTCCGTAGTCCGAATCTGTGAACGCCTCCAACTCTAGATCTCCCTCCGCGTGATACCAAAGTCCCAGCTTCGGTTTCGACTTGAGGTATCGTAGAATCCGCTTCACAGCTTTCATATGCATCTCCTTCGGATTCGCTTGAAACCTTGCACAAATACAAACAGCAAACATAATATCAGGTCTTGAAGCAGTTAAATACTTAAGTGACCCAATCATGGCCCGATATAAAGTCGGATCCACATCGGTATCACTTTCAGTACGCGGCCCGAGATTATGATTCACTTGAATCGGCGTGCTGAAATGGGCAGACAACTTAGTTCCCTCCATTCCAAACCGTTCTAATATGTCATAGACATACTTAGTCTGATGGATAAACATCCCTTCCTTCTTTTGGTCAACTAGTAACCCTAAAAAGAAATTCAACTCCCCCATAGCACTCATCTCGAACTTAGACTTCATCACCTTCTCGAAATCTTTGCACATCTGTTCGTCTGATGATCCAAAGATGATATCATCGACGTACACTTGTACCAAGATAAAGTGATCGCCCTTCCCCTTAACAAACAAGGTACTATCTATCCTACCCCTTTCAAAACCATTCTCTAACAGATGGTTGGATAGAGTCTCATACCACGCCCTAGGTGCCTGATGCAATCCATATAGAGCCTTATCTAAGCGATATACTCTATCAGGATATTTTGGATCTGTAAATCCGGGCGGTTGTTCAACATACACCAACTCCTTCACTTTCCCATACAGGAAAGCACTCTTAACGTCTAATTGATATACTTTAAAACCCTTGGAGGAGGCAAACGCTAGAAACAACCTAATGGCTTCCAGCTTTGCTACAGGTGCAAAAACCTCATTGTAATCGATTCCCTCCTCTTGGTTGAAACCCTTTACAACTAACCTTGTCTTGTTGCGCGTGACTATACCCCGATCGTCTCTTTTGCACTTAAAAACCCATTTGGTTCCTACTGCTATTTCCCCTCGAGGTAACGGAACTAACTCCCACACTTCTAGTTTCTTAAATTGTGAAAGTTCTTCCTGCATCGCTTCAACCCAAGAGTTATACTTAAGTGCCATTTGCACATTTTTAGGCTCTACTTGCGATATGAAACATGAATATAGACGTGTGTGATATGCCTCGGAGTCGTTTATCATCGACAACAACACAGTGTTGTTATTTACATTACTCCGAGTCCTCACACCCTCGTTAGGATTTCCTATGATGCATTCTATTGGATGGTTCTTGTTAATCCTAGAGGTCTCTATTTCATCAACCCTTAGATTATCTCCTAAGTTAGATCCTATTTCACCTAATGGGGGAACAGGCTCAGCTTCTACATTTTCCTCCTCACGAACGTTTTCCTCAGAGTTGGAAGTCGATGCTTGAGTCTGATTCTCAGTGGTAGGTGCCTCTTGATCAGCAACTTCTGGAGATCTATCTACAGTCGCAGTAGGCTCGGATGTAGATTCAAACGTGGTCCTTGGAAAGATTTGACCATCGTCATTCAGGTGCAACGTCGCCATGTCCTTTTCGAGTGTACCTGCATTATAATCCAAAGGAATGTTAAATGACTCAAATAACTTATCAAGTCAAATAACCATTCCGGACCAGTTTGGGGTTCATGTGTATAACTTGTGACTTCAATATTATACACAATCTCCACAGTACCATTTGTTTTGTTAAAAACCCGTTTGTTTGGTGAGTTCGGCACGTAACCTAGGAAGTATCCTTCGTCAGCCTTTTCACCAAACTTCGGTTGATGTTTTGTTCTTAAAAGAGTGCATGGTACTCCAAACGGTTCGAATCCAGTTAAGTTAGGTGGCCGTTTATTCAAAATTTCATAGCATGTTTTGTTCAATGATTTGACTGTAAGGACTCGGTTTAAAATATGGCACGCGGTATTCACTGCCTCCCCCCAAAACATGGTAGGAAGCTTTGAATCCGAAAGCATAGTCCTTGCAGCCTCAATCAATGTTCTATTTTTACGTTCGGCCACCCCATTCTGTTGAGGTTCATATGGTGCACTGAATTGATGCACTATGCCCTTTGATAGGCAATATACACCAATTACAGAGTTTTTAAATTCAGTCCCATTATCACTACGAATATGTTTAACCCTTGTTCCGTAGGAGTTCTCCACTTGGTCTAAGAACCCGATGAGCTTTGCAGCCGTCTCGTCCTTCGTACCTAAAAAGAAAACCCAAGAAAAACGTGAGTAATCGTCAGTGATAACTAAGCAAAACCAACTACCTCCTATACTCCTTTTGTTGATAGGGCCGAAAAGGTCCATATGCAACAGATCGAATGTTGAGGCGATTGAATTCTGCTTCTTGGACTTGTGTGTCTTTTTATGCTGTTTGCCCTTCATGCACGGTAGACACTTGTCCTCGAATTGAAAGCTCTTCATTGGCACACCCTGCACCAGTCCATTCTTCGTTATGTAATTCATCTTCCTTAGGTGCAGGTGAGCCATGCGTCTGTGCCACAGTACGGACTCCGTCTCTGAAGCTTTGGATAATAGACAGATTGGCCCCATCGAACTCTCCGGCTTGTTCATATCCAGCATGTACAAGTCGTTCTTCCTTGGCGCCCGCATCAAAACCCATTCTTCAGGAATCTTGAATCCCAGCTTTAGCACTAACGCCTCAGTGTCAGTAAATAACACCGAGTTCTTCTTATCACAGATTTGAGATACACTAATGAGATTGTGAACCAGTTTATCAACGTGATAAACTTGGTCCAACGTGATTGTCCCATTAGTGACCACTCCGGTACCCGTGATATTTCCACCCTTGTTACCCGCGAATGATACGAATCCCCTATTACCTCCCTTAAAATCTGTGAGTAGACTTCTTTCCCCCGTCATGTGCCTGGAGCAACCACTGTCGACGAACCACTTGTTGTTTGGACCTGTAGTTATCTCCTGCACATGAAAGAAAAGAGGTTAGTTATCACGGGGAACCCAAGCCATGACTGACTTGGTAATACCATTCTCGTCCACATACGTGAACTCTTTCAAGTACCCATCTCTCCTTTCAGGTGACTTGGGCCTTTGAACTGAATTCTGTTGTGGTGCCGAGTGATTTAAGTTCACTCTTTGCCTTGGTGTAGGCATTTGTTGTGGAGCTCTAGAATAATTCCTATTATATGCCATTTCTGACTGTGATCCCTGAGCTCTTACCGGTGCATACTGTCTAACTGGAGTATGTGACCTGCTAGGTGTGGTGCTCCTATAGACTTGTTGTGGTGCTGACCTGGATTGATTATTGACACGATTCGGTGAATTTGTCCTAATCACTTCCTTTGGTCCAACCTTAACCGGTGTGTTTTTCACAACTTGTTTGGGTGCGACCTGCACAGTTTTCTCGGTAGGTTGAGAACTACTGCTGCTTGCCACACTGGTTGAGGGCTTAACAGGTGTTGGGTTCACTGTCTTAGGGGTAACATTGGCTTTCCTAAGTGGACAGTGAGAAGCAACATGCCCCTTTTCGTGACATCTGAAGCAAGACATCTTATCTATGGACTTTTTGTGTGTTCCCTTAGATCTAGGTGTCTCACTAGTGTCTACTTCCTTTGGTACATCTATGGTGTCTGGCTCATCGACCTGGTCAGCCCAAGAAATTTTCTGTTTTCCTGCAGGTGTTTCACTGGAGGAAGACACAAATTTCACTGTCTTGACCTTGATGGTTGAGTCAGCCACCTTAGGTGTATTTTCTACTATAGGCTCTGGTGTCGGTTCAGGTAGGTCCTCTAAGTCTACTGACTTGTCAGTTTTCTCCTGAGGCTGAGGCACATAGTTCGCATTGAAAGGTGGAGGAATTTCGTGAAATCCTAGACCTACTGGCTTCTTAGACTGTCTTTGGGCATCTAAGACTTTCCCTAGATTTAGGCTCGAATTCCTAAACTTCTCCAACTTGCTATTTGCCTCTGTTACCTTAACCTTTGTCTCTGCTAGCTCTATATCCTTGTCCTTAAGACTTTTTGTCAAGGCCTCTACGTGCTCATACATTAGCACTATCCTAACACACTGCTCACTGAGTTTGTCTTTTAGAACTACTACGTCTTGAGCATCAGCCTTAAGCTTTTCTTTTAGATCTTGCTTGATATCATTTAGGCTAGCATTTTCAATTTTTAAGTTTTCATTTTGAGCAGCTATGGTCTTATGTGAGTCTAAGACTAGATTTAACCTATCGTTAGAACTAACACATAAAGCACATAATTCACGAAATAGAGAATAAGACAGACTAACCTTTGAGTTATCAGATTCCACGTTGGCCATCTGAGCAGCAAACTCCAGCACTGTCTGATCATTCGCCTTCTCTACCCACATCGGACTGCTGTCCCTTGTGGTCTGCTCATTCCCATCACACCCCGATTCTGTGACTTCAGCCATGAAGGCTCTAGCATTCGACTCAGGATGTGAACTCCAATCATACGTGCCATCTAGCTATCTATCTGAAGTGACATTGGATAGAAGACCCGCTAGATTGGCCTGTCCTGATGATGAACTCGGAAGATATCGTTGTTGGGACTGATTTTGGTACTGTCCCTAATGCTGACTCTGTCTTTGGTATGTCTCTACCTTCGGTCTCTGACACTCCCTGGCGAAGTGTCCCAATCCGTGACAGTTGTAGCATTTGACTTTGGACTTATCAAATCCTATCCCCTTGTTATTCATTTGCAGATTCCTTCCAGTTCTCTTAATGAATCGCTTAACCCTCTGGGTCACCATGGCCAGTTGCCATTTAAGATCCATTTCCTCTAAGTAATCAGGGTCGACCTGATCGTAATCCTCGTCCCATAGAGCAGGATCGTTAATCTTCCCTTGAACACAATTTCCGTATGCGGCCACAAAAGAAGCAAGTAGATTCAAATGCTCTTCCGCAGACTTTGCGCTCATGGGCATTTTCGAATAACTCTGAGATGGTGAAGCCTGATGTACTTGGGGCTGCGGTTCATCCGATCTTCCTAATCCTAAGAACGCGCGATTCAATGAGTCTTCGGACTCCGCTGGTGATGACGTTTCTCCGGTGAAAAACGTTGTAGCAGTCTTCAGTTCGGCTGTCACTAAAGATTTAGTTGTCTTTCCAAAATACATTGCTGGATTCTGGACTTGCTCGTAATCAGTCTCGGCCTTAAGTAACTCGAAGTGATATGCCCTCAACGTTCCCACAATGTCATCAAGAGATTGAGTATAGTATTTGTCCTCATTCAGCTTAATCATTGCCACGTACATAGCCCATTTGGCTGGTAGGGCATCAAGAAGCTTGTTGTTCTTGTCAGTGACAGAATACTCAATTCCATGACTTTCAAGTTCCGTTATCAGGTGATAGAACCTGGTGATAATATCATCCAGCAGTTCATCCTTAATCTCCTTGAACATCGCAAACTGTTTTTTCAACAGCTCTGTACGCTTTCTACGCACCCTAGGATTACCCTCACACCTTTTCTCGAGAGACTCCCAAAGTTCCTTCGACGTCCTTTGAGTCCGAAATGTGTGCAGTATATCCTGAGGTAAAGACATACGGATTATGGAGAAAGCTTTGTTTTCAGCTTCAAACAGTTTCTTGTCATCCTCTTTCATCATTTGGTATGACAAGACCTTTTGACGGCCTTCAACTTCAGACACCGGTGGAATATACCCTTCGTCGATGCATACCCACATGCGCATATCGTTGAAACGAACGAAGTCAGTAAAACGGTCTTTCCACCAGTAATAGTCCTCGACCTTCATCAGCTTAGGCGGTGCGTTTGCCTTTCCGACCTCGTGGTCCATTTCTAGGAATTTCTGAAGATTAGACATCTTTTCAAAAGAAATTGAGTTTGAACTTAATTAATTTAATTCGAAACTGATTTAGACTAACTTTTTCGAATCTAGGTAGATTCGAAACTAATTAAGGGTAAATCTTTAGGGATTAAATTCTATTAAGTGTTAAAATTCAATTAGATTCGAAATTATGTCAGATTCGAAATAGTCCTTAGATTCGAAGGCAGACAAACTCGAGGTAACAGCAGATTCGAAACCACTATTCGAAACTAAGGTAGACTCGAAATAAACTCGAAACTAAATAGACTCGAGTTCCTATTCGAATGAAGCAACAGACACGAAACCAGGTAGATTCGAAACCTACTGAAACAGACTCGATAGGAGCGTATTTTGGTTAGACTCGAGACTAAAGTGAAACCCTAATTACCCCTATTAGATTCGAGCGCCGCAAACTCGAAAAACGGCTAACACTTTGATTTTTTGACGTTTTGCAGATTAAATCACTATTTTTCTAACGAAAAATAATGATTTCAATCAAAAACGTGAAAAACCACAAAGTGTTTCCCGAATATGAATTTGCTAAGCTCGAAAATACGTTTTTGAGAGAAAAACCGTCCAACTAGCGTCAAGAAACCGAGAATGTATTTGATGAACACGAAGAACACGAAGAACACTCCGTAGGCTTTGATACCACTTGTAAGGTCTACCAATACTAAGATCTATCTAGACGCGGATCCGTGAACGAGTGCGGAATCCTCGTTAACGGTTAGACGGACAACTCTCAACTACGAAACACGGAGACTATAAGACGCTGAACGAACGACACACGAACGATCCTACGAACTAATTCTCTCCGAAACGGACCTAAAGCTGATGATAAACTCGAGATCGCCTTAAGCTTAATTCCTCACGAATTCTGCTAAAAGTCCACTAATGACTCGAGTCTATCCCTAATTATAGACCCTGATTCGAGTCTGATGTGGGCCAAACTCGAATCTGACCCAAGGCCCATTCGAGTCTTTCCACAATGACATTCTCGAATCTGGGCACCATTCGAATCTAAGGTCACATTCGAATCTATCACAGATTCGAATGTCTTCCCTTATGTAATTCGAATCTAGCCAAAACACTTAAACACTTAAGTGATGAAACTTATGTTTTACTTATGCTTGAGTTAATCTTTGACCTTTATGTTTGAACTTCTTGTAATATGTTACATCAAGTTCAAACAAACAATCAATAACAGACAAACACATATAAACATATATATCAAAACACTTGTTAATTCTCAATACTCAGAATATTACTTAAACCAAAATGCTGATCGATTAGACTGCTATCATCACACAGGGTGTACCAACAATCGATTCCTCCCCGTTAGATTGTGCAGGGTTTGGAGATCCAGGCTGAGCAGCTTCAGTGTGATAGGAGACATCTACTGCTGGACCTGTTCCTGATGCACCTGCTGCTTGACCAACAGATGCTGATTTCTCCTTATAAGGAGAAGAAGTTTTCTCCCCCTTAGACATAGGCTTTGAGGCAGACAGCTTCTCCCCCTTTGAAGGAGATGGACCAGCAACTTCAACACCTGGTCTGCCTGGAGAAACGAATTCAGCAGGCTTGCTAGCAGTTTTGGCAGCAGCTTTGGGGCCAACCAGGCTATGCACTAAGAAAGCCAGATTGTCCTTTACCTGTGTAAGTTGGGAAAGACAGGTTTGAAGAGAGGAGGATTGGGAATCAGCAATAGAGGATAGTTGACAAGATTTTCTCTGTCAGAAGCTGTGAATAGCAAAGTTTGAAGCTGTGCAAGATGTAACTCAAGAGACTCCGGCACATCATCAAGTTTTGCTGACACATAATTTGACAGAGAAACGATTAGAGAGTTTAAGCTGGCCAGTGTATCTGGAAGGGTAGTAGTGCAAGTAGTGAAGAGAGTTAACAGCTGTTGGGATATGGCTGTCATGGATGACACGGAGTCCTGTTGGTGTGAAAGAATTGAGGAGAGGGAAGTGGAGATATTTTGCAGCTGTGCAGTAAGTGCAAGCAGCTGTGAGGAGTGGTCAGTTTGGGGAGTGGATGGAAAGGAATTCTTGAAAAAATCAAAGAATCCCTGAAGCTGGACAGACACAGAGTCTGAGATCAAGGAGGGTAGAGAAGACATAGATTGTTCCGAACATCCAACTTTCTTGGTCAGCAAAGAAAGCTGATCCTTCAAAGGAAGATCTTTGGGGGAAGGAGGAGTATGGGTTAACTATTTGGATTGGGTAGATGAGGATGAATGAGATGATGATGATGAGGCAGGTGTTTGGGGATGTGATGGAGAAGGAAGGGTGACTCTTGACAAAAGCTCCATAGCCTGGGCAAAAGTAATATGGCCCAGCTTGGAGGCGTCAATGGGTCCCTCAGCAGTGGCTATAGCGGCTTCATCAGGAGAAGGTGTAGAGGTTGGTAGCCTTTCAGATGCTGCTTATGTTGCAGCACCTTCATTAAGGCCAGGGGTTGTTCCTTCTGTAGCACCTTGGTTTAGAGGTGCCTCACCATTGGGAGATGGAATGTGCATAAGAGGAGCAGCCTCACCAGAGGGATGGTATGATCCCTGAGGTTCATCAGCTTCGGATGTTTGTCCTTCAGCAGCTGTTGGGTGTACAATAGCTGTATCACGAGGAGTAGAGGTTGGAGGCTGATCTACTGGAAGTTCTAATCCAGCAGGTTTGGCACCTCGTGCAGACTCAGGGTGTGAAGAAGTATGGGGAGGAGACTGTGTTGACTCAGTATGGATTGGAGTGAACTCCTGTCTTTCAATATTCTCAGCCTGTTAGGAGGCTGGAATAGTTGATGTGGTAGTCTCATTTTGTAAAACTGGTTCCTGTTGGGAGGGACCAGAGGGCCGAGGCTGACTCAGGGTAGACTCTTGTTGGAGTGAAGCATGCTCCAAATGTTCCGAAGCTTCTCCAAAAATAAGAGAAGCAACAGTGGTTGCTTCTTTTTCAACTGAACCCTGTTGAGATGGAGCAGAGGGGCTGGTTTAGGCTGTTGGTTTCTTTTTGGCAATGGATTTGCGTTGTTATGATTTGAGAGATGAGGTGGATGATGTATGTTGTGGAGAGGAGATAAGGGGTTCTGTTTGGACTGGGTGTGAGACTGGGTCAGAAACAAGTGGGATGGCTTGTTCCATAGTCTCAGGTGCCATAGAGGCACCAGCCACAGAGGCTTCAGGTTCAACAAAAGAACTAGGGTGAGAAGTCTGCTCCCCCTCAGCCACAGAGGCTGATGGGGCAGACTTTGACATGGCTGTTTTAGCCTTAATGCGGACAGGCTCAGCTTGAGTCGTTCCAGGGTCCTATTAACAAATTTGACCCTAGATTTGGATTTTCCCTTGGGAGCAGTCTCTGGATCCACCCTCACAGGAGAGGGTCCTTCCACCAATCCTAGCAACCTCCTCATTGGTGTCGACAGAGGAGGTTCATTTGGGAGAACAGGAGTATAGAAAACTCTATTCCCTATTACAGGGAATGCAGCAGTACGAAGTAGAGGCTGAGAGTTATAAGTTGCTCACCACAGATGTGCTTGAAAATAAGACTTAAAAACCTGGGATATTAAACAGCAGCTGGACGTGTTTCCTGTTGCACAAGGTTTCTCAGGTTCATGAAAATCCATCTTGCCATGTTGATTGTAGTCACATCCACAAGCTGTAGGACTATTAGAATCTCATTACGGCTTAGTTGGTCAAATGAACCAACTTTACTGCTGAAGCACATCACCACTGAGGCAAACAGGAAACTGTAGGTTGGAGACTAATCCTTCCTAAACAGAGTAGCTCCAACTTTGGGTTCTGCTACACCACAGAAGTGTAGCAGATGTCTCATTTGTTCATCTTCAGGCTGTGGCTGATCATAGGTTTCAGCCACAGGAAGACGAAGAGCTTCCCTGATCAGACGAGTAGTGATCTCAATGGTCTGGTCCCATTGAGTATGGTTCCCCTGAGGATTTTGGTAGAAGGATCAAAAGAGCATGTGTATCAAAATTGATAAACCATCTCCTGGTACAGGACACCAGGAGATGCAGTCATAGCATAGTTCAGTGGGTGAACCTTCAAAAACTCCACCATATCTTCATACCCTTTTCCCACATAATATTTAGGGATGGCTAGGTTTGCAAGGTAGTTGGTAGGTTTCTAAGTCAGCATCGTGGTAAGAGACGAGTGTTTGTGCACATCGTTACCAACGAAGACTGGAAGAAAGGGGTTATTTCTGTGAGCCATTTGGAAAGTAGTGAAAGTAGTAGCACAAGACACTTAGTCGAGGTTTAGGGTTCTTTGGAATTTATGGAAGTAGTGAGGAAGACGAAGATGAAACAGTAAATGGGTATTTATAGGATTTGAATGTGAGTAGGTATGAGAGAGAAAAACTTTGGGCGGTTAATTTGAAATGTTCGTTAACGGAAAACGGAACGATTGTCCATGTCAGAACGGTTGTCAGACCACTTGAGCCCTTTTTATTCACTAACACATGTTAACCCACATTATCCGCAGTAATTAAGTTAAATAAAAACAGAAATTAAATAACTTAATTATGAAGAAAGGTAGTTAAAAATTGATGGTCTAAGCTGTTGGTCAAACCTGTTGATGAGCAGGGTCATCACAAGCTGGTCATTCTTCAGACTGTACATTCAACCTGTTCAGCTATGTGAGAACAGGTTGTGTTCAATAGCTGATCAGGTTACAAAACAATGTCTTGTATGACAGATTGAGAGAGTGAGCAGGTTGGAGGCCTGATCATCAGACCAGGTTTGAAATGAAAGCTGATATTGTCAAACCTGTTATATGCTTCAAGCTTTTCAAATTTTCAGATTTCGGCTAAATGTAGAACATGTATTACCTGTTCTATCTAAGCTGTTCTGGAAAACTTGAACATGGTGAGACATATAATAACTTAGAACATTTATGACACTTAGTCACATTTATTTAACATGCCCAGATTACTAACAAGATAGTTAAATCTATTTTCATCAAGAGGCTTGCTGAAAATGTCTACAAGCTGTTCATCTGTGGAAATAAAACTTACCTCCACATTACCTTTCTGGATGTGATCCCTTATGAAGTGATGTCTGACCTCTATATGCTTTGTTCTGGAATTAAATACTGGATTGTTGGATATAGCTATGGCACTTGTATTATCACATAGAATAGGAGTCTTCCTATAGACAAGTCTATAGTCTTCAAGCTGATGCTGCATCAACAGAATCTGCCCACAGCAGCTTCCAGCAGCAATAAACTCAGCTTCAGTAGTAGAAGTAGAAACTGAGTTCTGCTTCTTGCTACACCAACTTATCAACTTACCACCAAGAAGTTGACATCCACTTGTTGCGCTTTTTCTGTCTAGCCTACAGCCTGCAAAATCAGAATCTGAATATCCTGGTAGTTCAAGGCTTGGGTCTTTGGGATACCAAAGACCCAAACCTGGTGTACCCTTAAGGTATCTGAATATTCTTTTAACTACAGCTAGGTGAGATTCTTTAGGATCAGCTTGAAACCTAGCACATAAACAGGTAGCAAACATAATATCAGGTGTACTAGCAGTTAAATACAGCAAGCTCCCAATCATGCCTCTGTAAGCTGTTACTGAAACAGCTTTGCCACTGGCATCTGCATCCAACTTTACATTGGTTGCGATTCGGGTTTTGATAGGAGAACTTTGATCAAATTTAAACTTTTTCAACAGATCTAAAGTATACTTTCTTTTATTTATGAAAATTCCATTTGAGGTTTGTTTAACCTGTAATCCTAAAAAGAAAGTAAGTTCTCCCATCATACTCATTTCATATTTTGATTTAATGAGTGATTAAAAATTCTTGCATAATTGCTCATTAGTAGAACCAAATATTATGTAATCCACAAAAATATGAACAAGCATAATATCAGACTTCACCTTCTTTATGAATAGTGTGGTATCCACTTTACTTCTAGACATTGCTCTTAAGGAAATCAGTAAGAGTGTCATAACAGGCTCTAGGGGCTTGTTTTAGACCATAGAGAGCTTTGTCCAACTTATAGACAAAACCTGGATGATGTTCATTTTCAAAACCTGGAGGCTGCTTGACATAGACTTCTTCTTGCAGCTTACCATTCAAAAATGCACTCTTCACATCCATTTGAAATACCTTCATGCTCTTATGAGTAGCGTAGGCTAGAAACAAACGAATTGCCTCTAACCTTGCAACAAGAGCAAATGTTTCATCATAGTCGATGTCTTCTTCCTCTCTGTATCCTTGAGCAACTAGTCTTGCCTTATTTCTAATGACATGACCTTGCTCATCCATCTTGTTCCTGAAAACCCATTTGGTGCCAATTATAGTTTTTCCTTTAGGAGCAGGGACCAGCTTCCATACTTTGTTTCTCTCAAACTGATTGAGTTCTTCTTGCATGGCAGTGATCCAATTGGCATCTTTTAGTGCTTCGTCCACTTTCTTTGGCTTCATTAGTGACACAAAGCTAGAAAACATACAAAAGATCCCTAAGCTGTCCCTTCTTGTTTGCACCCCTTTGTTGATGTCACCAATTATTTGATCATTTGGGTGACACCTGATCCACTTAGGATCATGCTTCAATGAGGATTCTCCTGAGTTGTTTGCATCTTCAACAGCACCTGTTGAACAGCTCTCAAGATTTTCAGACACACTGGTATCTTGAGCATGTTCACTTGTTGAGCATGACTCTCCATTGTTGAACATATCAGCAGAGGATCCAGGAAAATCAGCATTGATTGGTTCAGGAAATGAGGTTGTAATTATGTCAGTACACTTATTCACACAGGGTGTATCAACATAATCATCATCATGACCATCATGATTAACAGGTTCCACTCTGGATGTAGTGGAAGCTTTTGAGTCATTTTCTTCACTGATGGAATGCATAAGATCATCAATGCTAAAATCTCCTGAAACAGATTCAGGATCAGCTTTGGTGGAGGCACTCCTGGACTCTTCAAAGGTGACATTGATAGATTCATCTATCACCTTTCTCTTGTTGTTGTATACTCTGTAGGCTTTGGAGATAGCAGAATATCCAACAAACACACCTTCATCAGCTTTGGGTTCAAACTTTGCCAGTTGGTCCCTTTGATTCACAATGAAGCAGGGACATCCAAACACATGGAAATAGCTAATGTTTGGCCTCCTTCTTTGAGCAGCTCATAGGGAGTCTTGTTGAAGCTTTTCACCACCAACGATCTATTCTGGGTGAAGCAGGCAGTGTTGACAGCTTCAGCCCAGAATAATGAAGGTAAACCAGATGCACACAGCATGGTTCTAGCAGCTTCAATGAGGGTTCTGTTTCTCCTTTCAGCAACTCCATTTTGTTGTGGAGTTCTTACTGCTGAGAAGTTTTGTGAGATCCCTCTTTCTTCACAGAAGTCCTCAAGAGTACAGTTTCTGAACTCAGTACCATTATCACTTCTAAGCTGCTTTACTTGAGTAGAGTTCAGCATCTCCATCTTCTTGATAAATCCAATGATTTCTCTTGCAGCCTCTCCTTTGCTCTTCAAAAAGATCACCCATGTGAACCTGGAGAACTCATCAACCATTACTAGAGTGTATCTTCTTCCTCCTAGACTTAGGACACTGACTGGTCCAAACAAGTCCATTTGGATTAAGAAGTGCGGAATATCAATAGAGAAAATATGCTTAGATTTAAAAGATGATTTTCTCTGCTTGTCTTTCTCAAAAGTTGTGCAGAGTTTATCCTTAACATAGGTTATAGAAGGCAAACCTGTTACAAACTCTTTCTTACAGAGTTTGTTGATATTCTTGAAGTTCAAGTGTCATAGCCTTTTGTGCCATAACCAATTCAAGTCTGTATTGCTTCTTGAGATAAAGCAGGTTTCAGTTGTGGGATCAGCAGATTTCATGTCCACAACATATACACCTTTCTTTCGTAGACCACACAACACAACTTTGCCTTAGGAATCCAATATGTAACCTAGGTGCTCATCAAAGTTAACCTTGTAGCCAGCATCACACAGTTGGCTTATGCAAACAAGAATATGTTTCAGCCCAACCACATAGGCTACCCTTTTGACCACTGCAGCACCCGCTTGAAGAGTTCCATATCCTTCTGTGGATCCCTGTACATTGTCACCAAGTGTGACTTTTGGTCCTTTTTCAGGCCTGAGATCACTTAGCAGGTCCTTGCAACCTGTCATATGTCCTGAGCAGCCACTGTCTAAGTACCAAACCTTGGATTGTTGTTTGTCCTGCAGAGTGTCATGGGAATATATTAGTTATTTTTAGGGGAACTCATCATAGGGATGAGTTCTCCTACTTCATCAACATTTGTTGATGGGCCAGTGATATCCACACTAATATTTCCTATTTGAATGGTATCAGTTTGAATACCATTCTCATTGACTATGTTACTTCCAACACTTCTAGTTTTTGCAATGATGGAACTAGCAGAGTCAACAGGACTCATGTCCTCTGTTTCAGGACAGTCTTTGGCCATGTATGTCTTCTTCCCACACTTATAGCATTTTTTCTTTTTAGCCTTATTGGAAGAAGAACTTCCAGAAACATATTCTGAATTGTTTTTGTTGATTCTTTCACAGGTTTGGGAAACTTATTCCCAAGTTTCTCTGTTTGAGCAATGGATTTGCCTTTGCCCTTACTGAGATGTGATTGATGTTGCCTATCAACATGATCACAACTTTTGGTTTTGAAACACTTACCTTCATTTTTAACCAATTTTCCACTATAATTTAAAAACTTATTTGAAACCACAGCAGATTTGCTTTCAACATGAGACATACCCCTGTTGAAAGCAGGTTGCTTACCTTTTGAAAACCTTTTCTCAAAATGATTAGTGTCAAAAGGATTAACATGTTTCTTACCATCAGCTTTGGAGCCAGAGCCTGTTTTGTCAACAGGTTTAGTGTCCACAGCTGCAGTTTGAGCATGTTTTCCTTTCTTCTGCTTGTGTGAATCAGCAGAGCACTTAGCAGGCTGATTTGATGGAGAACATATTCCATCATCAGATTTTGGGGCTTTTTCACACAAGGTGTCAGTGTCTTGATGCTTGACAAACCTGTTTGTTGAGACTAGCTTACCATTTACTTTCTGAATGAAAGTGTTGGGAAGCACACCAAGAGTGGATAAGTCATCTTTCAGATTATTTATCTCTACAATAGAAGCTGCTTCGTCAAGATCCCCTCCAACATAGGCTTGGATTTGTGCACGGATCTGTTGACTAATGCAACGACTGACTTTTTGCAGATTGGCACCAAGACTCAACTATCTTTTGAAGCTTTGCATGTTTTACATCTGTCTCTCTCTTTTCATCTAGTAAAATGGAGTTGATGTGTTTTAATTCATCAAGCTTAGTTTCCAACTTATGGAAACTGTCTAGTTTACTGGATTTTATGTCAAGAGCATTTTTAAGCTTAGAGAATTCAGACAGTAAAACATTGTGCTTCTCAACAGCAGCTTTCAAATCAACCAGGATGTATTCAAATATTTTCACTTTTTCATCAGAACTGTAAGCCATAAAGTTTTGTACCTTATACATCATTGTAGGATTCTAGTTCTCTAAGCTGTTGAAGGCTTCAGCTTCAGCCAGGTCCTGTTTGAAGTTGCTGGTTGATGGGACATCAGTGTTGGCCATCAGACAGTTGTTGTCTTCTTCATCTGAGGATGAATCAGACTCCTCCCAATCACATGTCTCAGCCATGAGCCCCTTTTGCTTGTTGGAAGCCACTGAGTTTTCCAACTTTTTCAGCTTAGCCATGGCCATAAGGTACTTAACCCTCTAGCCATCGTCCCTATTTGTCTTAAATGGTTTGGATGACTGACCAACAGCTTTTGACACACAGTCAGTAGCTATATGGCCAGTCTTGCCACATTTGTAGCACTCAGCCTTAGATTTATCAAATGCCTTCTTTTTGACAGCATTTGAGTTTCCCTGCAGCATTTTTCTACCAAACCTTTTCTTGTTAAACCTTTTGACAAGCATTGCAATCATTTGCTCATCATCAAGTTCAGCAAGATCTGCACTGCCTTCCTCTTCAGACATCGCTTTCCTTTCATCATTAGCCAGTTAATTAGGTTCTGTGAACACATCACATACCTGTCCAACAAGTTGTCTCACGCTGCCCACTAAGGCAGCACCTCTCTTAGACATTTCCAAGGCATTTCTTTTCTGTTGCCTTGATTGCTCATCATTCAATAGGGATCCATATAAGTTTACAAGATCCATACCTTTGATAGTGCCTAAATTTCTCAGGATCGTAGAAAACTAGTTCCACTCTTCAGGAAGGATGTCCAAGAACTTATTCACCGGAGTCAGACTGTCCTTTGAGATCCCAACAGCTTTGAGATCATTGATAAGTGCAGTGAACCTAGTGTAGGTTTCTGTGAGTGACTCCTTTGGTTTTGCAAAGTAGAGTTCATACTGTCTAACAAGATTGTTGATCCTCTAATCCAGTGTGATTCTGGGACCATCATAGATGGTACACAAAGTATCGCACATCTCCTTTGCAGTCTTCATCTTCTCAACGTGTTTGAACACATCATCAGGAAGAGAAATGACCAAGTTATTCCTGGCTTTTGCATCCAGAGCAACCAGTCTTTTGTCTTCATCACACCATTGAGATTTAGCCTTCTCAAAGGTTCTGATTTCAGGGGCAGCTCCTTCAACAGTAGGAGTGATACTAGTAACAGAAGTTGGCACATAGGGAGCTTCCATTACTATCTCTGGCTGTTGTACGTCCAGATTCTCTAAATAGAGCATCATTCCGCACTTCCAACCAGAGAAGTTCTGATGATTGAACTTGGGGGGTTTTGCCATTGACCCATTGTCATAGTAAGAGGAGGAACTCGCAGCACTGTTGTCCATGGGAAAGTAGGGAGGATTAGAGATCTAGAGTTGACACACACTTTATCTGCTCTGATACCAGTTGTAGGTCCCAAAAGCTTTCCCTAGTGTATAGTTCTAAGCTGTAGAGGGGGGTGAATACAGCAATTTAAAACTCAACACACTTTTCTCAATGTTTGTGTATATTATCAACAAGTGTTAATTACAAACAACCCTGAACTGCGGAAAGGTTCAAGCTGAGATGACAGATACAACAGTTGTTCAACTAATCTAAGAGACACCCAGACTAGATACAATGACTACACTCACTTAGATGCACTCACTGTTTTTACAAGACACAGATGGACATCATGAGTATGAACACCTTAGACACACGTACTGTTATATTCAAGCATACTTGCATGCATGAAAAACACACTTTAATGCACGATCTGATTTCACACTCTTGATATCTCATAATCCTTAGAAGCTTCCTTTTATGCTCGCACTGAGAATCTCAGTGAAGCTTCTTCATTGGATAGATGCGATAGTGGGATGTCTTTTCAAAAAGACAAGACACCTTTTCTACACATTCTGATAAAGCAGATTTGTCTTCATATGGCAGAATCTTTGTCTTTTTCTTTTTGTCACTGTTGCATAAGGCTTTAACCAAAAGAGGAATGTAACTTTGCATCTTTCTTCTTTTGCTAAGGCCATTTTGATATAAGAAAAGGTCTGTCACCCTTTTCAGATATCCGTTTGTCTTCATGTAACAGAACAGCGTAGGCAGGCTGTGCAGTTTCTGTTTTCCACTTTGTCTTCGACTTGTAAACTGATCTTTTAGCGAAAGATAATACATGAGGACTTGGAAACATATTCCATAAAGTGTTTAGCCTGTTCACAAAGAACAGAATCTGTTCACAAAGAACAAAACACTTAGAATCTTTCCAAGCTGCTCAACAGAACAGAGCAGCATACACAGTTTATGTCCAGCCTGTTCAGCAGACAGAACAACTTGGACAATCTGCCTTTGTTGCAACGAATGCAACAGGGTAAACAGCTTTGGCTGATATTGCAAATCACTTTTCAGGTTTCAATAAGGCATAAACAGGCCTTAAATTATTCCTTCAAGTGCATCAAATAGGTTTGATTAAAAATCTCCCCCTCAGATGTATTACAGGTTTGACTGAGGCCTTTTTGTGCCTAACAGATATCGTCTATGAGCACTATTACAAATTTGTCCAAATACGGTTTACACACTCGATTCATAAGGTCCATGAATACGGCTGGTGCGTTGGTCAAACCGAATGGCATCACCTGAAATTCGTAATGTCCATAACGAGTTCTGAATGCCGTCTTTGGTATATCTTCTTCCCGATCTTTGACTTGGTGATATCCGGATCGCAGATTAATATTAGTGTAAAAACTAGATCCTTGGAGTTGATCGAATAAATCGTCGATTCTCGGGAGAGGGTACCGGTTTTTGATCATTAACTTGTTCGGATCTTGGTAATTGATGCACATCCTAAAGGATCCGTCCTTCTTCTTGACAAATAAGACCGGAGCTCCCCAAGGTGAGGAACTTGGTCGGATGAATCCTTTATCCAACAGTTCTTGCAGCTGATTGGATAATTCTTGCATCTCTGACGGTGCCAATCGGTAGGGTGCTCGTTCGACAGTTGCAGCTCCAGAAACTAAGTCATTCTAAAATTCTACTTGCCTAGTTGGTGGAAGTCCAGGCAACTCTTCAGGAAAGACTTTTAGGTAGTCACGAACTACCGGTATTTCTTCGAGTTGCTTCTCCTTCGACTCTTTTTCCACCAGTTGAACTAGTACTAATTGACAACGTCTTCGAAGGCATTTCAGCGTTCTCACACCAGAGATGACGTTTAATTGGCGATTATTGTTGGTACACCCTGTGTGACGATAGCAGTCTAATCGATCTACATTATGATTTAGGTAATATTCTGAGAATTAACCAGTATTTTGATATATATGTTTAATATGTGTTTGTCTGTTATTGATTGTGTGTTTGAACTTAATGTAACATATTACAAGAAGTTCAAACATAAAGGTCAAAGATTATCTCAAGCATAAGTTAAAACATAAGTTTCATCACTTAAGTGTTTAAGTGTATTGGCTAGATTCGAATAGGTAAAGGAAGACATTCGAATCTGTGATAGATTCGAATGTATCCTTAGATTCGAATGGGTTAGATTCGAGTCTGTCAGATGGACAGATTCGAATGGGCCTTAGGCCAGATTCGAGGTTGGCCCACAACAGACTCGAATCAGGGTCTATAATTAGGGATAGACTCGAATGATTAGAGGACTTTTTGCAGAATTCGTGAGGAATTGAGCAAGAGGCGATCTCGAGTTTATCAGCTAGGTGAGTGCCGTTTCGGAGAGAATTAGTACGTAGGATCGTTCGTGTGTCGTTCGTTCAGCGTCTAATAGTCTCCGTGTTTCCGTTGGTTGAGAGTTGTCCGTCTAACCGTCAACGAGGATTCCGCACTCGTTAACGGATCCGCGTCTAGATAGATCTTGCAGTGGTAGACCTTACAAGTGGTATCAGAGACTACGGAGTGTTCTTGGTGTTCTTCGTGTTCATCAGATACATTCTAGGTTTCTTGACGCTAGTTGGACGGTTTTGCTCTCAAAAACGGGTTTTTGAGCTTACCAAATTCGTATTCGGGAAACACTTTGTTGTTTTTCACGTTTTTGATCGAAATCATTATTTTCCGTTTGAAAAATAGTGGTTTAATCTGTAAAACGTCAAAAAATCAACGTGTTAGCCGTTTTTCGAGTTTGCGGCGCTCGAATCTATAGGGGTAATTAGGGTTTTGCTTTATTTTCGAGTCTAACCTAAATATGCTCCTTTTGAGTCAATTTCAGTGAGTTTCGAGTCTACATTGTTTCGAATCTGTTGCTTCATTCGAATAGGATCTCGAGTCTAGTTTAGTGTCGAGTTTATTTCGAATCTAGTATTATTTCGAATCTAGTTTTCGAATCTGCTGTCATTCGATTCTACTGTGCCTTCGATTCTAAGGGTCTTCGAATCTATAGAAGTCCTTCGAATCTGATATAACTTCGACTTTAAGGAGTTCTTCGAATCTGACACACTTTCGAATCTAATTGACTTTTAAGACTTTATCGAATTTAATTTCAAAAGATTTAATATTAATTAGTTTCGGATCTATTTAGATTCAAATAAGTTAATCTAAGTCAGTTTAAAATTAAATTAATTAAGTTAAAACTCAATTTCTTTCAGAAAAGATGTCAAACCTTCAGAAATTCCTTGAGATGGATCACGAAGTTGGGAAGGCAAATGCACCGCCAAAGCTGATGAAAGTTGAGGACTATTACTGGTGGAAGGACAGATTTACGGATTTTGTACGATTCAACGATATGCGCATGTGGGTGTGCATAGATGAAGGGTACATTCCACCAGTATCTGAGGTTGAAGGCCGTCAAAAGGTCTTGTCATACCAGATGATGAAAGAGGATGACAAGAAACTATTTGAAGCTGAAAACAAGGCTTTCTCCATTATCCGTATGGCGTTACCTCAAGATATCTTGCACACATTTCGGACTCAAAGGACGTCGAAAGAACTTTGGGAGTCTCTCTAGAAAAGGTGTGAAGGTAATCCACGGGTGCGTAGAAAGCGTACAGAGCTGTTGACCCAACAGTTTGCGATTTTCAAAGCTCTTAAGGATGAACAGTTAGATCTTATTATCACAAGGTTCTATCATCTGATAACAGAGCTTGAAAGTCATGGCAATGAGTACTCGGACACTGACAAGAACAACAAGCTTCTTGATGCCCTACCAGCCAAATGGGCTATGTACGTGGCCATGATTAAGCTTAATGAGGACAAGTATTATGCTCAATCACTTGATGACGTCGTGGGAACGTTGAGGGCATATCACTTCGAGATGATTAAGGCTGAGACTGATTACGAGCAAGTCCAGAGTCCGGCTATGTATTTTGGAAAGACATCTAAATCATCAGTGACAGCTGAACCGAAGAGTGCTACAGCGTTTTTCACCGGAGAAACGTCATCGCCACCCGAGTCCGAAGACTCACTGAATCGCGCGTTCTTAGGGTTAGGAAGATCGGAAGAACCGCAACCTCAAGTCCAACTGGCATCGACCAGTCAGAGCTATTCGAAGATGCCGATGAGCGCAAAGTCCGCAGAAGAACATTTGAATCTGCTTGCTTCCTTTGTGGCAGCTTATGGAAATTGTGTTCAAGGTAAAATCAATGACCCAGCTCTATGGGATGAAGATTACGATCAGGTCGACCCTGATGACTTAGAGGAAATGGATCTTAAGTGGCAACTGGCCATGGTGACCCAGAGGGTAAAAAGATTCATCAAGCGAACTGGGAGGAATCTGCAAATGAACAACAAAGGGATAGGATTTGATAAGTCTAAGGTCAAATGCTACAACTGTCAGGGATTGGGACACTTCGCCAGGGAGTGTCAAAGACCGAAGGTAGAGACATACCAAGGACAGAGTCAGCATCAAGGACAGTACCAAAATCAGTCCCAACAACGATTCCTTCCGAGTTCTTCATCTGGTCAAGCCAATCTAGCTGGTCTAATATCCAATGTCACGTCTGACAGACAGCTAGATGGTTCCTATGACTGGAGTTCACATCCTGAGTCCAATGCTAGAGCTTTCATGGCTGAAGTTACGGAAAATGGTTGTGAAGAAGACGAGCAGACCACAAGGGAAAACAGTCCGATGTGGGTAGAGAAAGCGAATGATCAGACCGTGCTGGAGTTTGCTGCTCAGATGGCCAACGTGGAATCTGATAACTCTAAGGTTAGTCTTTCTTATTCTCTATTTCAAGAATTATGTGCTTTGTGTGCTACTTCTAATGATAGGTTAAATCTAGTCTTAGAATCACACAAAACCATCTCTGCTCAGAATGAAAATTTAAAAATTGAAAATGCTAGCCTAAATGATATAAAACAAGATTTAAAAGAAAAACTTAAGGCTGATGCTCAAGACGTAATCGTTCTAAAAGACAAACTGAGTGAGCAGTGTGTTAGGATAGAGCTTATGTATGAGCACGTAGAGGCCTTGACCAAAAGTCTGAAAGACAAGGACATAGAGCTAGCCGAGACCAAGGTTAAGGTAGCAGAGGCAAATAGCAAGCTGGAAAAGTTTAGGAATTCAAGCCTCAACCTAGGAAAGGTCTTAGATGCCCAAAGACAGTCTAAGAAGCCTGTAGGTCTAGGTTTTCATGAAATTCCTCCACCTTTCAATGCGAATTATGTGCCTCAGCCTCAGGAGAAAACTGACAAGTCAGTAGTTTTAGAGGACCTACCTGAACCAACACCTGAGCCTAAAGTTGAAAATACACCTAAGGTGGATGACTCTACTGTCAAGGTCAAGAAAGTGAAACTTGTGTCTTCCTCCAGTGAAACACCTGCAGGAAAACAGAAAATTTCATGGGCTGACCAGGTCGAAGAGACAGACACTGCAGATGTACCAAAGGCAATAGACACTAGTGAGACACCTAGATCTAAGGGACCAACCAAAAAGTCCATGGATAAGATGTCTTGCTTTAGATGTCACGAGAAAGGGCATGTTGCTTCTCACTGTCCAAATTGGAAAGCAGATGTTACCCCTAAGACAGTGAACCCAACACCTGTTAAGCCCTCACCAAGTGCGGCGAGCACGAGTAGTTCTCAGAGTACCGAGAAAACTGTGCAGGCCGCACCAAAACCTGTTGTGAAACAAACACCGGTTAAGGTTGGACCAAAAGAAGTGGTTAGGACAAATTCACCGAATCGTGTCATTAATCAATCTAGGTCAGCACCTCAACAAGTCTATAGGAGCACCACACCTAGCAGGTCACACACCCCAGTTAGGTCACATACTCCTGTTAGACAATATGTTCCGGTAAGAGCTCAGGGATCACAGTCTGAAATGCAGTATAATAAGACTTATTCTAGAGCACCACAACAAATGCCTACTCAAAGGCAAAGAGTGAATCTAAATCACTCGGCACCACAACAGAATTCCGTTCAAAGGCCCAAGTCACCTGAAAGGCGAGATGGGTACTTGAAAGAGTTCACGTATGTGGACGAGAATGGTATTACCAAGTCAGTCATGGCTTGGGTTCCCCGTGATAACTAACCCATTTTCTTTCATGTGCAGGAGATAACTACCGGTCCAAACAACAAGTGGTTCGTCGACAGTGGTTGCTCCAGGCATATGACAGGGGAAAGAAGTCTTCTCACAGACTTCAAGGGGGGTAATAGGGGATTCGTATCATTCGCGGGCAACAAAGGAGGAAATATCACTGGAACTGGAGAAGTCACTAATGGGACGATTACATTGGATCAAGTTTATCACGTTGATAAACTGGTTCATAATCTCATTAGTGTATCTCAAATCTGTGATAAGAAGAACTCGGTGTTATTTACTGACACTGAGGCGTTAGTGCTAAAGCCGGGATTCAAGATACCTGAAGATTGGATATTGATGCGGGCTCCAAGGAAGAATGACTTGTACATGCTCGATATGAACAAGCCAGATAATTAGATGGGTCCGATCTGCTTACTATCAAAAGCTTCGGAGACGGAATCGGTTTTGTGGCACAGACTCATGGCTCACTTGCACCTGAGGAAAATGAACTACATAACGAAGAATGGTTTGGTGCAAGGTGTGCCTCTGAAGAGCTTTCAGTTTGAAGACAAGTGTCTACCGTGCATGAAGGGCAAGCAACATAAAAAGACACACAAGTCCAAGAAGCTGAACTCCATAACCTCGACATTCGATTTGTTGCATATGGACCTTTTCGGCCCTATCAACAAAAGGAGTATAGGAGGTAGTTGGTTTTGCTTAGTTATCACTGACGATTACTCACGGTTTTCATGGGTTTTCTTTTTAGGTACGAAGGACGAGACGGCTACAAAGCTCATCGGGTTCTTAGACCAAGTGGAGAATTCCTACGGAACAAGGGTTAAACATATTCGTAGTGATAATGGGACTGAATTTAAAAACTCTGTAATTGGTGTATATTGCCTATCAAAGGCATCGTGCATCAATTCAGTGCACCATATGAACCACAACAGAATGGGGTGGCCGAACGTAAAAACAGAACATTGATTGAGGCTGCAAGGACTATGCTTTCGGATTCAAAGCTTCCTACCATGTTTTGGGGGGAGGCAGTGAATACCGCGTGGCATATTTTAAATAGAGTCCTTACAGTCAAATCATTGAACAAAACATGTTATGAAATTTTGAATAAAAGGCCACCTAACTTAACTGGATTCGAACCGTTTGGAGTACCATGCACACTTTTAAGAACAAAACATCAACCGAAGTTTGGTGAAAAGGCTGACGAAGGATACTTCCTAGGTTATGTGCCAAACTCACCAAACAAACGGGTGTTTAACAAAACAACTGGTACGGTGGAGATTGTGTATAACATTGTAGTCACAAGTTATACACATGAACCCCAAACTGGTCCGGAATGGATATTTGACTATGATAAGTTATTTGAGTCATTTAACATTCCTCTGAATGATAATGCAGGTACAATCGAGAAGGACTTGGCGACGTTGCATCTGAACGACGATGGCCAAATCTTTCCAAGGACCACGTTCGAATCTACGTCCGAGCCTACTGCGACTGTAGATGGGTCTCCAGAAGTTGCTAATCCAGAAGAACCTACCAATGAGAATCAGACTCAAGCATCGAGATCCAACTCTGAGGAAAATGTCCGTGAGGAGGAAAACGTAGAAGCTGAGCCTGTTCCCCCATTAGGTGAAATAGGATCCAACTTAGGAGATAATCTAAGGGTTGATGAAATAGAGACCTCTAGGATTAATAAGAACCATCCAATAGAAAGCATCATAGGAAATCCTAATGAGGGTGTGAGGACTCGGAGTAGTGTAAATAACAACACTGTGTTGTTGTCGATGATAAACGACTCTGAGGCATATCACACATGTCTATATTCATGTTTCATATCGCAAGTAGAGCCCAAAAATGTGCAAATGGCACTTAAGGACAACTCCTGGGTTGAAGCGATGCAGGAAGAACTTTCACAATTTAGGAAACTAGAAGTGTGGGAGTTAGTTCCGTTACCTCGAGGGGAGATTGCAATAGGAACCAAATGGGTTTTTAAGTGCAAAAGAGACGATCGGGGTATAGTCACGCGCAACAAGGCGAGATTAGTTGTAAAGGGTTTCAACCAAGAGGAGGGAATCGATTACAACGAAGTATTTGCACCTGTAGCAAGGTTAGAAGCAATTAGGTTGTTTTTAGCTTTTGCCTCCTTCAAGGGCTTTAAGGTATATCAATTAGATGTTAAGAGTGCTTTCCTGTATGGAAAAGTGAAGGAGTTGGTGTATGTAGAACAACCGCCCGGATTTACAGATCCAAAATATCCTGAGAGAGTATATCGCTTAGATAAGGCTCTTTACGGATTACATCAGGCACCTAGGGCGTGGTATGAGACTCTATCCAACCATCTTTTAGAAAATGGCTTTGAGAGGGGTAGGATAGATAGTACTCTATTTGTGAAGAGAAAGGGAGATCACTTTATCTTGGTACAAGTGTACGTCGATGATATCATTTTTGGATCATCAGACGAACAGATGTGCAAAGATTTCGAGAAGGTTATGAAGTCAAAGTTCGAGATGAGTGCTATGGGAGACTTGAATTTCTTTTTAGGGTTACAAGTTGACCAAAAGAAGGAAGGGATGTTTATCCATCAAACTAAGTATGTCTATGACATATTAGAACGGTTTGGGATGGAGGGAACTAAGTTGACTGCCCATTTCAGCACGCCGATTCAAGTGAATCACAATCTCGGGCCGGGTACTGAAAGTGATTCCGATGTGGATCCGACTTTATATCGGGCCATGATTGGGTCACTTATGTATTTAACTGCTTCAAGACCTGACATAATGTTTGCTGTGTGTATTTGTGCTAGGTTTCAAGCGAATCCGAAGGAGATGCATATGAAAGCTGTGAAGCGGATTCTACGATACCTCAAGTCGAAACCGAAGCTGGGACTTTGGTATCACGCGGAGGGAGATCTAGAGTTGGAGGCGTTCACAGATTCTGACTACGGAGGATGCAGCTTGACGCGCAAATCTATGACTGGAGGTTGTCAGTTCCTAGGAGGGAGATTGGTGTCCTGGCAATGCAAGAAACAAACATCGGTAGCCGTGTCAACGTGCGAGGCCGAGTATGTAGCTGCTGGTAGTTGCTGTTCACAGGTTCTGTGGATACAACAACAATTGCGGGATTACGGTTTGGCTTACACTCAAACTCCAATTAGGATAGATAATCAATCTACAATTGCGATAACAAATAATCCAGTTAAACACAGTAAAACAAAGCACATAGACATAAGGCATCATTTTATTCGTGATTGTGCTGAAAAGAACTTAATCAAACTGGTAAAGGTGGCAACAGAAGATAATAATGCAGATTTATTTACCAAAGCGTTTGATAAGTCACGGTTTGAGTATTTAATTCAACTTAATGGAATGCGCAACCCAGAGTAATTTGACCTTAGTAGGATTTTATTTCCTTTATAGTAGTTATATTTCTTTCTTTTTACAGTAGTCTGCTAATTTAGGTAAGTTACTAATTTAGGAAAGTTTCTATTTTTAGTAAGTTAGTAGGTTAGCTTAGTTTACTGCTTTTTGCTATGAAAAACAAAAGAAAAAAGAGAGAAAATTACAAAAATACAAAAAAGGAGAATATCAGAAAATGAGTTAAGTCTTAGATACATAGGTTCAAAGTGACGAAAATTAGCACCGTCGTTACAGACTCTAAGTATTTAGGCTTTCACACATAATGCAACTAAATCTTAAGTGTTATACTTTATTTAGTTTGATGTGTTGGTAGGCATAATACATATAGGGAATCTCAAGGCTAATAAAATATTCTAGAAAAAGTCAAGCGTGTCACTAACTTAGATGTACGACCAATCAGTCTTAATTTTTATGTACAAGACATACAAACTTTGAGTCTAAATGAGGTATGCAAACTTTCTGGGGATGTATGGAAACATCAAATACATCTTAATATGGAATGAATAGAAAAATCATATAAAACTGAGAGTCGAAAACATGCAACTCTGTTGTACGTAAGTACAGACCTGTTGTCTCTGTTTAGATTCGGGTTAGCAGATATGTCGCTCTGTTGTACGTCAGTACAGACCTGTCACCGCTGTCTGCTAACTTTAAAAATAAACTTTAAGTCAAACTAAGACACTTTGTTGTATGAAAATACAGACCTGTGTCCGATGTTTGTCTTTTAAAGAAAGTTTGCAAATACCAACAAGTTAGAATCTTTGTCTGTGTGCCTTGATCATAAAAGTATGTCTATGTCTGCGTCACGTAAGATAATTTCCTGATAAATAAAAAGGCCAAGGGATATTCCGAAATGTAGAATGTTTAACAGGGTAAAATACCAACAATTGACTAAATAGGTATGTCACAACAAACAATCAAAGGAATCAAAAATTCCTAAGTGTGAAAGTTTAAGTACTGAAAGTTAGTATCGGACATCGCTATCTGATTGAACATTTCTTAGACTATACTCATCAAAAATATGTTGTTAAGTATTTAGCTTAGATTGTAAATTTTTTTTCTTAAGTCTAGATTAAATTTTTGATCAAAATTTTATTTTACTTTGTTTTATTTTATTTTATTTTTACCTTAGTTTATTTTATTTTATCTTATTTAGGGTTAGTTTAATTTTTACTTAGGTAAAAGGTCAAAAGTTACTGAGGGTGCATTCAAAGTTGGATAAAATAAACATTGCGTGAAATATCTGTTGCTTAGGGTAAAAGAGTTGGCATAGTTTATCTGGTTACACAATACCGTAGAAAAAAAGTTGGAAAAGTTGAACTTATTTCAAAATTTTCGAAATTTTTCTAAGTGTTGGTAGTTTCGAATCTAAGACAGACTCGAATGTGAAGTATTTCGAATCTGTCAGTTGACTCGAATCTACACATAGACTCGAAGGTTGGTAGTATATATAGGTCAATAGTGAAGTCATTTATTACTTTACTGTTGTCGAATCTATACTCTCGAATCTATATCAGCGATTTCGAATCTATTTTCTCGAGTCTACCGTATTGCTCCTAAACGACATTTTGTCGACTCTAAAGCTATTGTGTTCGATTCTACACTCATATCTAGGTATAATCAACCGGATTGTACAAGATTTTGGTAGTTTTATACACAATTTAAGGCCAAATCGTCGATTTTTGAAGTTTTATGGGTCAAAATTGGGTTTTTGCTAAATAACTAAGTTTGGACCTATAAAAGATCAAATTAAAGACATAAATCAATGATTAGAACCTAGTTGAACTAATGTATGTGATTTACCAAGTTCAAAATGGTTAATACCTTGGGTTTTTGTTGAAAATTCATAAGTCGGGACTTCGAGTCTGTTCATGGACTTTCGAATCTGTTCATGGGTTTCTCGAATCTATCATTAGATTCGAGATGACCATGATATTCGAATCTGTCCACTAGACTCGAATAGGGACTCCTCGAATCTGTCCATTAGATTCGAAAAGGGACACTTCGAATCTGTTCCCTTCGAATCTGTACTCTATTTAATTTCTTTAATTTAAATTTTATTAAACTTGTGGAAATTTAATTGTGTTAGATTTTGTATTTAATAAAGTACAAAATAAAACAAATTTGAATTTAAACAAGTTTATTGATTTTTAATAATTCTAACAGTTTTATGTATTGTGCAGATATGGCGCTTCGTGCTTTTGTTCCTAAACATAATATGGTACTTAATCCAGCTCATAACATCCCTGAAGCGCAGGGTTTTCGAGAAGTTTTAGATTTTCTAGCAGAGTCTAGGATCAGCTATGCATTATATCACAATATTCCGATTGTGATTTCATATGTGCGTCAATTTTACGATCATTTACAGGTGGACTGTACTGTCACCCCGACAGTTTTAAGAACCAGAATTACTGGTCAACCTCTGGTTTTCTCAGCAGATATTTTGCGTCAAGTACTGCAGTTGGGTTCACAAGAACAAGAAGACGGGCCTATAGACTTTCCTTTAAGTATTAGGCAAGCAGCGTTTTTGCGAATGGGCTATAGTTTGGACGTTACAAAATCATCTTATATGAAAAGCGGGTTGATAGGGCAGTGGCGATTTTTGGTCCACGTGTTCATGGTTTGTTTTGCGCCTAAGAAGGCTGGATTCGATTACATCGTCTCAAAGATCCAATCTGGGGTGATTGCCATGGTGTACAATAAGAAGTTCAGCTTCTCACAGCTGTTTTTCTCGGAATTCATCCATCAAATTACTGCTCCTGAGAGAGAAAGATTCCTACTGTATCCTAGGTTTGTAATGATGTTGATAAGGCACTTCTTGCCTGATTTGCCACAAACAGATGATGCATTGAGCGTGAATATTATGGATAAGCGCATCTACTCTGACTGTTCCTCACATCGAGGAAGGTTAGCGGTTCCGGTGGCGCGTCCACTATTTGGTGCAATTCTGGATAGGGAATTTCAAGCCCCGAGTGATGCCAACTGGGCAGGGGTAGTTGATGTCCAACCACAGCCACAACAACCAAGACAACCACAGCCACAACAACAACAACAACCACAGCCACCGCGTGCACAAAGGCGCAGACAAAGACCATCTGCAAGTCAAACTCAGGCGTCTAGGCCTTCTACGAGTCAGCAACCAGAAGTGCAGGAAGCCGGGCCGTCAAATGTCCCAAATGAAGCTGATCTGTGCCAAACGCTAAATGAAATTTGGGAGGCAGGTCCACATGCAAATGAAGATATAGCTGCAGAGTTAGTGGGTGAATTACTTGAGCCTCCAGAGGGAGAAGAAGATGTCTTCAGAGATGTTGACGAATATGTGCCAGAGCAGACTGGCAATGATGAGTCATCATCTGCTACAGAATCAGAAGAAATGGAGGAGATCGAAGTTGAAGCTCCAGAATCAGTGTTTACAGATCCTCATATTCAAATTGGAACCTATGGTTCACGATTGATTATCAATGAAGGTGGTTCGAGGAGGCGAGAGGCCAGGGAATTGGAGGAGTCAGATTTTGAAGAAGATGAGACTGCTCAGTTGGTGACAAGGCAACGGGCCAAACGTCACAGGTTTATGCAGGGGACTTCATCACAGTCCGATGCACAACCTCCGCCTCAAACCCAGACCCAACACCAAGATACAGCTCCACCATCACCGCCACCTCAGCAACATGAACCCTACATTCCCCATCCATTCAATCCTGCTCCCATTCAGTCCATCCCTTCTACATCAGAAGCCTATACCGACAACCAACGAATCATGCAACTCAAGAGCCGTGTCAACTTTCAGAACGTTCAAATCATAACTCTCACAAAAGCAGTCGGTGAACTCCAAGAGCATAACTCTAATCTTGATAAGGAGAATGCAGAACTGAGAAAGATTGTTGAAAGTGTTAGAGACGAAAACACGGAGATTAAATCATTTGTTGCTGATCAATCGTCTGAAATCCGAACAATGCGGTCCCTCCTAGAGCAACTTATGAAAAATCTACAAACTCAGGGGGAGACGAGTTGTAAAGATCAGGAAGTACAGCGAGAAGATGATGATAATGAAGGCGATGATCCCGGTGCGAACAAAGAGATTGAGTCTGTAGATTTTTCTGCAGCTCAAGTTACACAAGTTCAGGGGGAGCCTAGTACAGAAGGAGGAAAGGGAGGAGCAGGAGGAGAAGCAGGTTCTTCAAAGACTTTAGATAGCGACATGATCGATGCGCTGAAAGATATTGAAGAAGAGCTAATGGAATTTGATTTTGAAGATGATATTGAAGAATTAGAAGAAGGTAAATTCATTCCAGATGATGTCGCTGACTGGAAATCGGATGATGAAGTGCTAGATGATGAAGACGATCACGTTAATGAAGTAATAATCAATTCACAACCAATCACTGAACTGTATGAGAGCCAAAATCATAATGTGATTGATATTGATTACATCAAGGTAGCCTCAGCTGAAGATAAAGACCTTGAAGAGGCTGAGAAAGAGCCATCTAGAGCTGATCTGATAAATCTTTGGTTCAAGAAGGAAGAAAAGAAAGATCAGCTGAAGATGAAGAAGAAGATGAGAAATCCAAGTGCTGGAAATTTTGCTGGAGGGATTATTAGCTGGTTCTTTGACAGAGAACTGCAGCTGTTTATTTTGAAAAGAAGAGATGGCCTTCAATACTTGAGGCGGACACTGAAAGCGTTTAATTCATTGCCCAAGATTGAAGTTAAGGAGTTAGCCTGGAAGGAGCTGATCAATATTGGAGATGATCCCTACGCGAACGTAATCGAAAGAATTATAAGGAAAGAAGGGCGATCAGGCAGATTTGAGCGACTAAAGCCAAGGACCGGAAAGAGGGTCGAGGATGGATCGAGAATAGATCCTCATACAGGTAGGCCATGGGCCAGGATGGAATACAAACCTGTGAGGTGTCTAAAGAAACTCCCAATGAAGCCAATGCCACACAACGTTTTGAGCAACATGAAGTGGTGGTACCTAGAGATTGACACTGCTGAAGCTATCATGGAAGATCAAGACGAGCAGGTAATTTTGAAGGTATATGATCCATTGCACTTGATAAACCTATCAAAGGACGACCTGAAGAAGCTTCATGATCAGCCTATCTTCTTTACTGAACCATGGAGATCTGAAGCCAGGAAGTTCCAAAAGGTAGTTAAAGTTTGTATAGATGCTGGATTATATGCAGGTAGTAATATATATAGCTCTAGTACTTAAATTTGATGTAATGTAATTAATTAGAAGCTATCGTCAAGGGGGAGTCTGTTGGTACACCCTGTGTGACGATAGCAGTCTAATCGATCTACATTATGATTTAGGTAATATTCTGAGAATTAACCAGTATTTTGATATATATGTTTAATATGTGTTTGTCTGTTATTGATTGTGTGTTTGAACTTAATGTAACATATTACAAGAAGTTCAAACATAAAGGTCAAAGATTATCTCAAGCATAAGTTAAAACATAAGTTTCATCACTTAAGTGTTTAAGTGTATTGGCTAGATTCGAATAGGTAAAGGAAGACATTCGAATCTGTGATAGATTCGAATGTATCCTTAGATTCGAATGGGCTAGATTCGAGTCTGTCAGATGGACAGATTCGAATGGGCCTTAGGCCAGATTCGAGGTTGGCCCACAACAGACTCGAATCAGGGTCTATAATTAGGGATAGACTCGAATGATTAGAGGACTTTTTGCAGAATTCGTGAGGAATTGAGCAAGAGGCGATCTCGAGTTTATCAGCTAGGTGAGTGCCGTTTCGGAGAGAATTAGTACGTAGGATCATTCGTGTGTCGTTCGTTCAGCGTCTAATAGTCTCCGTGTTTCCGTTGGTTGAGAGTTGTCCGTCTAACCGTCAACGAGGATTCCGCACTCGTTAACGGATCCGCGTCTAGATAGATCTTGCAGTGGTAGACCTTACAATTATTTCTTTCTCCTTGGACTGTAAGGACTTTCTTTTTCTTAAGTGGTATTCTTACGACATTCTTACCACATAGAATATCGACATGGTTGTCTGACAACCAATCCATACCAATAACTACATCGAAGCTTCTGAGTTCAATAGGCATCAAGTTTATCTTAAAGGGATGATCTGCCAATTTTAGTGTGCACTCCTTAATTATACTATTTGCTTCAATCAACTTTCCGTCTGCTAATTCTACAACATAAGCATTTTCTAATGGGGAAAGAGTGGCATTCAGTTGTTCACTAAACTTAGCAGATATAAAACTTCTATCAGCTCCAGTATCAAACAGCACATAAGCATCATAGAATTAAGAAGGAATGTACCCGATACTACGTTGGGATCTTGACGAGCGTCGCCTGCTCCTAATACAAAAGCTCGCCCTTGAGCTCCACCGTTGTTCCTTAACTTTGGACAATCCTTCTTGAAATGACCAGTGTTCCCACATTCGAAGCAGCTCCTTTGCGTGCCGCTGTTGCCTCCGTTGGTGTTAAACTTACAATATTGGGTTAGGTGACAAAGCTTCTTACACTTCCCACAAGGGGTTGGACAGGGACCTATGTGATGGTAGGTGTATCGGTTACACCATGGTTTATTGTCGGTATAGCCCTTCCTTGACTTATCTCCGGCAACAAAAGTTTTGATGGTCTCGGGCTTTTTGGATTGGGAGCCCGAACCTTTCCCTGATTTGTCTTCCCATTTCCTCTTGTTTTCTCCTGCTTTGGCCTCATTCCTTCGGGCCACTTGGTCCATCAATTTATTCGCCATTCGGATGGCGCTCTGGACTGTGGTTGGGTTGGAGGCGGTGACATTCCCTTGAATTTGGGGTGCGAGTCCCCAAATGTAGCGCTCGATATGCTTGTATTCTGGTGTCACCATCTGTGGGCATAGCAAGGTTAGTTCATGGAAACGGTTAGTGTACCCAGCTATATCTGTTCCCTTCATAACCATATTCCAGAACTCTAACTCCATGTTTTGTAGTTCGTTTCTCGGGCAATAGTCAACTGTCATCATTTGCTTTAATTCGGTCAAGGCGAGTTGGTAAGCTGTATCAATTCCCACAGACATAGCATATGAATTCCACCATGTCAAAGCGCCATCTTGAAGAGTGTGGGTGGCGAACTTGACCTTCTCATCCTCGATGCAACCACTAACGCGAAACACAGACTCCAGTTTCTCGAACCAGTGAACTAGTCCGACAGCGCCTTCTGTTCCATTAATGTTTCGAGGCTTACAGCTTATAAATATTTTGATTCCACACCCTTTCTCGGTTGAATCAGATCCTCCCGTGGTGTGACTAGCTCCTCCGTCGCCCTTTGCAGTGCTATTACGGTTGGTTTCATAAGTGGCTATAGCTGTTGCCACTCGTTGTGCGATCAGTCGTTCGATCTCAGCGGTGTTCATGGCTCTCTTTGGCGGCATTACCTTAAAGTTTAAAGAAAAGAGCATAGTGTAAGAAGTTGATTCTTAAAGATTTAATTTTTTTCTTAAGGCAAAGTTCTATAATCATCAAACACAGATTCATAAATAACTTGCAATTTCTATTAATCATTCATAATTTCTTACATCAAGGCGGGTTATTACCCGAAAATTTTTAAGTTCCTACACTATTACATAATAATTTCCTAACATTACAAGGATATGGGGGATACTAGGTGCGGGAGTGATCGGGGGTCTCTCCCTTCTCCAATGCGTTGAGGCGTCGTGTCAGCTCCTCATTACGGGCCTCGCTCTTGGCTAGTCGTTGCCGAAGCTCCTCTAGCCCTTCCTGTTGGATGGCGAGGGCGTGCTGATTGACCCAGTATAGGTAGGAGTTTTGCAACTCCTCCCGCTCTATATGAGCAGTCATCTCTCCAATATCTTGGTTAAGCAACCGAATTTGGAGGTCGTGCCGTGAAGACCTTGCAACCAAAAGAGGTATGGTCTGATCAGCTGGCTCTTGAGTGAGTGGTGGGGTAGGTGCGGAGGATGGTCCTCCGATCTCAAAGTGGGAGGGGATTCATTCCTCCTGCCTCCACTCTTGGAGGGTCTCGGGCATCCAGCCCCATCTACGGGCGTTTGCCCATCGCTGCTGTGGTGGTAAACTTGGTTGTGGTGCTGGTACGGGGATGGACTCCCATCTCGACATAAAAACTCTTTTGCGGGCCGTGAACTTCATCTGAGGTCCATTGGGGTGGGGGAGGTAAGTGTGGTGAGATGGTACAGATGGGTGATATGGGATGTAAGAGGGGGCCACTGGGGATGGTGGGTCCTCTCCAGATGGTTCTCCCCATCCGCTGGAGGATTTGTCTTCCTCCATGGGTTCCTCCTCGTCTAATTCTTCCATGGGTTCTTCGTCTTCAGAGGGGTCTTCCTCCTCAGTTGTGTCCTCATCGGTGAACACCTCCGGGTTGTATCAGCTGGTGGGAGTATGCTCCTCTTCCGAGTCGGATAAAATGATTACAACTTGGTTTGACATGATGCTGTTATCAAGGTCCATTTATTGTCTTTTAGTTAGTTACAAAATATTTTCAAAAATCAGTAAAACTTAAGTGCAGTTATAGTCTAGGGTACTAATGCACCCTAGTTCACTATAACTATGGCTCTGATACCAATCTGTCACACCCCGTTACCCCGGTGGGCAATGAAGCGTGACGTTGCGGAAGCGTAACCAAAATCATAATGAACGACCACTATATGGACGTTTTCAAAATATATCAATATAACTTCAAAAAATAGAAATGTTTTACATAGCTCGAAAATGAGTTCGCAAGATACAGAGATTTAAATACATAATTAAACTAACCAAAATAATGCAAATACATCTCCAATGGTTTGAAAATTAATGCGACTCCAAAAGTACGGAAGCCTTTGAAATACTTCCGATGCGATGCACTTGCCTTAATTTCCTGAAAATACACGCTAACATACGTCAACAAAAATGTTGGTGAGCTCATAGGTTTACACGTAAATATGACTTGTATAGACATCAACAGTTGAGTTTGAATTTATAAAATCATAAATTCCATATTATGTATTACATAAAAACCATCATGCAACCGAAACTTAATTATGAGTTTTCCCTATGCAGTATTCCCCCACGTAATACTGTAATGTTAAATATATATGCATTCCGCCGTTAGCCAGTAAGACTAACCCGAATGGGGGACATGACTCCCGATAGATCTATCCACAATATATTCGCGCTTACAAATAAATGTAACTAACGGTTCATGATTTGAGGGCTGATGAACCACATGTGTAATACATAATAGAAATGAAGAAGTTTCCGTGTCCATATGAAAACGTAGCATTTATTTCAACCCCAAAACATAACAGTGTGAAAATAGGGGTTATGAAGATTCACCGAGAGTGTGATGGCAAAATATGCGTGTAAAATGCAAGTTTGCGTTGATTGATGGGTGATGAACCGGATGTGATTAACTAAGCCCTAAATGATATAAGGGACTTAATAATCTCCCATATATGATAATCTTAACTACTAATAAGGCATTTAGTGTTTTACAAGTCACAATGCACAACTTACAACTTTTTAAAGCTGATTCTTGAAATTAAGACTTACAAGTCTTTAAAGCATTATGTACAAGTATGAGATTCAAAGAAAATAAATACAGATTTATTTGTGATTTTTGAATTCTTGAATATTGCAGTCTTGGAAAGACAATTCTTGAATATTGTATCCTTGGAAAGACAAACTGGAACCGGCTTTTCTTCTCCCACGTTTGTGTGTAGAATAAACTCTCCTCTCCTTGTCTGCTTGATGATCAATCGTCTTCCAACATCACGCATGCCACCTGCAGAGCCACCGCCTCCACCTTCTTCCACCTCTATCGGCGGCCTTCACACTGCAGACCTTCCCAACACCACCCAACAGCCTCCCCGTGGTCCCAGCATCGCCAATCACCAACACCCCACCAGCCATCCTTCTACCGTCGCGCAACACTCCCAATCACCACCATCTTCTTCTGCCACCGGCCCTTCTGTGCCTATCCCTACGATTAATCCCCATACTTCGGCCACCACCATCTGGCTGATCACCACCCTTATACTGCCGCCCTTTGTGCCCCTTAGTCCACAACAACCCTCAACCCTCTGGTCACAATCCTTCCTCCCCTAATTTCTTTTTTTTTGCTGCTCCTCCCTCTGTCCAATCCTTATCTTGTATCATGTTCATCTTCATATTTTTCTTTGTGTAGCTTTGATATGATTGTTTTTTGTTCATATATTTAGGTTTGGGAAACTGGCTGTGGCTATTGACTGTGTCATATAGAGAAGAAAAGCACCGTCTCTGTCCATGAAAAATCAAGCTAGAATTTAATGTTTTCTCTATTTTCGATCTTCAACAGACCTTAACTAAGAAGGTATTGTTCTCTTTTCTCTCTTTTATTCTCCATCGATGAACACCTGAGATCAACTTGACCGAATGGGTATGCATTTGCCGATTTGTTGAAAAATCGAATAAAGTTCTCACGGATATGCTATCTTCTTAACTACTTCTCTAAAGAAAATATATTATTGCAGCTGAGTTCCTTTTTTAACACACGAAATTAAAATTATAAGTGCCCGTAAGTTGGAAATGTTAAAACCTGAAGTGCTATAGTTTTGCGAGTCATTGAATTTTGAACCAATGTTATACTTAGACATTAACGTGATGATAGTACTTGAATGTGTTGTAATACATCGATCATAATGCGAAGTTTGATGAATGTCTGACTAAGTGTAGCCTTATAGATTAATTGGGGTGTTTTAGGTGATGTGTTGTTGATGCAATTTTGGCTGCTTTGGGTCTCCCAGACATTGGACAGACCTTTCCGGACCCAAATCCTAAATTGAAAGGGGCAGCATCATCTGTTCTCATCAAAGAAGCTGTAAGATTCTCTGATAGCCCAGATTCACCATCCATACATTGTTCCCCCTTATCAACTTTTGTGATACTTACAAACATGCTTTTATTCAATGCAAATAAACATGGATATAATTGTAAAGAACACGGAAATGACCCCAAGTCTCATTCCAAGAATCTCTATCAGAAGCTTGAAAACATTGTTGAGCAGGTGAGTTCCATCTGTTTTCTTAAGATCCCAAATCAATCAACACAGGGTGGGATACTTAGTTATTTCTAAATGTAACATGTGGTTTGAAGTTTGCATTAATCGATGACTTATTGTGTTACTCTTACTTTCATTAACTCATTAACCTAATGTTCAATGCACTGGATGAGATATTGATGTTTAGAAAGCGAAAAATATGCAACATATAAAATTTTTCATGTGGTTTTTCAGGTGGACGTCACTGGAGAATCAATAGTTTTTGCAGCTATCTCCATTAGTTTTAGCAAGATCAAGGCTTTTAGGTAATTTGGATCTTTAATTTAAATATTATATATTCTTTAAGTAACTAAGTGTTTTGTGTGAATTATAAATAAAGTCTCATTTTTTACTTGAGCAGATTATTATCTGATTTTTGATATTATTCAGAACAACTTTAACCCGTATATTAACTAAAAATAAGAAAAAGGGTGGTGGTGGCGGGGGCTGTTTTGCCTTTTAATCTTTCATTGGCTCTGTACATGGTGGAAATTAGTTGAGGTACAAATATATTAAGCATGAAAATTTTGAAATCAGCATTTGTAAATTTGGACGTGCAGGTTTTTTGGGAGAGTTATATTGGGACATGTGTTGAGGTTTAGTGCAGAGAGTGCCAGAGAGTTTCTTATTATGTATGAATTCTTGCTCGGTATTCATTTGATTTCTTGAAATATTTTCTGTGTTTGTATTTGATTAAACACATACTCTGTTTTTCTTTCATGACCTTATTTGATATTTTCTCCTGTAAGTAACCAAAATTTAGTTTTACATTCGAAATTTTTTTCAACGTCAGATTACGAATTAGTGAAGTTATCAATTCTTAAATAACAATAAATCACACAGTTTGTATTCAATTTGAAGTTTAATAAACGGTTGACAAATTGGGACCCAAGTTTGAGTCAAATCTGGCACTTTCCAAAAAAAAGTTTAACAGTATACTTGAAGTTTTCACCTAACTGTTTGTCTTCATTAATCTAATCCATGTTTTGTTTACTATAGAAAAGTTGTCACTGGAACTCCAGTAGAGAAGTGCGTGCTTCCATGGTTTAAGCAGAACGTAGGGAAATTTTCAGTTTTCTTGATTATGATGATGTGTTGCTGGGCTTTCATGGTTTAAGCAGAGGACTTCAATATAAAGATCCCAAACAACCCATCGGTGTTCGGATCAAAGACTTTACGAAAAGGATGACTTTAGAGGAAAAGATTGGTCAAATGACTCAAATTGATAGAAAAGTTGCAACAAATGAGGTCATGAAGAAGTATTTGATTGGTACAAGATCCATGTTATCTCTTTTCTTTTAGTTTTATTTCTTTCATGATCCCTCTATTAATTGATACCAATCGTATTATAAAAATACATGCTTTGTTGGATTTTGATCTTCCTTGAACTTGTTGTTTATTATTTCAGGGAGTGTTTTGAGTGGAGGTGGGAGTGTTCCAGCCAAACATGCTTCCCCAAAAACATGGGTTGACATGGTCAATGATTTCCAAAAGGGTTCGTTATCGACGCGATTGGGGATCCCGTTGATTTATGGGATTGATGCTCTCCATGGCCATAACAATGTATACAAAGCTACCAACTTTCCTCACAATGTTGGTCTTGGAGTTACTAGGCAATTTTTAAAGCACCTCTATATGTGGTATATCCACATCAGTTTGCAACCTCCACTGCCTAATTTACAAGTAGTTATTGCTCTGCACCGATTGTGGCCTTACCTTGTTTTATTCTGGAGTTTAATTTATGACCTAATTTAATTATCAACATTATATTAGAATAATATGAACTAATTTATGTTTGCAGAAAATATGAAATTTCAAAGGATATGTAATTATAGTGGCAACAGATCTTCTTGTACTAATGGTTTTGGAGTAGAGGTAAAAAACAAATTAAGTTGATTTGAATAATCTGATGTTGTGCTTCCGGTGAAAGATTTGACATATATTGTCGCAGTTGTGAATCATGCTTGTATGTTTTATTTGGTAATTCTCTGCAAAGCGAAATGTACTTGTTTAAATAATATGTTGTAGGTAAGGAGGCTTTTGATGGGGACATATCTCTTTTCAGCATGTTATAACAAATTGTTACAAGTGAACTTTACAGGTATCCTTGTGATTGTATTTCTATCTATTGTTTCTTCGATTCATGGTTGGCCAACTTGATTCATGCTCAAGAAGCTACTGAAAATATCCATTTTTCGAAGCCAAAAGTCTTGGTTCATGTTTTAACAGTAACATGTTTGTTGCTGATTTTGTTGTCTCTTGTATCAGCTTGTGTTAAAATCAAAGTTTGACATTTTAGTTTTTTAGAGATACCCCTAAAATAAATATTGAGAAAGACACAACAAAATCCATGGTTCCTGTAAACCCCAATTAATATCTTTATTGTTATTTTCGGCATAAAACCATTACTTTGAACAATCTTATCTTCAGTGGATGGCTACATCAATTGATTGCTATTTTGTTATTCAAAACACTCTTTGGTTGTCATTTTTGGTTTTTCATCTGTTTGATATCAACTATTTTTCGGTTAGAAAAGAACTATTGTGGAATGAAATTGGCTTGTACACTTGTTTGCTTCTTCAATATCAAGATGTAGTTGTTGAAGTCCTTGAAAAGAGAATGTTGTTCACAAAAACTTCTTCCATCTCAACTCTTGTTCTTCCTAGGCTTCAAATTAATCCAGGTACTACTGTTTCTATTTTGTTCACTTTAGCTTTTTTTATTAAATTTTGGACCATACACACACATCACATCATTATATATTCTTCTCATAAAAAAGTTAGATGTATGAAAACACAAAGAGATGTAGGATTTTGAACTGGATAAATGACTAAAAATTGCTCATCTTGCTATGGCTCTTGGTTGATCCATAACAAGATCCTTCCAAGTGTTCTACAAAGGCAGACTTTTGAAGATTGTTAGAATTAAGATTGGATCTTATGAAGCCTTGCACTTTCTCTGTAGAAAGATTGAATGGTTCCACATAATTTAACTCTTTCTTTATCAGATAATCATTGTTCGTGTTGCAAGGCGGTTTGATCTTGGTATTGGAGAGTGTCTTTTGAATTGGCTAATTAATATTTAGTAATCTTTTGTGATTAACAGGTTATGAATTTGAATTTTTTTATATGTTTATTGCTATTTTTTTTCTTAAATGAATTCAACAACAAAGGTGTGAGGTAGGGGAGGCATGGAACATCAAACTAGATTAAGTTGCTGCTCTTTTTTGGTAATTTTTGGTCCATAGTTCCAAATAGCTTCAAAGGGTATTAAAAGAAATACAAGACTAAAAAGGTTGCTGCCCAGTTTCTTTTCCTTCTGTTTTCCAGCAGTATTTACACAAAACTCAAATTTTTATTTTGCTATCAGGGCTACTAATATTCTTACTAATTTTAGTCTTGATCATGCACACATTACTCCTAGACTTCTTGTTTCAACTATACTAACACTTAGAGTGTAAATAAATGTGTGTGTGTTTGTGTCTATATATATATATATATATATATATATATATATATATATATATATATATATATATATATATATATATATATGATATTGTGCTGCTGTTTTTTTCACCTGCACACACTAAGTTTTTGTTTTTAAGTGAAAGACACTCCCAGATGCAAACACACAACAGGACCAATTCATCTCTTTTTCATTCATCTTACAGCAGCAAAATCATAGGTTGAATGGCGATTTATTCCCTTGAAAGTTTAATCCATCAACATATATAGTTGTGTGTGGGTGTAATAGAAGTGATAAGTATGTATTTGTAGCATGTATGAATGTATATTGGTGTGTGGTGCTATGCTTGTGACCCCAAGATATAGTCTCAGGATATTCTAGAAATCGAACAACAGCAACAATAATCCATTATGTGTGTCTGGTAATCAAAATCATCAACAGGCACAATATTGTATAAATGTGTGAGTGTGTCCGGTGATCATAAACAACAACAATAATTCTTTTGTCAAATAAAAAAATGAACCGCAGCTCATGTATGTGTGCCCCTTTCCATTTAGGATTTATAAATGTAAGTCTATGTGTGAGTGTGTATATTGTGTTATCGATTTTTGGCCCCGAGACTCTGTTCACACTGCTAAACAAAAACAACATTAGTCAATTACTAAGTGCATGTGTGTGTGATTCATGATAATAAATAGCAGTAACAATGTGTGTGTAAAACAGCAGTAACCCAAGTGTATATATTTCTATTTTCAAAATAACCATGTATATATACTATGATAAAAGGGCTGCTGCTTGATTTATTCTGATTCTGGACAGCATTTATATATGTGTAGGTGAGTAATAGACAACATTTTTGTATGTTTTGGACAAATTATTTTCAATACTTCTACCAACATACCAAGTGCAAGGGCTTGTTGACACCGGCTGAAGTTGCATTTAAAAATTCAAGGATCGAAAATGTGAGGCTCTTTTAGATGGGTTAACTGCACGACTATGGTATTTTTCATGAAAAAATTGGAAATGTCATTTTTATCTTCATATTTTGGAATCACTCAACAATGGTGTTGCCTTTGTGTGGATACACTATTTCAGGAGACTCGATAACACCAAATGACAATTTGTACCTGGTACACTGTTTCACTGCTTAGTTTGTTTTTTCTTGGTCATTGAGGAACAACAAGGGATTAGTATGAAGTTGTTGCATTAAGTATCCTTCTCATTCTGTTTATTCATATTGTCATATATATAATATATGTGTGGTTTATCTGATTTGTATTTTGTTATTGCAAACAAAGGCTAATACCCAAGTTGGCAATGCGAAAATGCTTGCCCCGAGCACTGTTTGAACGGTTACTGGCCCAACTGGAACAATTGTTGCATTTTCTGAAGATATCGGCCTGCCTTGTATCTTTGACCCCAAACCTAGCTGGTAAGTTCAACCATACAAGTGTTGCCTAATTCATTCTCCATTGTTTCATTTTGTTAAGACTGATTTGCTAATTGTTATTGTAGTTATCCCCCCACTAAGGGAAAAATGTGTTAGGACATCATGTACCACCGAATACAAGTACCGAAGATTCCAAATCCAACCTTCCTCTTTTTAGCCTTCAAGGCTACAAAGCTATTCATGCAAGGATGCAATCTGAAACTGGTTGCCATTGAAGGTACCTGTGAAGACCACCCCTTACGGGGCGGTGCTCACCAGTCTAGGTCCCACATCATGCAATACGATATCAATCAAACTAAGTTAGAGTAATTATAATGCGGAAAATTAAATTACAGTACAAGCTATTAAGATTTAAGTTTAATACAGATTAAGTTTTTAAATTAAACTTATAAAGGGCACAAATCTAATCTAATTCATGTCATCATATTATCAAAATAAATCTACCCAGATCACCACAATATCATCGTCCAATTAGTACCAAAATGAGATCGTTGAGTAGAGGTCTATGATACTTCTGTCTTGATCGTGTAAGACCTAAGAACTAGGTCCGGCAGGTGACTTTCCTTTGCTTTTTCCTGTAAAATATTAAAGCAACATCTGTAAGCAAAGCTTAGTGAGTTTATAGATTTTCAATATTAACATGCGTGTCGAGCGGAGTCATAATTCTAAGCGTGATAAGTCTTGGCTGCCGCTACAGCCCTCATCATGATTGAGATATAGTATCTTAAGATCGGATGATGTTCAAACCACACTCACGCTTATATCGTGGGGATCAGCCACATACTGGGCTAGCTACCAGTAGGTCAACATGGCCGAACATCGGAGGTCATTACCAAGTTCGTGAGAACTGGTGAAATAGCCGGGTCTAGAACAATAGACCATAAGGGCTAGTCAAGCTGAATAAATCTTTATCAAGTCTGATCAATGAAGTAAGCATAAGTCTTAGGAGTCATGATAGCAACGAATCATAAAGCAAAGTCTGAAGTGCTAGTAAATGCAATATGAAATGATAAGCTAATAGCTATCATGATTCACTGGGCAACACCCATCCATGGTGTGCACAGGTCTCAATCCAGCTGATAAATGAATGTCAAATAATGTAACAGCATCAATATATCTCAAACGGATCTTTGCATGTTCAATTTGAATATCTATAACTCACAGTGTTGGGTCTTGGTCAAACAGATATATGAATCTGCCACCTGAGTTATCTCAGGATTTTGTCAATCTGTTCTCTGTCAAATCAAGTCTCTGACCCGCTTTAAATCTTTTAAAATCTTTGTCTAATTGTTCAGAATTTCACTGAACCTGTCCAGAATTATCATATCATATCATATTAATATCATATCATTATTATCATTTCTTTAGTCGTTAAAATCTTTATTTTATCTGATTCTGATAACTTTGTTTGTTCATATTTCATCTTAGACTTGGAACAAAAAAATCAGATTTTGAATTTAAAAGGAATAGATTCGAATTCCAATTAAGCAAATTCGAATACCCATTCGAATCTATTGGTCTTAGACTCGAACCACACCATTCGAATCTATTAGATTCTAAATATGTACCCCATTCGAATCTATTGGCTTACACAATTCGAATCTAATCATCTAAACTTGAATTGTGTGGGTGTGTGTGTCTCGAATCTAATCACCTAGACTCGAAAATGAATGAGTTCGAATCTATGCATGGCCTTCGAATCTAGGCATTCTCGAATCTAATGGTTACATTCGAGTACATTTAAATTCTAATTCCATTTCGAGTCTGTTCTATGCATTTTCGAATCTGTTCTATGTATTCTCGAATCTGATCATATTTGCAACTCTAAAACATGAATTTCTAAGGCATAATTCACAAATATGATCAATATTAAGCCTATATTCGATTATATTATACTTATTCTAGTTAAACTTCATAAAAATAGCTTTAGATTTCATAAAATTAATAGATTCGAAAATACCAAATATATATATAAAACGTAAAACTATAAAATCTTACCTCAATTCGTATGAACTCAAGCAGAAATTGGTATATTCGTGTAGTATTCGCCGAGATCTTCCTAACGGTATATTTATCTTGATAATCGGACGGTCGGTTTAGTAGAATTTCTAGAGAGAAGTTAGAGAGAGAAAGCTAGAGAGAGAGTTTAGAGAGAGAGAGTTAGAGAGAGAGAGTGTAAATCAGATTTGAATCTATTTTCTCGTTTATATACGTCGTCTAGTTATATTTGCTAGCTAACTCACTTTTATTTTTGTATATTATATCTCTTTTATTTAATTTTCTTTAATAATTAATTAATTCATAAATTAAATATTTATATAATTTAATTAATATTTCATTATTAATTAAATTATAATTCAACATTATTACATTATTGGTTCAAAATATTACTGAATTTATGACTTGTTCAAAATTAGGTTGTTACAGAATGGGCTCCACCACGCACAAACTTCGTCCCCGAAGTTAGCTAGATTCGAACAGGCCGGGATATGTAGCTTTCATAACATCTCTCGATTCCCAAGACTGATGCGAACCTTTGTGGTGTTTCCACTGGACGAGCACCATCTGTATCTCTTTATTCCGAAGCTTTTTGGTCTTCGAGTCCAGAATGCGTTCTGGCTCTTCAACCACGCGAAGCTTCTCATCAATCTGCAGGTTAACATGTGGTATCTGAACTTCCCTTTCGTCAGCTAAACTCTTTCTTAGATGACTAACATGAAATACAGGATGTATTCCAGCTAAGTCAGTCGGTAGTTCAAGACGATAAGATTGATTTCCAATCTTTTCCACAATCTTGAACGGACCAATAAATCTCGGAGCTAGCTTGTTTCTCTTTATGAATCTCACCACATTCTTCATTGGGGATACTTTCAGCATCACCCAATCGTTAACCGCAAAGCTTATTGATCTATGCCGGTTGTCATAATATGACTTCTGCCTGCACTGAGCTTCTAGAATATTCCTTCTAACGAGTTGAATCTTTTCGTGAGTCAACTGTAGAAGGGCAGGTCCTGCTATTGGCGATTCGCCTGTTTCACGCCAACAGGTAGGAGTTCTGCACTTTCTTCCGTATAGAGCTTCAAAAGGAGCTATCTTGATCGTTGAATGATAACTGTTATTATATGAGAATTCGACCAACGGCAAGTGGTCATCCCAGTTACCACCTAGATCAAGAACACAGGCACGAAGCATATCTTCAAGAGTTAAGATAGTACGCTCACTCTGGCCATATGCATTTGGATGATAAGCAGTACTCATAGAAATCCGAGTACCCATCCCTTCTTGTAATGCCTGCCAGAATCTGGATGTAAAGCGACTATCACGATCAGAAACGATAGACTTCGGCACACCGTGACGAGAAATAATTTCAGTGATGTACAGCTGCGCCAATCTATCGAGAGAATAAGTTTCTTTCATCGGAATAAAATGTGCTGATTTCGTTAATCGATCCACGACTACCCAGATTGAGTCGTGTTGTCTCTTGGTCTTTGGCAGTTTTGTGACAAAGTCCATGGTTATATGCTCCCACTTCCATTCAGGAACTGGCAGTGGTTGCATATCTCCGAAGGGCTTCTGATGTTCTGCCTTAACCATCTGACATACTTTGCAGCTTTCAACACATTTACCGATGTCTTTCTTCATTCCTGGCCACCAATAGTCAGCTTTCAGATCAAAGTACATCTTTGAGCTGCCAGGATGAATAGATAACTTGGACTGATGAGCTTCGGACAGAAGAGTGCTACGAATAGAACCATATATAGGAACCCAGATTCGGTTTCCCTGGAGACAGTAAAGTCCCAAATGGTTCAGAGATAGTAATTGTAGCTGCCCTTTAAGATTTTCGGAATCAATATTTTCTTCTTTCATTGCTTCGGCTTGAGCAACTCGAATATCTTCAATAAGATCAGAAGAGAATATAACTGGAGTTAGGGCATAACAGCACTTTTCTGGATACACTTTTCTACTCAATGCATCCGCGACAACATTTGCTTTGCCGGGATGATATAAGATCTCGCAGTCATAATCCTTGATAAGCTCCAAGGATCGACGCTGTTTCATGTTCAGATCTTTCTGAGTAAAAAGGTATTTGAGACTCTTATGATCGGTGTAGAGCTGACACCGAGTCCCATAAAGATAATGCCGCCAGATTTTCAAAGCAAAGGTAACGGCAGCCAACTCAAGATCATGAGTTGGTGCACTTTTCTCATAGTCTTTTAATTGCCTTGAAGCGTAGGCAATTACTTTTCCCTTTTGCATAAGAACACATCCTAAGCCGGTACCAGAAGCGTCGCTGTAAACAACGAAATCGTCATTACCTTCTGGCAAGGCTAGAATCGGCGCTTGAATAAGCTTTTGCTTCAGAATGTCAAATGCCTCTTGCTGTTTATCAGACCAAACGAAAGGAGTATTCTTTCGTGTTAGCATCGTTAGAGGTACAGCAATCTTTGAGAAGTCCTTTATGAATCGCCGATAATAACCGGCCAATCCAAGGAAACTTCTTATCTCTGAGGCATTGCGAGGTGTTTGCCACTTCTGAACAGCCTCGACTTTCGAAGGATCAACGGAAATCCCTTCGCCAGAAACAACATGGCCAAGGAACTGGATCTATATAAAAATCAAGATAGAAATTCAAATTCTGATAGAATAGTTAAGGAAACAGCTCGAGACTTATATAATAGAAATTATACATGTCTGAGCCAGAATTCGCACTTGGAAAACTTTGCATAGAGTCTTTCTTTTCTTAATAACTCTAGCAATTGTCGCAGATGAATAGAATGATCAGCCTCCGTTTTGGAGTAAATCAGAATATCGTCTATGAACACGATAACTGATTTATCCAACATAGGTCTGCACACGCGATTCATGAGGTCCATGAACGCCGCTGGTGCATTCGTTAATCCAAACGGCATCACGAGAAATTCGTAATGACCGTATCTTGTACGGAAGGCTGTTTTTGGAATATCTTCTTCTCTGACTTTTAACTGATGATACCCAGAACGGAGATCTATTTTCGAAAAGTAACTGGCTCCTTGTAATTGATCAAACAGATCATCGATTCTGGGCAGAGGATACTTATTCTTTATTGTAACCTTGTTCAACTCGCGATAGTCGATGCACATACGGAAAGTTCCGTCCTTCTTTTTAACAAACAGAACTGGTGCACCCCACGGAGAAGAACTTGGTCGGATAAACCCCTTCTCTAACAGTTCTTGCAGTTGCTTTGACATTTCCTGCATTTCTGCAGGTGCAAGTCTGTATGGAGCTTTGGCAATAGGAGCCGCACCAGGAACCAAGTCAATACTAAACTCGACTTGACGTTCCGGTGGTACTCCGGAAATATCGTCAGGAAAGACGTCCGGGAACTCGCAGACTATCGGAATATCAGACAGAGATTTCTTTTCAGAGTTGGATTCAGATAAGGCATAGCACAGATAGGATTCGCGACCCTTAGATATGTATTTGTGAGCCTTTTCTACGGATATAAAGCAGTGTGCACCTTTACGCTTCTCGCCCTTGATCTCTAATACTCGGCCGTCTGAAGACTTGATTCTAATGATTCGCCGGTTGCAGATAATAGTAGCCTCATTGTTCATTAGCCAGTCCATGCCGATGATGACATCGAACTCTTTTAACGGTATCGGGATGAGGTCGAGGTTGAATACGATGTTATTTACAAGTAGAGTGCAGTTTCGGTAAACGGAATCAGCCATAACGAAATTGTTACTGGCTGTCTCAATGTCTAATATAACTGGAAGCTTTGATGGGAACTTAGATAGTCTCGATGCAAAAGAAGTCGATATGTAAGAACGACTTGCGCCAGAATCAAATAATACGCGAGCAGGTATCGTATTTAACAGAAACGTACCGGTGACTACGTCAGGTGTTTCTCTCGCCTCTTCAGCCGTTATTTGGAATGCACGTGTCCTTGCAGTTGGTGTTGCAGCAGAACTTTTAACTGTAGACCCTCCAGCTGATGATTGAGATTGATAACGTGGTCCGCTACGACACTGATACATGAAGTGCCCTCTCTTACCGCACTTCGCACATCCACGTCCCTGCTGTGGACATTCTTCACTGCTATGACCTATCATGTTGCATGAAAAGCAAGTAACGTCATCCGGATTACATAGTCCCATGTGAGACTTTCTGCATCTCTTGCAGAATCGAGGCTCGTTTGTCAGTGAGTAAGCTTGCGCTTTCGATTGTGAACTGTGCTGATGTGATTGCTGAGATTGTGACTGAGACTTATTTGGCCTAAAGAATCTGCCAAATCGCTGTTTCTTTGGGGGAGACGGGTTCATCGGATTAGTAGACGGAGCGTAGAGCTGATCGCCGTACTCTAAGTACCCTCGTTCAATCTGTCTAGCTGCTTCTACCATTTCTAGATAACTCTTGTATTTAATCGCGCTCATCGGATGTCTGTATCTAGGATTGAGTCCTACTCGGAACCTATTCATTTTCCTTTCTTCAGTAGCAACCTGGTATGAGGAATAACCGCATAATCGCGAAAACTCGTGCTCGTATTCGTCGACTGTCTTTGTTCCCTGAGTCAGCTGCATCAGTTGTACTTCCATTTTATCTCGCTGGTCGACCGGACAGTACTTGGCATTAAACATTTCGAGGAATTGTTCCCATTCTAAAGTCTGAATCACCTCCTCACCGTATATGCTTCGCTGTGTCTTCCACCATGCACGAGCAGCTCCAACAAACAACGCAGACGCGTAGCTCACTTTCTTAGAATCTAAACAGTCAGAGATTCTAAATATTTCTTCTGTATGACTGATCCAATCCATCGCCTGAATCGGATCAACTGTACCCTCGAAGTTCAGGGCACCGCTGGCTTTGAAATCCTTAAACTTACAGCCTTTAGGCTGCTCGATTTGAGTTTCAGGGGTAGAGTTATCAGAATCAGATTCTTTATTCTGAACTTGTTTATCTTTTCGCTTATTTTTCTTATCATTACGTCTTTTAGTTTCAGCCTCATCTCTGGCCTGAAATTGTTCTTGCATGATCTTATTCTGTTGTTCTGAGTGTTGTGCTAGTAATTGTTGCATCATCTCAAACATTTGTTGTGGGGTCATGTTGTTTGGTATGTCACCTGATCCTGATCCTGACATCTTAGCTGAAAATTAAAATCAATTAACTATCAGTTTATAGACTTAGATCTATGTACCCTTTTTCCCATCCTAATAGTCTGTACATCCTATCTCAGTTCAAACCACCTAAATGATTGATACATATGTATTGCTTCAGTTTGAGATCAAGTATACTCACGTAATACTTGATTCACTCAAACTAGTGCTCTGATACCATCCTGTGAAGACCACCCCTTACGGGGCGGTGCTCACCAGTCTAGGTCCCACATCATGCAATACGATATCAATCAAACTAAGATAGAGTAATTATAATGCGGAAAATTAAATTACAGTACAAGCTATTAAGATTTAAGTTTAATACAGATTAAGTTTTTAAATTAAACTTATAAAGGGCACAAATCTAATCTAATTCATGTCATCATATTATCAAAATAAATCTACCCAGATCACCACAATATCATCATCCAATTAGTACCAAAATGAGATCGTTGAGTAGAGGTCTATGATACTTCTGTCTTGATCGTGTAAGACCTAAGAACTAGGTCCGGCAGGTGACTTTCCTTTGCTTTTTCCTGTAAAATATTAAAGCAACATCTGTAAGCAAAGCTTAGTGAGTTTATAGATTTTCAATATTAACATGCGTGTCAAGCGGAGTCATAATTCTAAGCGTGATAAGTCTTGGCTGCCGCTACAGCCCTCATCATGATTGAGATATAGTATCTTAAGATCGGATGATGTTCAAACCACACTCACGCTTATATCGTGGGGATCAGCCACATACTGGGCTAGCTACCAGTAGGTCAACATGGCCGAACATCGGAGGTCATTACCAAGTTCGTGAGAACTGGTGGAATAGCCGGGTCTAGAACAATAGACCATAAGGGCTAGTCAAGCTGAATAAATCTTATCAAGTCTGATCAATGAAGTAAGCATAAGTCTTAGGAGTCATGATAGCAACGAATCATAAAGCAAAGTCTGAAGCGCTAATAAATGCAATATGAAATGATAAGCAAATAGCTATCATGATTCACTGGGCAACACCCATCCATGGTGTGCACAGGTCTCAATCCAGCTGATAAATGAATGTCAAATAATGTAACAGCATCAATATATCTCAAACGGATCTTTGCATGTTCAATTTGAATATCTATAACTCACAGTGTTGGGTCTTGGTCAAACAGATATATGAATCTGCCACCTGAGTTATCTCAGGATTTTGTCAATCTGTTCTCTGTCAAATCAAGTCTCTGACCCGCTTTAAATCTTTTAAAATCTTTGTCTAATTGTTCAGAATTTCACTGAACCTGTCCAGAATTATCATATCATATCATATTAATATCATATCATTATTATCATTTCTTTAGTCGTTAAAATCTTTATTTTATCTGATTCTGATAACTTTGTTTGTTCATATTTCATCTTAGACTTGGAACAAAAAAATCAGATTTTGAATTTAAAAGGAATAGATTCGAATTCCAATTAAGCAAATTCGAATACCCATTCGAATCTATTGGTCTTAGACTCGAACCACACCATTCGAATCTATTAGATTCGAAATATGTACCCCATTCGAATCTATTGGCTTACACCATTCGAATCTAATCATCTAAACTTGAATTGTGTGGGTGTGTGTGTCTCGAATCTAATCACCTAGACTCGAAAATGAATGAGTTCGAATCTATGCATGGCCTTCGAATCTAGGCATTCTCGAATCTAATGGTTAGATTCGAGTACATTTAAATTCTAATTCCATTTCGAGTCTGTTCTATGCATTTTCGAATCTGTTCTATGTATTCTCGAATCTGATCATATTTGCAACTCTAAAACATGAATTTCTAAGGCATAATTCACAAATATGATCAATATTAAGCCTATATTCGATTATATTATACTTATTCTAGTTAAACTTCATAAAAATAGCTTTAGATTTCATAAAATTAATAGATTCGAAAATACCAAATATATATATAAAACGTAAAACTATAAAATCTTACCTCAATTCGTATGAACTCAAGCAGAAATTGGTATATTCGTGTAGTATTCGCCGAGATCTTCCTAACGGTATATTTATCTTGATAATCGGACGGTCGGTTTAGTAGAATTTCTAGAGAGAAGTTAGAGAGAGAAAGCTAGAGAGAGAGTTTAGAGAGAGAGAGTTAGAGAGAGAGAGTGTAAATCAGATTTGAATCTATTTTCTCGTTTATATACGTCGTCTAGTTATATTTGCTAGCTAACTCACTTTTATTTTTGTATATTATATCTCTTTTATTTAATTTTCTTTAATAATTAATTAATTCATAAATTAAATATTTATATAATTTAATTAATATTTCATTATTAATTAAATTATAATTCAACATTATTACATTATTGGTTCAAAATATTACTGAATTTATGACTAGATCAAAATTAGGTTGTTACAGTACCTGTGATTGTTGCTCTAAGTGTTGGTATATAGACGAGTTACAAACCACACTAGAGTTTTGTGTTAATGAACTGTTGAGGTTTCAAATAAATGGAATTTCGTTTGCATGGTTGTTTCAATATGCCAAGAAATAATTAGCTCATGTGTTTGCCAATAAAGGATCAACACCCACTTGACTAATACAACTGGACATGGTAATGGCAATGATAAAGGAATATAAGCTGTGTTAGACACATTTGTTATATAGGACTCGATGACAATGTTGGTCTACAAGTTAAGAAGATTTACACATTTTACTGTATTGACAAAGGAATTTGCGTGTTTTAATTATTCTAATAATTCATGTGATGTCATGTTTCTCATACATTATGTACCAACATTATAATCTCATAGGCTAAAATTATTGTAGTTTGATCATTGTCTAACAAATGACAAGTGCATTTCATACATTTGAGATCGGTCATAGAACACCGATCCACAACAAGAACACCAACTCCATCTTCAATTCCTGTTTTTTAAAGAGGGTGATCAAAGCCAACTAGACTATATGCTTGACCGAAGTACTTATGTAGCTTAATCTAGATAAAAATTAAGTGCACAATGAACAACAAAGTATTTACCAGTACCCAAACCCGGTAATGCTAACATACCGTCATTTTCAAAGAGTAAAAAGCTATATTGCTTTGATCAGAGTTTGTATTCATTATAAATGGTTTTGTTTTATATATATTCTTTTTTTGGTAAAAGGGTACAAACTCTATTTGGTGATGGTATCATAATCATTTTGTTTCTTTATATTTTTTGGCCTTTAAAAGTGTAATGTGCGATGTTAATCAATATGTAATGTAGGGCATTGTAAGTGTAGCGGTTATCCAAATGTTGTACTGAATCTGCATGATGATTGTACAACAAAACGGTATGATGTGTTATCTTGAACAACTACTTTTAAATTTGAAAATTGAAAACTAAATACAAAGATAAGCTTTCAAACCAAAAAATTGGAAAGACAAAATGATTCCACCAAGAACAGACAAGGAAAAGTAGAGTTGATTTGTATGAAAATAAAGGGGTCAAAAATTGGATGTTTAGATTTTGTTTTGAAATCCACAACGTGAAAAACAACTCTAGCCTTGCCTTATGACTTATTTTAGTGTCACTTTTATTTCTTTTACATTTTAACTATGATTTTTTTTTCTTTTTTTACGTGTAGTTTTTTTGTACTACTAACAAGAATAATGTTTTATAGATCCGCAACACATGTTACTCACATATTCATCGTATTCTAAAGGACTAAGCAACTAAGCAAGCATGATGTTTATGTTAATGATGTGCATTGGTATCGGGGTTCATGAAAAAGGCTAACAAACTATTCGATTAACCATTCGGCACCGATAAGGAATGGTGTTGAGGTCTGCCCTCTATTTATTTTAAAAAAATAATGTGCTATTGAACGAACATGCTACTAAAAAATAATTATTAGCTACCGCTGCTTTGCGCGGGTACCCTACTAGTATGTATATATAAATGTTTTTATGTCATAAATCACCCAACATTACAAGTTTATAAATAAAACTCACTTAAAACGTCAAGTTTATATACATACATACATACATACATACATATATATATATATATATATATATATATATATATATATATATGTATATATATATATATATGTATATATATATATATATATGTATATATATATATATATAATCTTCAAGCTTTTTGAAGGTTTTTCGGCCTACTTTGAGGCTGTATTTGACCAAGCTCCAAAACGATTTAGACTTTGGTTTTCTTAGACATTAAACTACTATAAATAAAGAAATTTTAAAGTAAAGAACAACCATTTTTCGAGGTGTTTAGGTTAGGGAAAAAGTTCGTTAAAAACCCTATGTTGGCCACTTTTGAGCTGTCAAAACTTTCGGGTTCCCAGATAAAATCTGGGGGTTCTAAACTCCATACTAAATTATGAAAACCTCCAGATTTTTAATTAAGACATAGATCTAACTTTTAAGATAACAATCAACTTATTTCGTTATGCTATGAATTAGTTATGATTTTTCAAAGTCGACGCAACATTTCTGCCGAAATTCCGTATTTCATAAACTTGAAATAACATGTGATTCTTGTTGTTTCTTCAAAAACTACTTGTATGAAAAGTTATAAAGCACATTTATATAACTTGTTTTCATAATATTTACACTTACATGATGTGTTTATATATTTATAAACACATTTGAAGAAAACAACTTAAAAACAAAACTAGTGATTTATAAACTTGAGTTTTTATGAAACTTGTTGTTGTTGGTGATTATATATATTATGCAAGACTTATATAATTATAAATATAAGATTTTATGAGTTAGTATTTACTTACTTTGATGTGTCAGAAGAATGAAAATGAGTATAAGGTTTGATCTTCAAAGGTTGCACCAACAACACTTTGCAAATGAAGAACACTTGAAATGAAAATTGTGTAGTATGTCTGTGTGTGTGTGCCGGCCTTCAAGAGGAGAGAAAGGAAGTTTTTGGTGTGAATTAAATGAGAGGAAAATCTCTCTATTTATAGAGGATGAAAATATCTTTGCAATGATGGTGGATGTGAGGGTTGAGTGTAAGATTTCTTTGAAATGAAAGAGGATGGTGAAGGAGGATTTGATTTTGATATGTTATGGAGGTTATGTTAAAAAAATATAAATCAATTTTCCTTTTGTCCTTCCTATGGCCGGCCCAAAAGGGTATTTCTCATGTATTTTTTTTTTGTATAAAAGTATTTAGAAATGTATTATTCAACTTCCCTTTTTTGAAATTTCGTAAATACTTTTGGATGCATTGTTTCAATGAATTGTTTTAGGGGCTAAATTCGTACAATAGCAGTATACTTTTTAAGGTGTATCGATATAGTACGTGTACTTTTTATATTGTTAATATGATACCTTTACTTTTTTATGACCGGTTATTTCGTCGAGCTTTGCGCAGTTGTGGGAGAATCGTCGTTACGAACTTGTTCACCGTTGGATCTGCGTGAAATTTGAGGAGAAGCTTCGCAACACATAGTTTTTCGATCTGGGCGGTCGAGATCGTCATTGGAGATTTCTACAGAGGTCTGTAGGTGTTTGAAGTTGACTGTGTTGTGTGATTTCTCCTACCAGGTTATCAAAAGGACGAGAGAGTGCATTTGATGCTTCAATTATGGAAATTTGAACATTAATAAAAAAAGAAATTTCACTCTTAACAGGTTTAGCCAGTAACCGGTTACCAAAGGTATCATATTGGTATGAAAAAATTTAGTACACGTATCAAATTTTAACGATTCAGAAAGTACACGTGTAATATGAATAATTAATATAGTACACGTACCATATCGATACATTTTAAAAAGTACACAACTATTCTACGGCTTTAACCCATTGTTTTAGTCTTGCATAATTAATTTTAAGTAATTGTATTAGTGTATGATTAGTGTCACTAATCATAGTTTAATTGTGTACTTAGTTGAATTAATCCATCATATCGCAAATCGCTCGGATTAATTGATTTGCCGATTCATCGCACCGATGAAATTGATTTAATTGAGTTGAACTTCCTTATAAACATTGTTAATCACTTTGTTTAATTGCTAATGACCACTGATTAGGTTATAATTGGCTAGTAAAAACAGATTAGGTCATAGTTGCTAACTTGGTTTAATGTTGGATGTTACAAAATGGAATATAGCTTTAAGTGCAAATCGGCAATTTTCTTCTCTCTTGTTGCAGCACAATTCATTAAACAAGTCTTTTACATCAACCACATTGATCTTGAATAGGTCAGCTTCACTGAACACATACGTCTTTCCATTAGATCTTGTCACCGTGAATGTAGGATAAAAGGTATTGACAAATCGATCTTTTTCAATTCTTATAGGTTCAGATATCCTGTGTTCACTCCTAACATCTTGTATCAGTTGTGATTTGTTCTAAAGAAAATGAGGCGTAGTTAACAAGATTTGGCATGTTGGGCTCGATCACTCTAAACAACTTTAATAATGAACACGGCGAATATCTCTTGCAAAAAATCATTTTCTCCAAATAGTCTTCCAAATATGGAAGCCTATTTTTTCTTCTTGATAAAATCTGCATTCTGCTTTTAAGATAGTTTCAGCTTCTTAACCTTCTTTTTTCTTATTTAATCTTCATTCAACAAACTCAACATATCATTTTCAACTTTCTGTACTACTTCTTGAACAACAAATCTTACGTGACGTTGTCTTTCCTATTCATCTGCCAAGACGTAACTTTGAAAGAACTTGTCTATTAAGTCAACTTCTGTCAATCCCTGGAGTGATTCAGGCACCACATCACTCACTGGAAGTGGATCATATTCTTCCTTCACATTAACCGTAACCACAGGCTTTTCAACCGTTAGTGTTGGCATATAATCTCTTAAAATCTCCTCAACCAGCTCTTCTTCATCAATTAATTTTTCAGCTCTTACATACACCTCAGATGATTCAAATACATTCTGCTCAGGCACATCAATTTCTTTATCATCTCCTTCAATTCTAATAACTTCTTCTTCTACTTCGTTATCAGAATCATCATACTCTATAAAATTGTAAATCCCAGATTGTATACTCAAAGGAATTGGAACATCTTCATGAAGAATCAATTCCTTTTAACTTTGAGCATCAACCGGTTTATCTGTTGAGCCTCCTACTTCTTCTTCACCTCCTCCTTCTGTATCTTTTCCTTCAAAAACAACCATTTGCAAGTCTGATTCACCAAGCCTTCTTCTCCTCTCCCCCTCATGAGGAGCATCATCGGAGTCGTCATGGTCCTCATGTCGTCTTTTGGACACCGAAGCTTATGACTTGCGCGTTTGCTCAATAATAGATAATCTTTCTGATAAAGAGCCAAGAGCACTTACAACTGTATTTTCTATCAATAACATCCTTTCCTTCATTTAATCAAATTACTCTACACAGTAATCTCTCAACTCATTGTTAGAGATTGGCATTTCTTTCTCTTCTGCAAAATCTGCTGTAGCTTTTACTTTTAACAACCTTTGAATGTTGTTCATCTGATTCATCATTTCAGACTATTATGTTGACATCTGATTTGTAACTCCAGCAATGGCTTCATTTAGTCTTGTTTCAGTGATAAAGGGTAACGTGCTAACACCTGGGTCACACAGACTTCTAGTTGTCACAACGATTGAACTTGTAAAAAGAACTTCCGTGTGGCCTGTGCTGAGAGTTGGCATTGTCGTAGCTCTGATAGGACTTCCAAATACTTCAAGTAACGAAGAAACAAATGCTTCCGACACTATAGTTATTATGACGGGGACACTAATTCCTTCTATACTTATATCAACACTTGAAGTAAACTCGAGTGTCCTATTCATTATTTGTTCTTAGACCGGTGCTTGAATGAATGTACACTGGGGTAGATGTGTACTGATTTCAATATCAAGGGAATCCAAATGATCCCAGGATAGATCTTGTGCTATATCCTCGTGCAAAAATGAAACATCTCCTTGCTGGGAAGGAGATGCGTGGCTAGTGGGGTATTGTCTGCTTCAATGTCAACTCTCATAGGAGAGCTAACAGCAGTCATGGTTTCTGACTTTCTATTTTAAGGGCTCCCTCACACTCACACTCACCATATGATCAACATCTATTTCTGGTAAACGCTCTGGTTGAGATATAACAATTCCTTCCCCAGCTCCATCGATTCCATCATTATTGTCATAATCGTCATCATCCTCTCCTTCATTAACACCTTCTTGAATATTCGATAATGTTCTTTGCAAATCTGAATCAGCCTCACCACCCCTCACATCTCCTTCAACACCCTCACTCTCATCAAGGTTTCCCTGTACGTCAACCCCTTGTTGACGTACCTCCTCTCCTATAACTCCATGGGTAGGAATTCTTGGTTCTAGAGATTCAATCGGAGCATGATCTATTCTGTACAATCTCACACTGCCAGCATTTGCATCAACATAGTTTAGTATAGACTCAGGAATTGGCATGATGTTAACATTTGGATCATCCTGGACTCTGTGCAAGCTCATCATCACATAATCTGGGCACTTCTGAGAATTTAATCTCTTTGGAATCTTTTTGTTGGCTATCAATATTCCTCTCATTAGGATTTAAATGAATCGTTGTAAGGGCACAAACTTCCTTGCTTGATTTGTAGTCTTTTCTGGCACTACTTCTTTGAGATCCTCCCATATGCACTAAGTCGTAGTGTTTATTTTATGCAACTCCATGAAACAACCTCAAGCAGTGAAGACTTCCTCTATCCATCCTAGTATGTTTTGAGGTCATAAACCTGTTCAGAATGTCGAACAGAGTATACCATTCTCCATTAAGACCGTTGTGATAGAACATGGAACTCTTTGTCAGTGGTTCAGAGTACCCAAGGCTTATGAGGTCACGACAAAGTTGCTCGTCGAAAAAAAATTCTCAAAATCAGCAAAGTCTGGGAAATGACAGTATCTATGCATCTAGGTAAGAACAGGTTATGACGCAATCTGCCAAATGTGATGTTGGATTTAAATTGGTCAATGGTGACCTTAAAATGATGTCACCTACATCAGGCACAAATTTAATTGTATGCTAGAATTGGTGTAAATAGATATGAGGAATTGATGGCTTGTATTTTAGAAAGTAAGAGGGTGACCTTTCAGAATCTCTACAATCACCGGGTGGCTTACTTTAATAGAATTAGGATCAAACCGGTGATTGTTATCAATTAGGTTCAGGCAATGTTTGGGTTTGAGAAGTTTGGTGTCTGGTATGGGGGATGATGTTGATGGTGTTGTTACTGAAGCTGATTTTATTGGTTTTGAGGCAAGAGTATGATTCTATGAGGAATGGGAGTCTGATGAATTTGAGTTATAGGTGGGGGTTTGGGATGCCATTGGTCACCTATAAAAATAACAAAAATGTTAGATATGTCAGGAAAACAAACTCAATCCTACAAATAGAAAAATATAACATTTAACAAGAAATTAGAAAAATATGTGTTACATTGTTTAAAGCATCGGGATTCCAGACAATAATATTAAAACATTATTGTTAGGACTCAAAAGTCAATCTTTAAGAGCTCAATGTTAATGTAACACAGATTTTAAAATTTTAACTCGAAAAATGTGAAATTTTTCTGAAAAATTAAATTTCCCACAATTAGAAAAAGTTATGACCTCAAACTCGATATAACATGGGAAACTCGAATGACACACACAGTCTCAGGTGACATATTAAGAAACTCGTTGGAACTATAGTAAATTCGGGTGAAGTTACACAAAACAAGAATAAAGCTATGTCAAACTCGGGTGACATGTGAGTAAAGTTGGATAAAGAAAAATTCAACTCGGGTAAAGCTTCATTAAACTCAAGTGACACACTAAGTTTGTCGAGTTAAACTTCATCAAACTTGAAACTAACTTACAATTTCTCGGATGAATGTTCATCAAACTCGAAATACACTCAAGTTTTCTGGCATCATTCTTTGCCAAACTCAGTTAAACCACAAATTTTTTTTTCCGGTTGATGTCTTAACCAACTTTGAGATTTTTATAAATTCCTAAGTCCCAAACATGTCAAACTCAAATGAAACTTAATGTTTTCTCAAGTGCTTCATTGTCAAACTCGATACTCACTAAAATTTTCTCGATTAACCCTTTTACCTAGTTTGAACAACAAAAATTGTTCTAACTCCCAACACTCAGAAAAATTTAAAAACTTTATGCATGGACTTAACAACCTAAACTTTAAAAGTATTTATACTCGAAATTGTATTTTAAAAAGGGATAATTGTGTAAAAAACCACCAACTTGTCTGGTTTTTGTGATTAAAACCTCAAACCATTTTTCGTTGCATAGAAAACCCCAAACTAACTAAAAATCAGTAAATCAAGGTTTTATCAATGGATAACCGGCTGAATCCGGTTATTAATCCTACGTGGACCGGTAAATAACCTACGTGGAATAAACTTCAATTGTTGAAGCCGGTTTTCAAGTATTACACATCATTTAAACCCCCGTTGACAAATTTTAATTGTAATTTTTAAACGGGATTACATCATCAATGGGGGTTCAATTGTTGTGTAATACTTGGCAACTGTCACACCTCGTTACCCCGGTTGGCAACGAAGCGTGACGTCGCGGAAGCGTAACCATAATCATAACGAACGCCACTATATGGACGTTTTAAAAAATACATTGATTTAACTTCAAATATAAATATTGTCTTACATAACCAAAATACAGCATAAGTAGTTCTTAAAATACCAAGATTTAAATACACGATTTAGTTTATCAGGAAAAATGCAAATAAATCTCCGAGTTTGAAAATGATGCGACTACAAAATAAACAAAAGCCTTGGAATGCTACCAATGAATGCGCATGACTTAATCACCTGAAAATACATGCTAAAATACGTCAACAAATTGTTGGTGAGCTCATAGGTTTATGCAAAAAGACGAGTTGTATGGACATTATCAGATGAGTTGAATTTATAAAGCATAAATTTCGTGTATGTATTACATAAACCATCATGCCACCGAAGCTTAATTATATGAGTTTGCCCTGTGCAGTATTCCCATACGTAATACCGTGTGTTGAATATACATGCACCCGCTGTTAGCCGAGTCGAACTAACCTGAATGGGGGACATGACTCCCGCTAGATCTATCAACAATATATTCGCGCTTACAAATAAAGGCAATTAACGGTTCATGATTTGAGGGCTGATGGATCCAAACATGTAATACATATAAGAAATAAAGAGTTTTGATGTCCATATGAAAACAGTGCATGTATTTCCACCCCAATAGATTGTGAAAATAGGGGCTATGAAGACTCACCGCATGTTGATGGCAAAATGATCGTAAAAACGGCGATTTTCGTTGTTGATGAGTGATGACACCGGACGCGTTTAACCAAGTCCTAAATGATATAAGGGATTTAATAACTCCCATATATGATAATATGTACGTATAAATGTTGTTATGTCTTAAATCACCCAACATTACAAGTTCATAAATAAAACCCACTTAAAACGTCAAGTTTATATATATAATTTTCCAGCTTTTTCGAAGGTTTTTCGGCCTACTTTGAGGCTGTTTTTGACCAAGCTCCAAAACGTTTTAGGCTTTGGTTTTCTTGGACATTAAACTACTATATGCAAAGAATTTTTAAAGTCAAGAACGGCCATTTTTCGAGATGTTTAGGTTGGGGAAAAAGCTTGTTGAAAACCCTATGTTGGCCATTTTTGAGCTGTCAAACTTTCGGTTTCCCAAATAATTTCTGGGGGTCTTAAACTCCAAAATAAATTATGAAAACTTCCAGATTTATAGTTAAGACACAGATCTAACTTTTGAGACAAGAATCAACTCATTTCGTTAAGTTATGAATTAGTTATGATTTTTCAAAATCGATGTAAATTTCCTGAAAATCCGTAGTTTATAAACATGAAATAGCTTGTGATTCTTGTTGTATATTTAAAGACTACTTGTATAAAAGTTATAAAACAAATGTATATAACTTGTTTTCATAATATTTACACTTACATGATGTGTTTATATATTTATAAACATATTTGAAGAAAACAACTTAAAACAAAAACTAAGGATTTATAAACTTAGTTTTTATGCAACTTGTTGTTGTTGGTGATTATATATATTATGCAAGACTTGTAACAACTTAAATAAAAGAAGTAATAAGGCAGTTTTTACTTACTTTGATGTATTAAAAGAATGCAAATGAGTAGGAGTTGAGTTCTTGAATTGTTGCGCCAAAGAAACACTTGAAGAACATGAAGAAACAAAAAGATGCAACTTTGATGTTCTTGGTTGCTCTTGGCCAATTTTTTTTTTAGAGAAAAGATGAGAGAATTTTGATCTTTGAAGGTGTGAATGAAATGAGAAACGAGTCCTCTATTTATAGAAGAGAATTGGTCTTGCAAATGATGAAAGAAAATGTGGTGTCTAACACTTTACCAACATGTTGGAAAAGTAGAAAAAGTGAGGAATTCTTTTCAATATTTTTAATGAAAGTCAAAGGGGACACAAAAGTGTGTTCGCCTTTTGTGTTGGCTGATTATTATCATATAAAAAGGATGTATTTTGGTTTTTATTTTTTTGTATAAAAGTATTTAGAATGTATTCTTGTATTTCACTTTTTACGTAAATTCATAAATACTTTTAGATGCATTGTTTTAATGAATTGTTTTAGTCTTGCATAATTAATGTTAAGTAATTGTATTAGTGTATGATTAGTGTCACTAATCATAATTTAATTATGTACTTAATTGAATTAATCCTTCATATCGTAAATCGATCGGATTATATGATTTCCCGATTCATCGCACCGATGAATTTGATTCTAATTGAGTTGAATTTCTTCATGAGCCTTTTTAATCACTTTGATTAATTTCTAATGACCACTGATTAGGTTATAATTGGCTACTAAATACCGATTAGGTCGTAGTTGGTAACCTGGTTTAATGCCGGATGTTACAGCAACCAGTTTCAACGACTAAAATTTATTCCACGTATGTTATTTACCGGTCCACATAGGATTAATAACTGATTTCAACCGGTTACCCATTGATAAAACCTTGATTTACTGATTTTTAGTTAGTTTGGGGTTTTCTATGCAACGGAAAATGGTTTGGGGTTTTAATCACAAAAAACTGATAAGTTGGAGGTTATTTGCGCAGTTATCCCTTTTAAAAACATTCCTTTACTAAAGTTGTTGTAGAAACAATTTTTTGATCTTCAAAAATCGTATTTTCAGAATGGTTAAAACTCGAAAGGTTTTGAACTTAAAACTCAAATTAAATGTCACATGTTATATTAAAAGACTTGAAATTTGATATTAAAGCTTATATGAACATTATGCACACATATATACCTTTAATTTCTGTTGGTACACCCGGTGTGACGACAGCAGACTAGTTTTGTAATAGATAGTCAGTTGTAATTGATAGGGCCTTATTAATACAAGTGATGATTGTTTGTTCATATTTATGTCTTAATTTCATGATTGTGTATTGTGTTCATGTTTGCATGTTAAGTTCATGATTGCTAGATAAGTTCATGAGATATGAACTTGATGACAAGTTCATGAGATGTGAACTTGAAGACAAGTTCATGAGATGTGAACTTATGTGGATAAGTTCATGAGACATGAAGTTATGAGGATAATGAACTTATGGTGATAACTTCATGGGGTATGAACTTATGAGAATAAGTTCATAGTGTACGAACTTATGCAGGCTCATAAGTTCGTACGAACTTAGCCCTGATAAGTTCATACGAACTTATCTGCATGGGCTTGAACTTATAAGTTCGTGAGCTTGGGCCATGCACGAACTTAAGGGTTATATCATGACCTTGTGTTTGAAAATTCATTAAGACTTTCAAAATTTGTAGAATAGAGTTTCAGAAGATTTGATAGAGTTTTATAGGTTTCAATAGGAGCAATACATCTTGTTGGGTCGATACTTGTTCGGCTAGCATCTTGTTTGGCTCCGTGTTTCCCCGTTGTGTGTGTTTGTGATCGATCCGTTAACGTAAAATAAGGATTCCGCACTTGTTTGATGCCGTCACGCCTTGATAGATCCGATAGGGGTGGACCTTACAACTGGTATCAGAGCATTTCTTGAGTGTTCTTCGTGTTTTTCACGTTTTGTTAAACATTCAAAAGGTTTCTTGGCGTTTTTCCGGATAAATCACATTTTCTCGAAGTTTCTATGTTCATTTCAGCAGTTTTTCTCATATACAATCATCTTAGTTCACTTATTCAGTGGGATTCATCGTTTTAGCCTTAAAAACGTTGAATTAATCTAAGTTTTTGAAAATATCAAATTTTTGGCTCGTTCACGAACTTGCGGCGCACAAAGTTAGTAGGAAAATAGGGCATCACAAACTTGTCAATGATACGCTCCCTCATGAACTTGCGGCGCACGAACTTGTCAGATTTCAAGGTTTCACGAACTTGTCAGGTTTAGGGTTCCACTGACTTAAACTGCTAAGTCCGTACGAACTTAGAAACCAACGAACTTGTCAGGAACGAACTTAGTGTCCACGAACTTAATTCCAAACAAATTTAATTTGGTAAAACGAATTTAATTAAATTTGTATGAACTTAATATAAGTCCGTACGAACTTGTTTCAAATTTATTTCAAAAATTAATTAATAAAGTTCGTGAACAAAAGTTTTCGAGAACGTCAAGTCTACACAAGTTCTTGGAAATGGATCACGAGGTTGGAAAATCCAATTCCCCACCAAAGCTTATGAAGATTGAAGACTACTACTAGTGGAAGGATAGGTTTGCAGACTTCGCTCGGTTTAACGATATGCGCATGTGGATTTGTATCGATGAAGGGTATGTTCCACCTACTCAAGTGGTCGAGGGCAGGATGAAAGTTCAATCCTATCAACAAATGAAAGATGAGGATAAGAAAATTTATGAAGCTGAAAATCGGGCTACGTCTTCAATTAAAATGGCTTCACCTTTGGTGATTTCGCATACGTTTAAACATCACCAAACCTCTAAAGAACTCTGGGAGGCTTTGGAGAAGAGGTATGAGAGAAATCCAACGGTTAGGAAGGGGAGAACTTAAATGTTGAAGCAACAGTTTGCGATCTTTAAGGGTCTGAAGAATGAAAATTTGGATGAGGTGATCACCAGGTTCTATCATCTGCTGACCGAGCTGGATAATCAAAGAGTTGATTATCAAGAATCGGAAACCATTGATAAACTTCTAGATGTGTTACCGCCAAAATGGGAGATATATGTACATTTCTCTGATCAAGCATGATCAAGAGAAGTTGGACAGTCTCACTCTTGAAGAAGTTATTGGGACACTGTGAGCTTATAACTTCAAGATATTGAAGAAGGAGATCGAATACGATCAGGTACAAGATCCTGAAATGTACTTTGGTAAGCCTAAATTGTACTGCTCCAGATGTGACACACATTGTTGCTTTTTGGATGACTAGCATACAGGTTTGTCACCAAGAAATTGTACTGCTTCTGATGTGCTTTTTCGATCCATTTTATCACCTGCATGATCAGCATCAGACAAGGTAGTTAATGTAAAAGATGATGATTCCCTGGGATACCACAAACCTATGTTTGGAGTTCCCTTCAGATATCTAGCACAGACACATGTAGCAAACATAATATCCGGTCTACTGGCAGTTAAGTACATTAATGACCCAATTATCCCTCGATAATGAGTTACATCAACAGGTTTCCCTGAAATGTCCTCATCGAGTTTAGATTTAGAGTCCGGAGCCATGAGAGTTTTCATGGATGTACTATTGACCATGTTAAATCTCTTTAACATGTCTTGAATGTACTTTGACTGATTGATGAAAATATCATCACTCACTTGTTTTACTTGTAGAACCAAGAAAACATTTATTTCTCCCATCATGCTCATTTAAAACTTTTGGGACATTAAAAGTGAAAACGTTTTGCAAAACTTAGTATTTGTAGATCCAAATATTATATCATCCACATATATCTGAATAACTATGATATCGGGATCCTAACGTTTAATAAAAAGGGTAATGTCCACTCCTCCTTTGTTGAAGCCACATTTCAACAGATAGTTTGAAAGGGCATCATACTAAGCTCGGGGTGCTTGTTTAAGGCCATACAGTGATTTGTCTAAAATAGGTACATGATCAGGCTACAAAGGATCAGTAAAACCTTCCGGCTGATATGTATATACTTCATCAGTTAACTCCCCATTTAAAAACGCAGTTTTTACATCCATTTAATATACATTAAAGTTTTTATGTGCAGCAAATGATAAAAACATTCTAATTGCTTCAATCATGGCAACGGGGGAAATGGTTTCGTCATAATCGATTCCCTCCTGCTGGCTGTATCCTTTTCCTATGAAGCGTGCTTTGTTCTAATGATGACTCCGTGTTCATCTTTCTTGTTCTTGAAGATCCACTTCGTGCCAATGATAGACTTGTCCTTTGGTCTTTCCACCAATCTCTAGACCATCAACCTCTCAAACTGATTGAGCTCCTCTAGCTACAATCCAGTTTGCATCCAGAAGAGCTTCTTTCACCGTTTTTGGTTCCATCTTGCTCAAAAATTTTATGAGACATTCGTTCATGGTAGCTCTCTTGGTTTTTTTACTGAGGCAGGGGGATCACCAATGATATTTTCTAGTGGATGATCCCTTGTCCATTTGAACGTATGAGGGTAAGGTTGAAGCTGGTCTTGATTTGGATTCAAGTCTAGGTACGGAATTCGGGGATTTGTTTTAGAAGTTGATGGGATATCAACTGAGGTGGGGGTTTCTGACTTTTCAGAATTCAAAGGAGTTTCAATAGATTCTGGAGCTTGAATTGGTTGTACACTTTCTACATGTATGTGTACGTCGGTCGTTGAAACCTCTCCAGTATCTTCAGAAATCGGTTGGTGTGAATGATCGGAGACTACAACCGGATTTGGTCTTTACAAGTAGTCTTCATAAAAATTTTCAAAAAGTTTATTAAGATCATTCATTTCATCTTTCTGCTCTAGTGACTTCTCTGAAGTCGACTGTTTATGTTCGCGTCCTGAACTGGCGTATACAGGAGCCATTACAATTCCTTCGTTGAATTTGACATTTACGCTCTCGTTGATAGTCTTTGTTCCCTTATTGTAGACTCGGAAAGCCATAGATTCTTTGGAGTATCCAATGAATATGCCTTCGTCAGCTTTCTGAATAAACTTTCCCAAGTTGTCTTTGTCATTCAGGATAAAACACCTGAATCCAAAAACATGGAATAAGTTAACATTAGGAACTCGTTTATTAATCAATTCATATGGAGACTTTTCGAATCTTTTATTGATGATCGACTTGTTTTGGGTAAAGCACGCAGTTGCTACAACTCAACCCATAGGAATAACAGTAGATTAGAATATGCAAGCATCGTCCTAGCAGATCCACAAGTGTGCAGTTTCGTCTTTCAACTACGCCGTTTTGTTATGTGGTACGAGCTGCCGAATATTGATGTGTTATCCCAATAGAACTCAGAAATGTCTCGAGTGACTTGTTCTTGAATTTTGTACCATTATCAGATCTAATGGTTTGAATTCAAAGCTGAAACTTTACTTGAATATTACGTATGAAGTCGATAATGATCTTGGTAGCATCACACATAGATCTCAGGAAGAATACCCATGTGTATCTTGAATAATCATCGACTATGAACAAAGTTATATGAGAAAATCAAATCCTTGGAAGATGAGTTCATTAAAAGAGGACAATGGATCAAAAATTCCATTTGAATCAACCGAAAGATACCGAATTTTATAATTCAAAAACAGGTGTTGGTTGGAAAAACCCTAAATATCTAACAAAAGCTATTACGTGTTAACCAACTCTTTATGATGTTAGATATATGAATTTAGGATTGAAAAATGGTATTCTTAAAAGCTTGAGATGAGGTATAATCAGCTGAAGATTTGAAAAAGGTTGAGAAACGACAAAATGCAAAATACTTTGGACTATAACAAGCTAAATGATAGTTATCACAATTCATGCATTTCAGAAGAGTATATTTAGACTTATTCAGATAAGGATTTGTCTGAAAATACGTCTTACACTCAAAAGCCATATATTCCAAACTAAATTTTTGAAAAGATCAATTCTGATCTTGAATTGAAGATTAAATCTTTTGAGTCTGAAAATGAAAAGCTTCAGGCTGAAATTAAAGATTTGGAAATAAAACTGAAAAATCAGCCTGAAAGCGAAACTCAACCATATCAGATATCGTCAATTCAAACTAAGTCTATCAATTCTGAAAAAGAATTTGATCTGTATATGAACTCTGATTTTAACGCATTAGAGAAAATGTTTGTCAAAATAGATGAGTTTATTAAACCACTCCATGACAAAAATCTGATAAACCCAAAGAACCTGTTAGTATTTTGAAAAGAACACCTACAAACTCTAAGCTTAAATTGGTACCTTCACCTATTTTACATAAGGAAAAGGAGAAAACAAAAGTTACTTTTGTGACTCCAAAATTTGAAAAAGGTGAATCCTCTTCATCAAAGGATACAATTGCAAAGAAAGGAAAAGCTTCAGAAGGTAAGAAAATTCTACAGAGTATAACTCATTCTAAATCGACTAATTCATGGTCTTCTATTATGTCAAATATTTTTGTGAAGAGAACATCGAAGCTAATTTGGAGAAAGAAGCAAGTCGCAAAGAAAAAGAAGAATTTAGACAAGAACGGAGAGTGAAAGAGAACTCTGTTATAGATAGGTATAGATCCATAGATAATTCTATCTGTAATAATACATCTGTTAAATATTGTTCTAAATACTCTTGTGCCGAATTGCGTTCTTTAAATTTTGTCAATTGCCATGTGTTGAATGATAAATCTGTTTAAATCGGATAAGTTTGTGTGGATTCCAATGAACAATCCTACTTTTAAACAACAAAGGCTTCCAAAGAAGCAAATTTCAAAATCAGTTCCAAAACGAAATGTACAAAAATGGATACCCAAAAAGACTGTTAAAATGTGGGTTCCAAAGTCAACGAATATATCCGTTAAAATACATGACAAAATACCGCATGATTTACCAAATTTCAAAGTACCCAACTATAATTGGGTACCTCATGTTTTTCTTCGTTTTATAGGTAAATCATGTGTGGTACCTTGACTCCGGGTGTTCCAAGAATATGACCGGACAGAGAGAAACCCTAACGAATTTTTTTGACAAATTCTGCGGACGATAAGGTTTGGCAATGATCAATTCTGTTAGATCAAAGGCTATGGCAGTCTGGAGTATGAAAAAATAACAATTCAAAAGGTTTTCTACGTTGATGGTCTTGGTCATAATCTGTTCAGTATCGACCAACTGTGCGATAAAGGGTTAGAAATCAATTTCAAGGCTACTAGGTGTAGCATTAGATCAAGGGAAGGGAAGGAAATCCTCGTTGGTAATAGGAAAACCAATTTGTACTGCTTAGATTTAGCCATCATTAATCTGAAGAAAGATCTCTGCTTACTGTCAAAGGCAACATCTAAAGTCTCATGGTTGTGTCATCGCCGTCTATTCCATTTGAACTTTAAAGAATTGACCAATCTTGCAAAAGGTGGTTTAGTCAAAGGGCTACCAACTCTCCAATTTCAGAAGGAGCAGCTGTGTACCGCTTGTGAACAAGGGAAGATGCTGAGAGCTTCTCAGAATTTAAAAGTTGAACATTCTTCAACTAGGGTTTTAGAGCTACTCCATATGGACTTGTGTGGACCTATGCGAGTACAGAATATCAACAAGAAAAGATATGTGTTGGTCATAGTCGATGATTCTTCAAGATACACATGGGTATTCTGAAAATTTTGAAACTCAAGTATCATCTGTTCCCAATACTCAAAGTCACAACTCCCTAAATTCTGAAGAAAGTCATGATCCTACATCTTCACCACTTTCAAATGACAATCCTTCTGACATAGTCTCTACATCTTCGGTTCTTGATCCACCTTCTTCATTTGATCCTAATGTGTATATTGATAGCAATCCTACTCAAGATGCTTTTCAACCTCTGACTCATGAGATTAAATGGACAAAGGATGTTATTTCAATATCAACAATCAATACAACAGTTAAGCAATAAGAACAAGAAATCTATTCACAAATGACCAGATGATTATATTGACGGTTGAGGATATTACATACGGTTCTTGAAAGACTTGCATAGAAAGCTAGGATGATCTCTAAGTACAATCCGTACAATAAGAATAATTTTTGCAACAAAACGTACACCTACAGTAACCTTACTTCAACAAAACTACAAAATACACCCTGAACTGCAACATTCATAAACATAAAATGTTAAACCCAACATTCTCCCCCGTTTACGAATTGTAATCAGTCTTCAATCTTTTAAGCCCAGCTTCATCTCAAATCTTGATGTTTGTTTGGCTTCTCAATGTTGATTCAATCTTTGACACAAAATCAACAACCAATCTTCTATCAAATGGACTTATGCAACCACCCTTCGAACACCGCACACATCATGATCTAGAATTCCTTTTAGAGATGTCATCACCTTCTGAAGAGTACCATCAGAATACTTATTCAGCTCAATCATTCTCATAGCTCAATTCTCTTGATTCTTGTCATTGTAGATCACAACCGGATGCTTGTCAAGGACAGCATGATATTCCTTAAGCTTCTCTATGTCTTTGATCTTATGGTTAGGTGCAGTGACATTTATCCTTCTCATTCGTCTTTCAACACCAATCTGTAAGTCTTGAATTGACATTAAGACCAAATTGGTGTGCAGAAAATGAAATATGGCTTTAAGAGCAAATCTGCAGTTTTCTTCTCTCTTATTCCGACATCATTCATCAAAAAGATCTTCCACATCAACTAGATTAATCTTCAACAGATCAGCTTCACTGAATTGATAAGTCTTCACATCAGCTCTTGTAACCGTGAATGTAGGATAGAAGATATTGACAAATCGATCTTTGTCAACTCTTATAAGCTCAGCTATCTTATGTTCACCTCTCATATCTGCTATCGATTGACTTTTCTTTTGGAGAAAATGTGCATAGTTTACCAGATTTGGCATATTCGACTCAATGACCCTAAAAAGCTTCCCAAACGAACACGGTGTATATTTTTTACAGAATATCTTTTTCTCCAAATGATCTTCCAAAAATGGAAGCCTATTTCTTTTCTTGATGAACACAACATTGTTTTCCCGACAACTTGAGTTTCTTTACTTTCTTCTTTTGATTAACCTATTCAACATTTAGAAGGCTCAGCATGTCATTATTTTCTTTTTGGACAACTTCTTGTACTGCATATCTCGAATGATGTTGTCTTTGAGATTTGTATGCCAGAATATAATTTTGAAAGAATTTATCCATTAACTCAACTTAAGTTAATCCTTGAAGTGATTCAGGCACAACTCCACTTATTGGAAACGGATCTTCTTCTTCTTTCACAGTAACCGTCACCATAGGCATTTCAACCATTGGTGATGGTATATCATCTCTTAAAATTCCCTCCACAAGCTCGTCTTCATCAACTATCTTTTCAGCTCTCATTGACATCTCAGAGAATTCAAAAACTTCCTGCTCAGGCACATCAATCACCTTCTCAGCTCCTTCAATTCTAAGCACTTCTTTTTCTTCTTTATTAGAATCATCATATTCCTCGAAATTATATATACCAGATTGTATACTCAAAGGAATTGGAACATCTTCATAAAGAATCAATTCCTTTTCACTTTAAGCATCAACTGGATTGTCTTTAGATCCTCCTACTTCTCCTACACGTTCTCCTTCAGTCTTTTTATCCTAAAAACTACCATCTGCAACTTAGATTCACCAAGCTTCCTCCTCTTCTCCCCCTCATGAGGAACATTATCGGAGTCATCATGGTCCTCATGTCGTCTCTTGGAACCCGAAACTTGTGACTTGCACATTTTCTCAAGGATCAAGAATCTTTATGATAAGGAGCCCAAGGCACTGACAACAATATTCTCTAAACCTTACATTCTTTAATTCATAACTTCAAATTGCTCCACACAGTTTTCTCTTAACTTGTTATTTGAGATCTGTTTTTCTTCCTCTTCAACATTAGTAGTAGCCTTGCCTTTCAATAATCATTGAATATTTAGCATCTGGCTCATCATTTCTGCATATTGTGTGCTCATTTGATTTGTAACACCAGAAATCATTTCAGTCATTCTTGTCTCAGTTACAAAGCATAATATGCAAACACCTGGGTCACGTAGACTTCAAGTTGTCACGACAGTTGAACTTGTGAAAAGAACTTCTGTCTGGCCTGCACTCACAGTTTGCATTGATGTGGCTCTGGTAGGAACTCCAACTACTTCATGTGACGGAGCAACGAATGCTTCTGACATAATAGTTGTTGAAATAGGGACACGAAGTCCTTCTGTAGTTGTTTCAACGAATGAAACCGACTCAAGTGTCTTATGCTATATAGGTTCTATGACATGTTCTGGAATAAATGTACACTAGGGCAGATGTGTACTGATTTCAATATCCATGGGATCCGAATCATCCCATTATAGATCATGTGCTATATCCCCGTGAATAATCGAAACATCTTCTTGTTCAGAAGGAGATGAGTGGCTATTGGGGTGTGCAGTCGCCGCTGAGATACTGGCTGCTTCAATGTCAACTCTTAAAGGTGAGCTAACAGCAGTCGTCGCTACCCGTCTTTCTATAGCTTGGGATCCCTCACACTCACACGCACCACTTCATCAACTTCTATCTCCATTAAACGTTTAGATTGAGATATAACAATTCTTGCCCCAGCTACATCCACATCATCATTACCATCATTGTCATCATCATCATCATCCTCACCCTCATTTCCACCTTCTTGAATATTCGATAAAGTTCTTTTGGAATCAGAATCGCACTCACCACCCCTCATTACACCTTCAGCTTCCTCTCTCACATCAAGGTTACCCTATATATCAACCCCTTGTTTATGTACCTCCTCACCTATTACTCCAAGGGCAGGAATCCTCGATTCTGGAGGTTCCACATGAGCGTGATCTATACGGTACAATCTCACTGATTCTACATTCTCATCTGCATATTTCAATAGAGACTCAGGATTTGACAGTATGTTTACATTTGGATCTTCCTGAACTCGGTGCAAACTCATCATAAAATAATCCGGGCACTTTTGAGAATGTGTCCTCTTTGAGATCTTTTCATTAGCCCTCAATATACCTCTGATTAATATCTGAATAAATCGTTATAGAGGCACAAACTTCCTTGCACGATTTGTTGTCTTTGCAAGCACCACCTCTTTGAGATCCTCCAAAATGCACTGAGCGAAGTCGTAATGTTTATTATATGCATCTCCATGGAACAACCACAGGCAATGTAGACTTCCACGATCAATCCAGTATGTTTGGAGGTCATACATCTGTTTAGAATTTCGAAAATTTTGTCAATGTCTTTGTATATCGAAGGCTCATGATGTCCCGACACAGTTGTTCATCAGATACAAAGTCATCACAATCGGCAAAATGAGGGAAGTTAACTGTATCAATGCGTCTTGGTAAAAAGAGGTTGTGACGAAGTCTTGCCAATGTGATTTTAGCTTTATATTGATCAATGGTCACTTTAAAGTGATGATCACCGGCTTCAAGGACAAATTTGATGGTATGCCAGAACTAGTGTAGGTATATTAGTGGAATTGTTGGCTTATATTTTAGAAGGTAACCGAGAGGGTGGCGTTTTAAGATTTCAACAATCACCCGATGGCTTACTTTGATGGTATTGGGATCAAATCGGTGATTATTGTCCAGAAGGTTCAGACAATGTATGGATTTTAGTAACTTGGTGTCTTGGTTGGGAGATGATGGTGATGGTCTAAAAACTTAGGCTCATATGATGGGTTTGGAAACGAGTGTATGGTTTGGTGAAGAATGGGATTCAGAGGAGTTTCAATTATGGGTGGGGGTTTGGGAAGCCACTTGTCACCTGTAAAAATAACAAACATGTTAGATACATCACGTAAACAAACTGAATCCTACAGATAGTAAAATATGACGTTTACCAAGAAATTGGGAAAATCCGTTGAATATTGTTTAAAGCATCGGTATTCCAGATAATAATATTAAAATAACACTGTTAGGACTCCAAAGTCAATCATTAAGAGACCAATGTTAATGTAAAACATATTATAAAAATTTAACTCGAAAAATGTGAAATTTCTATGAAAAATTAAATTTTCCACACTTAGAAACATTTTGAACTCAAACTCGAATGACACATGGAGAAACTCAAATGAAACAGAAAATTCCTCGGTAGAACCTAACACTTACTCGAATGATGATTTACCAAACTCGATTGACACTAAGTGATACTCGGGTGAAGGGTTGACAAACTCGAATGAGTCAAACGCTTCCTCGAATGACCTTTCACCAAACTCGATAGACACTAATCACTTACTCGAATGAACTTTCAATAAACTCGATAGAGACTTCAATATTCTCGGATGCTTTGTATTCAAGCCCGACTCTATAGGGATAAAAAAATGAAATTCATAATGGTATTCTAAATAGTATCTTACTTTTGAATCCAGATGCCTTAACCTCCTTTCAAAGAGCTCTATCACAATTGACTTTAAAGCAGTCATTCGAGACAATGACAGAGCGGCCTGTGATTGGGATCATACCGAGAGGATAAAACGCCTTTCTTCTCTTACCATGTTCCATCAATAGCACCTAACCTATTCCGATTTTGGCGGACCGTGCTCCACCACGATTAAAGTTGAAAGTTTCTCGAATAACACTTTGATCGACTTTGACATACTTAAAATGTTCTAAGACCCAAACATTACAAACTCATATGAAACTTAGGTTTTCTAGGATGCTTCTTTGTCAAACTCGATAGGAACTTAGGTTTTCTCGGTTGATTCTTTGCCAAACTCGATTGAAACTAAGTTTAAACAAGTTTCTTTTACTGAAGTTGTTCCAAAAACAACTTTAAAACCCTCAAAAATCAGATTTTCAGAAACTTTCAAAACTCAAAAAGTGCATTCTGAAAAATTCAAATTAAATATCGTATGATGTATGATAAGTCTTGAATATTGATATACACATACATACTTTCAATTTCATACTTTGATGCCAAATGAACGATCTTGGGTTTTCACACACCGAGAAACACACACAAATACACAGTTAATGAAACTCAAAGAAAAAGAAATTAAAAACATAAAAACTCAAACAATCACACAAAAATACTTACAGATTATTTCTGAAAGATTAAAATCCAACACGAAATCAATTGATTGTTGCTTGTTGATGTGAAATCCGAAAGAGAAAGGATATGGCGGTGCACAATCTTAAGATTTCGAAAAAATGTTTTTGAATTTTGAAATTCAAATTTATACCCCTTTTGAAACTTTTACCCGGCCCACTTTTTAAATACAATTTCAGCCCGTTCTCTATTTTTCACATATCAGCCCATTTAAAAAAAATACACACACATAAAAAATAAAACAAAACAAAAGAAATATGATAACTAAAAAATTGAAGGAACAAAAAAAATAAAATGAACTAAAAAAATTAACTAAAAATAAAAAAAAATTTAACTAACTAAAAAAAATCTGAACAACAAAAATAAAACTTTGCTCCCCTTTCTCTTAATGTCACTGAGTTGGTTGACAAACCTTAAGTAAGTAGTCTCTAACAATTCCCCTTCTCTCACTTTGAAGTTTTCAAATGACATTAGAATGTTCCTTGCTCTGTTTGTAGCAGCTTTGTGTGAGCCCCTCATCAGTTTGCACACCTCATCCCAGATGGATTTGGTTGTGGTGTTGTTTGTAAGGCTGATGTAAATATCATTTGGGATTAAGAGAAGTAAGAATTTCCTGGCTGTTTTATCACCTAATTTCCTTCTTTTCTGAGCTTCAGATAAATTTGCAGTTGTAACTTCCTCAGTTCTCTGTCATTTGGTTATTTGGAATTGTTACAAAAAAACCTTGCTGGACCATCAGTCATCGAGGTCAGCATCTTATCAGATAGATCATGAAAACTGATAAACTTGAGAAACCTTTCCCTGCATTGAACATTTTCCCCTCTGTATAGAAATGGAGCTTTGGTCTCTGAACCCATGGCAAGTGCGACCTTTAACATGTTTAATTGATGATACTGAACTTCCTAGATCTTGTTATGGAATTATGAGCGATTTCTGATTGAATACTACATGAAACTTGAAGTGAATATGAACAAACTCGATGAACGAGTGAACAAACTCGATGAATGAGTGAACAAACTCGATCAAAATAGTACCAAACTCGATGTTAGAATGACCAAACTCAAATGAAGAAGTATCAAACTCGGGTATTGAATGATCAAACTCGATTGATGAAGTATCAAACTCGAATGATAGTATGAGTTAACTCAAATGACTAATAGATTATTAGTCATAATGACTAATAGTATGCGTAAACTAAACTATAATGACTAGTAGATTATTATTCCTGTATTTTATGTCAATACATTAATTGTTTGGCACAAAAAGGCCTCAGTCAAACCTGTTATACATCTTAGGGGGATATTATTAATCAATCCTGTTTGATGCACTTGAGGGCATAATTTAAGGCCATGTCAAAGTTGCTTACCCTATTACATTAGTTGTAACTTAGGCAGAATGCCCAAGCCGTCCTTTGTTGGACTGGTTGGACATAAACTATCTACGATGCTCATGTCTGTTGAGCAGCTTGGACCAAAACTAAGTGTTCTGTTCTTTATGAACAGAACATGTTCTTTGTGAACAAGTTATACACTTTGTTAGGCACAAAAAGGCCTCAGTCAAACCTGCTCTACATCTTAGGGGGAGATTTTTAATCAAACCTGCTTGATGCACTTGAAGGTATAGTTTAAGGCCTGTTTAGGCCTTACTGAAACCTGAAAAGTGATTTGCAATATCAGCCGAAGCTATTTACCCTGTTGCATTAGTTGCGACAAAGACAGATTCTCCAAGCTGTTCTATCTGCTGAACAGGCTGGACATAAACTGTCTACGCTGCTCTGTTCTGTTGAGCAGCTTGGACAGATTCTAAGTGGTCTGTTCTTTGTGAACAGAACCTGTTCTTTGTGAACAGGCTAATCACTTTATGGAATATGTTTCCAAGTCCTCATGTATTGTTGTTGACTACAAGATCTGTTTACAAGTCGAAGACAAAGTGGAAAACAGTAACTGCAAAAGCCTGCCTACGCTGTTCTATTACATGAAGACAAACGGATTTCTAAAAAGGGTGATAGACCTTTTCTTATATCAGAATGGCCTTAGCAAAAGAAGAAAGATGCAAAGTTGACATTCCTCTTTTGGTTAAAGCCTTATGCAACAGTGACAAAAAGAAAAAGACAAAGATTTTTCCACATGAAGACAAGTTTGCTTTATCAGAATGTGCAGAAAAGGTGTTTTGTCTTTTTGGAAAGACATCCCACTTTCTCATTATCCAATAAAGAAGCTTCACTGAGATTCTCAGTGTTAGTATAAAAGGAAGCTTCTAAGGATTGTGAGATATCCAAGAGTGAGAAATCAGATCGTGCATTAAAGTTTGTTTTTCATGCATGCAAGTCTGCTTGAATATAACAGTACGAGTGTCTAAGTTGTTCATACTCAAGCTGTCCATCTGTGTCTTGTAAAAACAGTGAGTTCATCTAAGTAAGTGTATTCATTGTATCTAGTTAACATTTGTTAATAGTATACACAAACATTGAGAAAAGAGAGTTGAAATTTATTTAGCTGCATTTACCCCCCTCTACAGCTTAGAACAATACTCTAGGGAAACCTTTTGGGACGTACAACTAGTATTAGAGCAGATAGAGTGTGTGTCAACTTTTAGATCTCTGATTGTCCCTAATTTCCCATGGACAACAGTGCTGCAAGTTCCTCCTCTTACTATGACAATGGTTCAATGGCCACACCCCCCATGTTCAATCATCAAAACTTCTCTGGTTGGAAGTGCAGAATGATGCTTTACTTAGAGAATCTGGACGTACAACTGCCAGAGATAGTAATGGAAGGTCCCTATGTGTCAACTTCTGTTACTACTATCACTCCTGCTGTTGAAGGAGCTGCCCCTGAGATCAGAACCTTTGAGAAGGCCAAAGCTCAATGGTCTGATGAAGACAAAAGACTGGTTGCTCTTGATGTAAAAGCCAGAAATAATCTGGTCATTTCTCTTCCTGATGATGTGTTCAAATAGGTTGAGAAAATGAAGACTGCAAAGGAGATGTGGGATACTTTGTGTACTGTCTATGACGGTCCCACTATCACACTGGAAAACAGGATTAACAACCTTGTTAGACATTATGAACTCTTCTTTGCAAAACCAAAGGAGTCTCTCACAGAAACCTATACTAGGTTCACTGCTCTTATCAATAATCTCAAAGCTGTTGGGATCACAAAAGACAGCCTGACTCTGGTGAACAAGTTCTTGGACATCCTGCCTAAAGAATGGAACTATTTTTCTACCATCTTGAGAAATTCAGGAACCATCAAAAGTATGGATCTTGTAAACTTGTATGGATCATACTGAATGATGAGCAGTCAAGGCAACAGAAAAGAAATGCCTTGGAAATGTCTAAGAGAGGTGCTGCCTTGGTGGCCAGCGTGAGACAACCTATTGGTCAGGTATGTGATGTGTTCACACAACTTGATCAACAGGCTGATTATGAAAGGGAAGAGATGTCTGAAGAGGAAGACGGTGAAGATCTTGCTGAACTTGATGATGAGCAAATGATTGCAATGCTTGTCAAAAGGTTCAACAAGAAAAGGTGTGGTAGAAGAATGCTGCAGGGGAACTCAAATGTTGTCTAAAAGAAGACATTTGATAAATCTAAGGCTGAGTGCTTAAATGTGGCAAGACTGGCCACATAGCTGCTGACTGTGTGTAAAAAGCTGTTGGTCAGTCATCCGAACCATTCAAGACAAACAGGTACGACGGCTACAGGGTTAAGTACCTTAAGGCCATGGCTAAGCTGAAAAAGTTGGAAAACTCAGTGACGTCCAACAAGCAAAAGGGACTCATGGCTGAGACATATGATTGGGAGGAATCTGATTCATTTTCAGATGAAGAAGATAACAACTGTTTGAAGGCCAACACTTATGTCCCATCAACCAGCAACTTCAAACAAGACCTGACTGAAGCTAAAGCCTTCAGCAACTTAGAGAACTGGTACCCCACAATGATGTACAAGGTACAAAACGTTATGGCTTACAATTCTTATGAAAAAAGTGAAAATATTTGAATACATGCTTGTTGATTTAAAAGCTGCTATTGAGAAGCATAATGTCTTTCTGTTTGAAATTTCTAAGCTTAAAAATGATCTTGACATAAAATCTAGTAAACTGGACAGTTTCCATAAGTTGAAAACTGAGCTTGATTAATTAAAACACATCAACTCCATTTTACTTTAAGAAAAGAGAGAGGCAGACGTAAAAAATGCAAAGCTTCAAAAGATAGTTGACTCTTGGTGCCAATCTACACAAAAAGTCGGCCATTGCATTAGTCAACAGATCCCTGCACAAATCCAAGCCTATCTTGGAGGGGATCTTGACAAAGCAGCTTCTATTGTTGAGATAAATAATCTGAAAGATGACTTATCCACTCTTGCTGAGCTTCCTAGCACTTTCATTCAGAAAGTAAATGGTAAGCTAGACTCAACAAACAGGTTTGTCAGGCCTCAGAATACTGACAGCTTGTGTGAAAAAGCTCCAAAAGTTGATGATGGAATATGTTCTCCATCAAATCAGCTTGCTAAGTGCTCTGCTGATTCACACAAGCAAAAGGAAGGAAAACTAGCTCAAGCTGCAGCTGTGGACTCTAAACCTGTTGACAAAACAGGCTCTGGGTCTAAAGTTGATGGTAAGGGACCTGTTAATCCTATTGATGCTAATCATTTTGAGAAAAAGTTTTCTAAAGGTAAGCAGCCTGCTTTCAACAGGGGTAAGTCTCATGTTTAAAGCAAATCTGCTGTGGTTTCAAATAAGTTTTTAAATCATAGTGGAAAATTGGTTATAAATGAAGGTAAGTCTTTCAATTACCAAAAGCAGTGATCATGTTGATTGGCAACATCAATCACGTCTTAGTAAGGGAAAAGGCAAAGCCATTGCTCAACCTGAGAAATTCGGGAATAAGTTTCCCAAACCTGTGGAAGGTCAAAGGCCAATCAAGCTTCCTGTGTTTGATATTTGTCCTCCCAATAAGAGGAAAAAAGATAAAGGCAAAGCTGTTGCCATTGTGCCTTCCACCCAAACTGTTGATTCATCTAGAAATAGTAATAAGTTTGCTAAACTTGCTGACAGAATCAACAAAAATAATTCAAAATATGTTCCTGGAGGTTCTTCTTCCAAAAAGGCTAAAAAGAGAAAATGTTATAAGTGTGGGAACAATACACATATGGCCAAAGACTGTCCTGAAACTGAGGACATAAGGCCTGTTGACTCTGCTAGTTCCATCATTGCAAAAACAAGCAGTGTTGTAAGTAACATAGTCAATGAGGATGGTATCCTATGAAATATTAGTGTAGATATCACTGGTCCATCAACAAAGGTTGATGAAGTAGGAGAACTCATCCCTATGATGAGTTCCCCTAAAAATAACTAATATTTTCTCATGACACTCTGCAGGATAAACAACCATCCCAGGTTTGGTACTTGGACAGTGGCTGCTCAGGACATATAACAGGTTGCAAGGACTTGCTGAGTGATCTCAGGCCTGAAAAAGGGCAAAAAGTCACATTTGGTGACAATGTAGAGGGATCCACAGAAGGGTATGGAACTCTTGAAGCTGGTGCAGCAGTTTTCAAAAGGGTAGCCTATGTGGTTGGGCTGAAACATAATCTTGTGACATAAGTCAACTGTGTGATGCTGGCTACAAGGTTAACTTTGATGAGCACTTTGTTACATATTGGATCCCCAAGTCAAAGTTGTGTTGTCTGCACAACGAAAGAAAGGTGTATATGTTGTGGACATGAAATCTGCTGATCCCACAACTGAAACCTGTTTTATCTCAAGAAGTAATGCAGATCTGAACTGGTTATGGCACAAAAGGCTATCACACCTGAACTTCAAGAATATCAACAAACTCTGTAAGAAAGAGATGGTAACAGGTTTGCCTTCTATAACCTTTGTTAAGGATAAACTCTGCATAGCTTGTGAGAAAGGAAAGCAGAGAAAATCATCTTTTAAATCTAAGCACAGTTTCTCTATTGATACTCCTCTCTTCTTAATCCACATGGACTTGTTTGGACCAGTCAGTGTCCCAAGTCTAGGAGGAAGAAGATACACTCTGGTAATGGTTGATGAGTTCTCCAGGTTTACATGGGTGATCTTTCTAAAGAGTAAAGGAGAGGCTTCTAGAGAAATCATTGGATTTATCAAAAATATGGAATTGTTGAACTCTGCTCAAGTAAAGCAGCTTAGAAGTTATCATGGTACTGAATTCAGAAACAATACTCTTGAGGACTTCTGTAAAGAAAGAGGGATTTCACAAAACTTTTCAGTAGTAAGAACTTCACAACAAAATGGAGTTGCTGAAAGGAGAAACAGAACTCTCATTGAAGCTGCTAGAACCATGCTGTGTGCATCAGGTTTACCTTCATCATTCTGGGCTGAAGCTATCAACACTGCCTGCTTCACCCAAAATAGATCCTTGGTGGTGAAAAGTTTCAACAAGACTCCCTATGAATTAGTCAAAGGGACAAGGCCAAACATTAGCTATTTCCCTGTGTTTGGATGTCCCTGCTTCATTCTGAATCAGAGAGACCAACTAGCAACTTTGAACCCAAAGCTGATGAAGGTGTGTTTGTTGGATATTCTGTTATCTCCAAAGCCTACAGAGTATACAACAACAAGAGAATGGTGATACACCCTGTGAATATAAGTGTATTGAGATAATTACAACCTCATGTCCTGAACCAATCAATGCTGATTTTCCTGGATCTTCTGCAGATATGTTCAACAATGGAGAGTCATGCTCAACAAGTGAACATGCTCAAGATATCAGTGTGTCTGAAAATCTTGAGAGCTGCTCAACAAGACCTGTTGAAGATACAAATAACTCAGGAGAATCCTTGTTGAAGCAAGATCCTAAGTGGACCAGGTGTCACCCAAATGATCAAATAATTGATGACATCAACAAAGGGGTGCAAACAAGATGGGACAGCTTAGGAAACTTTTGTATGTTTTCTAGCTTTCTGTCCCTAATGGAGCCTAAGAAAGTGGATGAAGCACTTAAAGATGCCAATTGGATCACTGCCATGCAAGAAGAACTCAATCAGTTTGAGAGAAACAAAGTATGGAAGTTGGTCCCTGCTCCTAAAGGAAAAACAATAATTGGCACCAAATGGGTTTTCAGGAACAAGATGACTGAGCAAGGTCATGTCATTAGAAATAAGGCAAGACTAGTTGCTCAACGCTACAGACAGGAGGAAGGCATTGACTATGATGAAACATTTGCTCCTGTGGCCAGGTTAGAGGCAATTCGTTTGTTTCTAGCCTACGCTGCTCATAAGAGCATTAAGGTATTTCAAATGGATGTGAACAGTGCATTTTTTAATGGTAAGCTGCAAGAAGAAGTCTATGTAAAGAAACCTCCAGGTTTTGTAAATGAGCATCATCCAGGTTTTGTTTATAAGTTGGACAAAGACCTCTATGGTCTAAAACAAGCCCCTAGAGCCTGGTATGACACTCTAACTGATTTCCTTATGAGCAATGGTTTTTCCAGAGGTAAAGTGGATACCACACAGTTCATAAAGAAAGTAAAGTCTGATATTATGCTTGTTCAAATTTATGTGGATGACATAATATTTGGTTCTACTAATGAGCAGTTACGCAAGAATTTTTCACTACTCATGAAATCAAAATATGAAATGAGTATGATGGGAGAACTTACTTTCTTTTTAGGATTACAGGTTAAACAAACCTCAAATGGAATTTTCATATATCAAAGAAAGTACACTTTAGATCTTTTGAAAAAGTTTAAATTTGATCAAAGTTCTCCTATCAAAACCCCAATGGCAACCAATGTAAAGTTGGATGCAGATGCCAGTGGCAAAGCTGTTTCAGTAACAGCTTACAGAGGCATGATTGGGAGCTTGCTATACTTAACTGCTAGTAGACCAGATATTATGTTTGCTACCTGTTTATGTGCTAGGTTTCAAGCTGATCCTAAAAAATCCCATCTAGCTGCTGTAAAAAGAATCTTCAGAGACCTTAAAGGTACACCAGGTTTGGGTCTTTGGAAGCTCAAAGACTCAAGTCTTGAGCTAACAGGATACTCAGATTCTGATTTTGCAGGCTGCAGGCTAAACAGCAAAAGCACAATAGGTGGGTGTCAACTCATTGGTGGTAAGTTGTTAAGTTGGTGTAGCAAGAAGCAGAACTCAGTTTCTACTTCTACTGCTGAAGCCGAGTATATTGCTGCTAGAAGCTGCTGTGGGCAGATTCTGTGGATGCAGCATCAGCTTCAAGACTATGGACTTGTATATATGAAAACTCCTATTCTGTGTGATAATACAAGTCCTATAGCTATCTCCAACAATCCAGTATTTCATTCCAGAACAAATCATATAGAGGTCAGACATCACTTCATTAGGGATCACATCTAGAAAGGTAATGTGGAGATAAGTTTTATTTCCACAGATGAACAGTTTGCAGACATTTTCACCAAGCCTCTTGATAAAAACAGGTTTAATTATCTTGTCAGCAAGTTGGGCATGTTAAATAAAAGTGACTAAGTGTCCTCTATGTTGTAAATTATTGTATGTCTCACACTACTCAAGTTCATCAGAACAACTTAGACAGAACAGGCTATGCATGTTCTATACTTAGCCAATTTCTGAAAACTTGAACAGCTTGAGCGTATAACAGGTTTGAAAACATCAGTGTTCACCTCAAACCTGGTCTGTTAATCAAGCCTCCAATCTGCTCACTCTCTCAATCTGTCATACAAGACATTGTCTTGTAACCTGATCAGCAATCGAACACAACCTGTTCTTACATAGCTGAACAGGTTGACTGAACAACCTGAAGAATGAACAGCTTATGATGACCCTGCTCATCACAGGTTTGACCAACAGCTTAGACCATCAGTTTTAATTACCTTTCTTCACAATTAAGTTACATAATTTTTGTTTTTATTTAACTTAATTACCGCGGATAATGTGTGTTAACGTGTGTTAGTGACTAAAAAGGGCTCGAGTGGTCTGACAACCGTTCTGACATGGACAACCATTCCGTTTTCCGTTAAAGAACTTTTCAAATCAACCGCCCAAAATTTTCTCTCTCATACCCACTCACAATCAAATCCTATAAGTAGCCATCTAATGTTTCATCTTCGTTTTCCTTACTGCTTCCATAACTTCCAAAGAACCCTAACTTCGACTAAGTGTCCTGTGCTAATACTTCCACTACTTTCAAAATGGCTCACCAGAACAACCCCTTTCTTCCAATTTTCATTGGTAACGATGTGCACAAGCACTCGTCTGTAACCACGATGCTGACATTGAAACCCACCAACTACCTTGCAAACCAACCATCCCAAAAAATTATGTGGGAAAAGGATATGAGGACATGGTGGATTTTATGAAAGTTCATCCATTGAACTATGCAATGACAGCATCTCCTGGTGTACTGTACCAGGAGATGATATATGAATTTTGGTACACCTGTTCTTATGACCCTTCTACCAAAATCATTAGGGGAACCATAATCAATGGGACTCAGACCATTAAGATTACCACATGTCTGATCAGGGAAGTTCTTCGTCGCCCTGTGGCTGAAACCTATGATCAGCCACAACCTGAAAATGACCAGATGAGAAATTTGCTACACTTCTGTGGTGTAGCAGAACCAAAAGTTGGAGCCACACTGTTTAGGAAGGATTTGTCTCCAACCTACAATTTCTTGTTTTCCTCGGTGGTGATGTGCTTCAGCAGTAAAGTTGGGTCATTCGACCAACTCAGCCGTGATAAGATTCCAATAGTCCTACAGCTTGTGGATAGGACTACAATCAACATGGAAAGATGGATTTTCGTGACCTTGAGGAACCTGGTGCAGCAAGAAACACGTCTAGCTGCGGTTCGATATCTCAGGTTTTTAAGCCTCATCTTCAAGCACATCTGTGGTGAGCAACTCTATAACTCTCAGCCTCTAGTTCGTACTGCTACATTCCATGTAATAGGGAATAGAGTTTTCTACACCCCTGTACTCCAAAATGAACCTCCTCTGTCAACACCAATGAGAAGGTTGCTAGGAATGGTGGAAGGACCCTCTATTGTGAAGGTGGATCCAGAGACTGCTCTCAAGGGAAAATCCAAATCTAGGGTCAAATTTGTTAAAAGGACCCTAGAAACGCCTGAAGCTGAGCCTGTCCGCAAGAAGGCTAAAACAGCCAAGTCCATGTCTGCCGCATCAGCCTCTGTGGCTGAGGGGGAGCAGGATTCTCACCCTGGTTCATCTGTTGAACCTGAAGCCTTTGTGGTTGGTGTCTCTCTGGCACCTGAGATTATGGAACAGGCCAACCCACCTGTTTCTGACCCAGTCTCCCCACCCGTCCAAACAGATCCCCTCATCTCTTCTCCACAACAGCCACCCTCCACTTCATCTCTCCGCCTATACAAACACAAAACCTTAGCCAAAAATAAATCAACCGACCCATCTAGCCCCTCTGATCCCTCTCAACAGGGTTCAGTTGAAAAAGAAGCAACCCCTGCTACTTCTCCAATTTTGGGAGAAGGTTCAGCACATTTGGAGAAGGCTTCACTCCAACAAGAGTCTACCCTGAGTCAGCCTAGGCCCTCTGGTTCCTCCCAACAGGAGCCAGTTGTACATATGGAGACTACCACATCAACTATTCTAGGCTCCCAACAGGCTGGGAATATTGAAAGACAGGAGTTCACTCCACTCCATACTGAGTCCACACAGTCTCCACCCCATACTTCTTCACAACCTGAGTCTGCATGAGGTGCCAAGCCTGCTGGATTAGACCATCCAGTGGATCAGCCTCCAACTTCTGCTCCTCATGATACAGCTGTTGTACACCCCACAGTTGATGAACCTCAGGGAACATACCATCCCTCTGGTGAGCCTGCACCTCATATGCAAACTACAGCAGCAAGTTTCACCACTGCTGATGTTGAAATGCACATCCCATCTCCCTATGAGGCACCTCTAAACCAAGGTGCTGCAGAGGGAACCACCCCAGGCCTTAATGAAGGTGCTGCAACACAAGCAGCATCTGACAGGCTACCAACCTCTACCCCTTCTCCTGATGAAGCAGATACAGCCACTGCTGAGGGACCCATTGACCCTTCCAAGCTGGGCCATATTACTTTTTCCCAGGCTATGGAACTTCTGTCCAGAGTCACCCTTCCCTCTCCATCACATCCCCAAACACCTACCTCATCCTCATCTCGTTCTTCCCCCTCTACACACTCTAAACAATCTACCCATACTCCCCCATCCCCCAAAGATCTTCCTTTGAAGGGTCAGCTTTCTTTGCTGACCTACAAAGTTGGATCTTTGGAAAATTCCATGACTTCCCTACCATCAATAATCTCAGACTCTGTGTCTGCCCAGCTCCAAGGATTCTTTGATTTGTTCAGAATTCCTTTCCAGTCACTCCACAACCTGACCAATTCTCATAGCTGCTTGCACTCACTGCACAGCTGCAAAACATCTCCACCTCACTCTCCTTTATTCTTTCCCATCAACAGGACTCTGTGTCGTCCATGATAGCCATTACCCAACAGCCGTCAACTCTCCTCACCACTTGCACTACTACTCTTCCTACTACCTTGGCCAGCTGGAACTCTCTAATTGTTTCTCTGTCCAATTCTGTGTCAGCAAATCTTGATGATGTGCAGGACTCTCTTGAGTTACATCTTGCGCAACTTCAAAGTTTGCTGTTCACAGCTTCTGATAGAGAAAACCTAGTCAAGCTATCCTCCATTGCAGATTCCCAATCCTCTCCTCTTCAGAACTGCCTTACCTAACTTGCAGAGGTTAAGGACAATCTGGCTTTCTTAGGGCATAGCCTGGTAGGCCCCAAACCTGCTGCCAAACCTGCTGCGAAGCCTGCTGAATTTGTTTCTTCAGGAAGACCAGTTGTTGAAGTTGCTGGTCCATATCCTTCGAAGGGGGAGAAGTTATATGCCTCAAAGACTATGTCTAAGGGGGAGAAAACTTCTCCTTCTAAGGAGAAATCAACATCTGTTGGTCAAGCAGCAGGTGCATTAGGAACAGGTCCAGTAGAAGATGTCTCCTATCACACTGAAGCTTCTCAGCCTACTCAGGCTGGATCTCAAAACCCTGCACAAACTAAGGGAGAGGAATCTATTCCTGGGGACAGGCCAGGCAGAAGGAGGCATCTGAATTTGGAAGAAGAAGAAGAGGAAGAGGAAGAGATTCCTGAAGCTGTTCAAACTACAACAGCCAAAGGAAAGAAGAAAGCAGCTTTTGACCCTGACCAACAAAGAGTAGCGCAACTAAAGCTTGATAAGGCAAGGGCTAAGGAAATGGGTGTTCCTATGGAGAAATATTATGAGTACAGAGATGAACAGCTCAAAGCCCTGGAAACACTACGAAAGGATGAAGCTTTAGCCAAAGCTGCCAGATCCTTTGCATACAAAGAGGCAAGAAAAATCAAAATGCCTTCTTTGGATGTCCAAAGAAAACTGCTTGGAAGCTGCTAGAGAGTCAGCGGGTGAAAAGGAAGGTGGTAAGGAAAAGGGTGCTCCGGTCTCTATGACCAAGTCAAAACAAGCATCCTCTGCAAGAGCCCAGATACACTTTGACAACTTGGCAAGAAAAAGTTCTTTAATGTTGCTGATAGAAGACTTGCCAAGGAAGTTATTGTCAAAGTTGTGCCCATTTCAAGAAAAGGCAAACAGCGGAAGCTACAAATAACCAGAATGGGTGCAACAGGCCCAGAACTGGAATCATATGACTACACTGATGTTGCACAGATGGGGTACAGAGAATGGGTGGAGTTGGCAGTTGCCCTGAGCCAGTCTAAGTCTGAAACGGCTAACACTATCAGGGCATATGTCAAAAAGTTGATGGAAAGAGTGAAAGACCTTGGCCTGATCTCAGAAAATTTAAGTAAGGGTGTCTCTGTGACTTACCCCAAAATAAAGGCCAAGAGGAACAGAAAGGATTCAGAGCTGGAGGAACTCCTGATCTTGATTGAACAAGGTGACTATGCAGTAGAGATCAAAGAAGTTGACCACAGCCTGCCCAAAGGAGTAGAATTTGAAGAAGGCAAGCTGATTGAAGAACCTGTGTTGGGGGCATTTTTTGTAGATCCCCTGACAAAGAAGAAGTGCTTTCATAGAGCATCAGACCTACACAAAGTTGGTCTCAAATAGCTTGTAGCATTCAGACTTGCAAACTCCATCAGGCAATCTGGAAAGTGAAGAGCAACCATCTGGGATCAACTCAGAGGCTTCTATGAAAGAGGGGAGCTTGAACATCCCAATTTTATGTTCCTCAGAATTGAAATACAAGATTTGGAGGAAACCAGGGATGAGCTTGAAAGAATGTTTCAAGAAGGATTGCCACCACCTCTGTCGTAAAGTCCATCTACTATCTGAGTAGGTGAAGAATGGAAGCTGTCCATCTGTTGGACAGGCTTGCCATTATTTGCTCCCATCATCAACAGTCCTAAGTGTTGAATTTTCCTGTACATTAGTTGAACTTTGTTACATGTAACATCCTAAAATCTAAATTATTGTAATTTTGATTAATTGGTTGGATATTTGGTAATTAAAGACAATTAAGTTGGATAACGAAATATGATTATCTATTTGGATGATTAAAAGTTGATTGCTATTTTAAGAAATTAAGAAATTTTAGAATTTCAATTTTAGTTATTTAGTATGATTATTAAAAATGTTAGTAATGATAAAACTAAGATAAAATCAGTATTTAATGGAACCTAATAAGTTGAGGGGTTAAATGTGTCAAAGTTGGAAAATGGGAATAAAAAGGCCTATGTCTTTCATTTTGAATGAAAGACAATATCTCACTACTCTCTCTCTAGAATTCAAACACTCTCTAAATCTCTGCTGGAATTCAAAAATTTGGAAGGAGATTCGTGGATTTAACTGATAATTAACAAGAATCAAGTGGATTAAAGGTAAGAAAGTTATTACTAAAGCCTTGAGTTTTATTTTGAAGAATAAAGATGCAAATTCGGATTTATTAATCTGATGAAATGATGTTGCATGTGTATTATTCAAGTTGGAAATCATCAGTTGAAGTCCCTTGAAGGTTCAGAAACAAGAATCAACCAAAAAGGTGAGAAATCTAAGTTTTTGTAAAAAATTGTGTTCTTGAGAAAATATCCATGTTTTGGACAAATCTGGATGAATTACTATGTTTTAGATGGGGAAAATGATGTAAAAACACTCAATATATAGTAATATATCAAATGTATGGATTGCATGTCACTATAAATTAGTTTTGGAAATTTTTAGTGAAAATCCGTAAGTTTCGAAGGCAAAACCTGCATGTGAACTCGGCGAGTTCAGGGGGAACTCGGCAAGTTCTCAAGAACATATGAACAAATCTTCAAAAATTCATACGTGTCGGATCCGAATTCGGTTGGGACCCGAATTCGGATATGACCCGAACTTAGTTGGGACCGAAATCAAATAAAGAACCGAACTCGGATGGACCCGAATTCGGATGGGTCAATGTACTTCGGATGGGTCCGAAATCCGGCTAAGGATCCGAAATTCGGACATGAACTCGGCGAGTCCTATGGGGAACTCGGTGAGTTCTATGCTGTGCATGTGTAATTCGGATGGGTTATTAAGGACCCGAATTTATGGACAATTAAACACACTTTTGAGATAACTTTTGTAACATATTAAGGTAAATAAAGGAGGGTTAATTGGGAATAATAACACCTCGAGTGATGAGATTTAAATATGAGTTTCGGATGACGGATCCGAATGTCGTAACACTTTTAAATTGTACAACTTGATGTACATTTGTTGAGTAACATGTGTATGATATGATTTTATTATGGAAATGTAACAGGTCCCTTGTGGTGTTGTTTAGCCCACAGTTGGGTACTTTTGAGTCCGGTTGAAATTCCGAAGAGAAATTAGATAACTTGAAGCTTAAGAACGCACCCACGGTGAGTACCTTTGATTTTAAACATGTCTGCATCTGCTTTATGTTTGCTATTGTCTGCTGAGGCATGTTGTTTCACTTTCGTTTGGCACTCTACTAACTTGTGTATATGTTGATGCACATTCATACTTGTTGCATGTCCGTTCATTTGTTGTGCATCTTATCGTTAGACCTGAGGGTCGCATCTGTACTCTAATGTTACTGTGCTATATGACCAAGAGTTTGACACCTCTGTGGTCAGGATAGACAGTAGGTCATCCCCGATGTTATGTCTGCCTCAGATGGTTGGTTTTCTTATGCCGAGCGTCATCTCGAAGGAGCTGCGACTCGGGTTTGCGTACTTGGAGTACGTGTGGAGTATACGGTATGCGGTACCGCGGTTACTCCTTAGGGGCATCATAAGGATTTGCAGAATGTGTAAAATCATTTGGTATTCACTAAGCATTCGCTTACCCCTCAGTTGCTGCAATTTTTACAAGAAAAAGGAAATCTGCTGCGGGACCATCTATCTAGGACGTTTGTTGAAGTATTTGAAGATTTCTACTGATTTACTTGGTATTTGGTTTATGGAATTAAAGTTGTAATAAATTTGGGAATGATGTAATACTTTTGAGTTTGTAGACTTAGACATGTAACCTATGTAGCACCGTAGGGTGTTGAACACAAACTTGTTTTATTTTATTTTGTACTTTATGCTTCTTCACTTTAATTAAGCTATCAGATCATTATGTAATTGTTTGTTGGTGATTAATCCTGGGTGTATTGTAATTGTGGTTAAATGTGGCAAGGGTGTCACATCGAGATGGTATCAGAGCAGTAGTTTGAGATTCAAGTGTCCGTGAGGTCTTGTTCTCAAACATTAAGTGATGACATGTAGTGATTTTAAGTAATGATCTGAACTAAGATAGGTTACGATCTAGTAATCATAAGAGATTGACTCATACGGGACAAACATGTGTAGTAGTTAACTATGTGATGGGATCACTGAATGATTTACATGTTTAAATTTTCAGAATATGTCACAAGGAGGAATGACGCCACGAGAAACGAGGGAAATGGTGCTATCAATGATGGCAGAACAAAATCGGATGATTCAAGACCAGTTTCGGGCTCGAGATGAGGCCAAAGCTAAAAGAAAAGAAGACAAGAGAAAAGAAAAGAGGGAACATGAAAGGAATTATGTTGTGGATAACATAAACCTTAGGAATAAAGCGAAACGTAAAGACAAGGGCAAGGAAAAGATTGATTATGAAACCGGAATAGATGAGAATTACATGAAATATGTAATTAGATCATTCAAGGACTGGCAACCACCAACATTCTCTGGATCTCTGAGAATTGAGGAATCAGAAATGTGGATCACAATTATGGAACAGATCTTTAAGGAGATGAATTGTAAGGATGAGTACAAGGTGTTTCTGGCTAAGGATCAATTGATTGGACAAGCTAAGGAATGGTGGAACTGTTGGGAAAAAGAACTGGGATCCAAGTTGATTGCTTCCTTTAGTTGGGGACAATTCAAGTTGTTGTTTAGTAGGCAATATGGTGAGCCTGATATCGTACCACATGTTAATCATGAAGAAAGAGCTATTGGAAAGATTGTAAGGTCTGGAGAAGATGAACTAAATGGACTATACTTGAGGTCAAGAACAAATAAACGTGATAGAAGTAAGAGATGTTGCCATTGTAATCAATTTGGACATAAGGCTAACAAATGTCCAATGAAGGCCGATGCTTGTTATAATTGTGGAAAAGTGGGCCATTTTAGCAGAAATTGCAAATTTCGACCAAAGAATTAGCATGTAATGTTATTACTATGAATGAAAAGTTCAACAAAAGAGATGAGATCTCTGAGATTGTGGTTATAACTTTTGGACGTTAATCCATAGAGTTAGAAGTGTACTTTAAAGATTCCATATGTAATATTTTATCGAAGTTCTATGATGCTGAAGTTAACATGAAATCGAGTGATATAAAGTTTTATTACTAATATAAGTATAATCCTGTTTGTGAATGATAACATTCGAGTATATACATAGGCAGTTGGTGAATAGCCAAGATGGACTTGGAAGCTTTGAATTGGAAGAGATATTATAGACTTCTTGGAAATTTATAAATGAGTTTAGAAGTTGTAATAAAGTTTAAGTTTGACCATGATGGGTTAAAGAATTGGAACTAATCATATTAGTATCATATGTGATATGTTTGAAGAATTGATAACAACTTGTAGTGTTTATCATAAAACAAAATAGCATCAACTTGTATTAAAAAGGAAACGGTAAGGTACACTGTGTTTATAATTTGAGTTAAAAAGTTTGTGGTCAAGAACAACAGGATACGAACTGTTCATGAGAATTTTTATGTAGTTGGAATCAAAGAGACTGATTCAGTGTTGGTTTATATATGAATATTATATGAGGAAAACAAATCTAGAAATTATTGGGAAAGCATACGAGAGTATGATAATACATGGAAAATACATGTTAATTTTAAATGAGAATTTTTAAATATGCTTATAAAGCAAGGAAAAAGCCTAGTGCTACGATTCAGATTCTAAGGAAGATTCGGAGGTGGTCATGACTTCTGTTTGACTTTGGTGCCGATCAATTATTTGTACCTACTGCTTCTGCTTAACAAATGTTAATGATGTGGTCTAAGTTGTCCGTTGTGATTAAGGTTGAAACTGCTAAATAACACCATAGTTAAAGTAGATCGTTTGTATCCCGAATGTACCATAGTGATTGAAGAGGTAGTCTTCAATCTTGACTTGATTCCAATAGAGATTGGTGATTTGATACGATAATTGGAATAAACTGGTAGATCGAGAATGGGATCCAAGTAGATACAATAAAGGAAATGATAATGACAATTACACCAGAAGGATAAGACGATCCGTATATATGGGAAAGGAGAAGCGGGGATCAATGTCTATTGATGATTGTTAGCACCCGAAAGCTGATTGCTTAGGGTCGTGAGTCTTGTATGGTATATGCTATTGATACCAAGACTGAAGAGAAACTTTTGGCCGATGCGCCTGTTGTCCCAAATGTTTCCATACGTGTTTCTGGGAGACTTGTCTGGTGTGGCACCTGAAAGACAAGAGAAATTCTGTGTTGACTTGATCCCTGGAGCTTCTCCCAAAAGTTTGTTATTCATACTGTCTTGTATCTACTGAATGTGTATAGATTAAAGTGATTTGAACAAATTGACTATAATAAATAAATATCCGCTGCCGGGAAATGATGATTATTCAATTAGCTACATGAGAGCTAATTATTTTTCTAAGATTGATCTACGAATGAGATATGATTAGTTGAGGACCGAAGAGGGAATGTACTGAAATTGGCTTTCAGGAATATTTATGAGTACTACGAGTCTCTGGTCACGACATTTTGATTGATTAACACCCCAGCTGTTTTATGAACATTATGAATAGGGATTTGTATAACAATGTTGGAGGAATCGGTAATTATAATTATCGATGATATTTTGGTGTAAGTGTATAGTTGAATATGTCAAATCGTGAGTTTTGATTACCATGGGTTATACTTTGTAGTATGTGGTTTCTGGAGTTGAGATCTCGGAGGATTCCGCTAAAAGTGTAGCGATTGAGAATTTGGAAGTTGTCTTGCAGTATTACAGATTTAAGAAATTTTCTACAATTGGTAAATTGTAGACAGGCTGATTTAAATGGATATGTATATACCAACTCGAGAAAGTTATTATTTGGAAGACTTGCACAGATTTGCGTGAGTAAGGTTATTATTTTTATGGTGCTCTAAAATCGATTATGTTTGATTGGAAGAGTCGGTTCATTTTCAACTCTTGGTTTACTTTACAAGTGGGATTAGGCACACATATAACTATGAGTACAGTTTATCGACCCCTGACAGATGGTCAAAAGGAATGGACTATTTTCACATTGGAATACATGATGAGATCGTGTATTTTGGATTTAAGTACCAATTGAAAAGATCAATTACTTTGATGAAATTATTGTATAACATTGGTTATCATGTTAAAAAAAAATCAAGAGAACACCATGTAAAGTTTTGTAAGGGAGGAAATGTAGAACCTCTACATGTTGGAAAGAAATTGAAAGGACTCTGATTGCTGAGTCTGTGATATGAAAAGAAGAGTTATAATGATGAGACACCTAAATCAATCAACTTTGAGGTAAACGATGGAGCATATTTGTTAATATCACCGATGAGGTGTGTTGGCTCATTTAGAATAACAGAAAAGTTAGGAATCTGTTATCTCATTGGGAATTACATAAGGAAATATCGAAATAACACTTGGTGTTTCATGTGGAAAGCTTTATGAAATCTTCACAACTGGTAATGAAGATTAGGTTGATTATACTGAATTAGAAATTCAAGAAAGGGTAGTATATGTTGAAAAGCCGGAATATATTATGGATATGAAAGTAAAGAAGTTTAGAAACAAAGAAATTAAAATGTACTGATACGTTGGAAGCATCACAAAGAAATAGATCACATTTGAGAGACAAAAGCCGATACGACGAATAAGTATAAGTACGTTTGAATTCAAATAACTTCGAGGACGAAGTTTGAGCGTGGTGGAGCCCATGCTGTAACATCCTAAAATCTAAATTATTGTAATTTAGATTAATTGGTTGGATATTTGGTAATTAATGATAATTAAGTTGGATTACGAAATATGATTATGTATTTGGATGATTAAAAGTTGATTGCTATTATAAGAAATTAAGAAATTTTAGAATTTCAATTTTAGTTATTTAGTATGATTATTAAAAATGTTAGTAATGATAAAACTAAGATAAAATCAGTATTTAATGGAACCTAATAAGTTGAGGGGTTAAATGTGTCAAAGTTGGAAAATGGGAATAAAAAGGCCCATGTCTTTCATTTTGAATGAAAGACAATATCTCACTACTCTCTCTCTAGAATTCAAACACTCTCTAAATCTCTGCTGGAATTCGAAAATTTGGAATGAGATTCGTGGATTTAACTGATAATTAACAAGAATCAAGTGGATTAAAGGTAAGAAAGTTATTACTAAAGCCTTGAGTTTTATTTTGAAGAATAAAGATGCAAATTCGGATTCATTAATCTGATGAAATGATGTTGCATGTGTATTATTCAAGTTGGAAATCATCAGTTGAAGTCCCTTGAAGGTTCAGAAACAAGAATCAACCGTTGAATCAACCAAAAAGGTGAGAAATCAAAGTTTTTATTAAATAATTGTGTTCTTGAGAAAATATCCATGTTTTGGACAAATCTGGATGAATTACTATGTTTTAGATGGGGAAAATGATGTAAAAACACTCAATATATAGTAATATATCAAATGTATGGATTGCATGTCACTATAAATTAGTTTTTGAAATTTTTAGTGAAAATCCGTAAGTTTCGAAGGCAAAACCTGCATGTGAACTCGGCGAGTTCAGGGGGACTCGGCGAGTTCTCAAGAACATATGAACAAATCTTCAAAAATTCATAAGTGTCGGATCCGAATTCGGTTGGGACCCGAATTCGGATATGACCCGAACTTAGTTGGGACCGAAATCAAATAAATAACCGAACTCGGATGGACCCGAATTCGGATGGGTCAATGTACTTCGGATGGGTCCGAAATCCAGCTAAGGATCCGAAATTCGGACATGAACTCGGCGAGTTCTATGGGGAACTCGGCGAGTTCTATGCTGTGCATGTGTAATTCGGATGGGTTATTAAGGACCCGAATTTATGGACAATTAAACACACTTTTACGATAACTTTTGTAACATATTAAGGTAAATAAAGGAGGGTTAATTGGGAATAATAACACCTCGAGTGATGAGATTTAAATATGAGTTTCGGATGACGGATCCGAATGTCGTAACACTTTTAAATTGTACAACTTGATGTACATTTGTTGAGGAACATGTGTATGATATGATTTTATTATGGAAATGTAACAGGTCCCTTGTGGTGTTGTTTAACCCACAGTGGGGTACTTTTGAGTCCGGTTGAAATTCCGAAGAGAAATTAGATAACTTGAAGCTTAAGAACGCACCCACGGTGAGTACCTTTGATTTTAAACATGTCTGCATCTGCTTTATGTTTGCTATTGTCTGCTGAGGCATGTTGTTTCACTTTCGTTTGGCACTCTACTAACTTGCGTATATGTTGATGCACATTCATACTTGTTGCATGTCCGTTCATTTGTTGTGCATCTTATCGATGGACCTGATGGTCGCATTTGTACTCTGATGTTACTGTGCTATATGACCAAGAGTTTGACACCTCTGTGGTCAGGATAGACAGTAGGTCATCCCCGATGTTATGTCTGCCTCAGATGGTTGGTTTTCTTATGCCGAGCGTCATCTCGAAGGAGCTGCGGCTCGGGTTTGCGTACTTGGAGTACGTGTGGAGTATACGGTATGCGGTACCGCGGTTACTCCTTAGGGGCATCATAAGGATTTGCAGAATGTGTAAAATCATTTGGTGTTCACTAAGCATTCGCTTACCCCTCAGTTGCTGCAATTTTTACAGGAAAAAGGAAATCTGCTGCGGGACCATCTAGCTAGGACGTTTGTTGAAGTATTTGAAGATTTCTACTGATTTACTTGGTATTTGGTTTATGGAATTAATGTTGTAATAAAATTGGGAATGATGTAATACTTTTGAGTTTGTAGACTTAGACATGTAACCTATGTAGCACCGTAGGGTGTTGAACACAAACTTGTTTTATTTTATTTTGTACTTTATGCTTCTGCACTTTAATTAAGCTATCAGATCATTATGTAATTGTTTGTTGGTGATTAATCCTGGGTGTATTGTAATTGTGGTTAAATGTGGCAAGGGTGTCACATTACATCAGTTGTAACTTTTGTTTTGTTTTTAGATCAGTTGTAATATACACTAGTACATCAGTTATACTTTTGAAAAAACATATGTTGTTTATGTAATCAAAAATCAGTATATATAAACTGATCTTTTACTTTACTTTAATGTTTTAATTTCATATCAACAAAATGTATAGTGATTATTGATAAAATCAACTTAGACTGATTATTGCAAATAGGGGGAGATTGTTAGGCACAAAAAGGACTCAGTCAAACCTGCTTTACATCTTAGGGGGAAATTTTTAATCAAACCTGCTTGATGCACTTGAAGGTATAATTTAAGTCCTGTTTATGCCTTATTGAAACCTGAAAAGTGATTTGCAATATCAGCCAAAGCTGTTTACCCTGTTGCATTCGTTTTAACAAAGGCAGATTGTCCAAGCTGTTCTGTCTGCTAAACAGGCTGGACATAAACTGTCTACGCTGCTCTGTTCTGTTGAGAAGCTTGGACAGATTCTAAGTGGTCTGTTCTTTGTGAACAGGCTAAAAACTTTATGGAATATGTTTCCAAGTCCTCATGTATTGTTGTTGACTACAAGATCAGTTTACAAGTCGAAGACAAAGTGGAAAACAGTAACTGCAAAAGCCTGCCTACGCTGTTCTGTTACATGAAGACAAACACATATTTAAAAGGGTGACAGACCTTTTCTTATATCAAAATGGCCTTAACAAAATAAGAAAGATGGAAAGTTGACATTCCTCTTTTGGTTTAAGCCTTATGCAACAGTAACAAAAAGGAAAAGACAAAGATTCTGCCACATGAAGACAAGTCTGCTTTATCAGAATGTGCAGAAAAGGTGTTTTGTATTTTTGGAAGGGGAAATTGCGCAAAAAACCTCTAAGTTGGATCATTTTTGCGATTAAAACCCCCAACCATTTTTCATTGCACAAAAAACCTCCAACCGGTTAAAAGTTTGTAAATTTGGGTTTTTTTCAAAAAATCTGACTTGCAACCGGTTTAGCCGGTTGCAACTTGATGACGTGTAAAATTTTTAAATATATTTTTGCGTAAAAAACCTCCAACTTGTTTAGTTTTTTCAATTAAAACCCCAAATCATTTTTAATTTGATAAAAAACCTCCAACCAAAAAATATAATTAAAGTTGAGTCTTCACTGATTGCATTTTGATGACATGGATATTTATTAAAATTTTATTCATTAAAAAAATTCGTTTTCCAATGAAACCTCCACCCACTAGGCTAGCGAACTTCACTGCTCTGGCTGATCATATTCAGAAGCTAAAATGGAACATAAATAAATGAAATTGAACATAAAGCTGAACCTAAAAATGCAACTCGTGAACACAAAATGAAATCGATTCCATCGGCACAATTGAAGTTAAAATTCTAGATTAAACAGCAAAAGTTAATCGAACATACATACATAAAATAAACAACACTGAACATAAAGAGGGGATAGAGTAATCGGAGTTGCCGGAGGTAGTGAAGAAAAGAAAAGGGTAAACATTATTGTTAGTTAGAGGTGAGAAAAAATATAGTTAAGGGTTTTTATCGAAAAAGTCAACAATTTCGGGGTTTTTTATGCAAAAAATTCAGTTTAAGAATTATACATGTAGTGCCACGTAGGCGCCACGTAAGTTGGGTTTGCCATGTGGACGCCACATGTATGCCATGTAAGCATAGCAACCTATTATAACCGGTCAAGTCCTAATTTCAAAAGGTTTTACCGGTTAGAGGTTTTTTGTGCAACAAAAAATGGTTAGGGGTTTTAATCACAAAAATGGTCCAACTTTAAGCTTTTTTACGCAATTATCCGTTTTTGGAAAGACATCCCACTTTCTCATTATCTAATGAAGAAGCTTCACTGAGATTCTCTGTGAGGGTATAAAAAGGAAGCTTCCAAGGATTGTGAGATATCCAAGAGTGAGAAATCAGATCGTGCATTAAAGTGAGTTTTTCATGCATGCAAGTCTGCTTAAATATAACAGTACGTGTGTCAAAGCTGTTCATACTCAAGATGTCCATCTGTGTCTTGTAAAAACAGTGAGTTCATCAAAGTGAGTGTATTCATTGTATCTAGTCTGAGTGTGTCTTAGATTAGTTGAAACAACTGTTGTAACTGTCATCTCAGCTTGAACCTTTCAGCAGTCAAGCTTGTTTGTAATTAACATTTGTTAATAGTATACACAAACATTGAGAAAAGAGTGTTAGTTGTATTCACCCCCCTCTACAGCTTAGAACAATAGTCTAGGGAAAGCTTTTGGGACCTACACACTTTATGAAATTTGTTTCCATATTATCATGTATTGTCTTGGAAAAAATAATCAGTTTGCTAGTCGAAGACAAAGTGGAAAATCAGAAGCTGCTTACACTGCCCAAGCTTTTCTGATACATGAAGACAAAGTGAATATTTGAAATGGGTGACAGACCATTTCTTATACCAAAATGGCTCTACAAGAAGAGGAAAGGATTAAAGTTGACATTCCTCTTTAAGGTAAAGTAATCTGCAACAGAGACAAAAAGGAAAAGACAGATTCTGCTACATAGGGACAAATGTTGTTTTGTCAGAATGTGCAGACTAGCAGTTTGGTCTTTTTGAAAGGCACTCCACTATCTCTGCGTCCAATGAGGATGGTTCACCAGTAATCTCTTTGAGAGTATAAAAGGAAGCTTCTAAGGAATATGAGATAGCCAAGAGAAAGATATCAAGAACGTGCAAAGAATTGTGTTTTCATGCATGCAAAGTCTTCTTAGAAAAGAATAGTATAGTGTGTCCAAGCTATTCTTGTTCAAGCTGTCTATCTGTCTAGTAAAATCAGTGAGTACATCTTAGTGAGTGAATTCATTGTAACTGGTCTGAGTGTGTCTTAAATTAGTTGTCTATCTATTGTTCTGTCATCTCAGTTTGAATCATTCCATAGTTCAAACTTGTTTGTAATTAACAGTTGTTGATATATACCTACGAACATTGAGAAAAGTGTATTGAGTTTTTTAATAGCTGTATTCACCCCCCCCCCCCCATACAGCTTACAACAACATACTAGGAAAACCTTTTGGGACCTACAACTGGTATCAGAGCAGTTTAGAGTGTGTGTTAACTCTAGATCTCTCACTACTCCCTATTTCCCACCATGGACAACAGGTGCTGCCAGTTCCTCTTCTTACTATAACAATGGGTCAATGAAAAAACCTCCTAACTTCAATCATCACAACTTCTTTGGCTGGAAGGGCAGAATGATGCTCTATTTAGAGAATTTGGATGTACAACTACAAAAAGATAGTGATGGAAGGTCCCTATGTGCCAACCTTTGTCACCACTATAACTCCTGCTGTTGAAGGAGCTGTTCCTAAAGTCAGGACAATTGAGAAGGCAAAACCTCAATGGTCTCAAGCAGACAAAAGGCTAGTTATCTTGATGCAAAAGCCAGGAATAACCTTGTTATTTCTCTACCTGATGATGTGTCAAACAGGTTGAGAAAATGAAGACGACAATGGAAATATGGGATACTTTGTGTAACATCTATGATGGTCCCACCATCACATTATATAACAGGATCAACAATCTTGTTAGATAATATGAGCTGTTCTTTGCAAACCCAAAGGAGACACTCACTGAAATTTACACCAGCGTCACTGCCTTGATAAATGATCTCAAAGCGGTTGGGATCACTAAAGACAGCTTAACTCTGGTGAACAAGTTTCTGGACATACTGCCTGAGGAATGGAATTATTTCTCTACTATCCTCAGAAACTCAGGTACCATCAGAGGCATGGATCTTGTGAATCTTTATGGATCCTTGTTAAATGATGAACAATCAAGGCAATAGAAAAGAAATGCCTTGGAGATGTCAAAAAGAGGTGCAACCTTAGCGGTCAACGTGAGACAACCTGTTAATCAGGTGTGTGATGTTTTCACACAAGCTGATCAACAGGCTGATGATGAAATGGAGGAAATGTCTGAAGAAGAGGACTATGAAGATCTTGCTGAGTTTGATGATGAGCAAATGATTGTCTTGCTTGTTAGAAAATTCAATAAGAAGAGGTTTTGGTGGTATGATACTACAAAAGCAATCAGGTGCCATGAAGAAGAAGGCATTTGAAAAGTAAGGTTGAGTGCTTTAAATGTGGCAAAACATGCCATATAGCTGCTCACTGTGTGTCTAAAGCTGTTGGCTCTTCCTCCAAACCATACAAGACAAACAAAGACGATGGCTACAGTGTTAAGTACCTAATGGCCATGGCTAAGCTGAAAAAGTTGGAAGACTCAGTGGCTTCAACAAGCAGAAGGGACTTATGGCTGAAACTTGTGATTGGGAGGAGTCTAATTCATCATCTGATGAAGAGGACAACAACTGTCTGATGGCCAACACTGATGTCCCCTCTACAAGCAACTTCAAGCAGGACCTGGCTAAAGCTGAAGCTCTCAGCACTTTAGAGAACTGGAATCCAACCATGATGTATAAGGTACAAAACTTTAAGGATTACAGTTCTGAAGAAAAAGTCATAATATTTTTATTATTTACTTGTTGATTTAAAAGCTGCTGTTGAGAAGCATGACGCTTTGAAGTCTGAAATCTCTAAGCTAAAATCTGATCTTGTAACAAAAACTAATGAACTGAGCAGTTTTCATAAGTTGAAAATGGAACTTGATGAATTAAAACACATGAATGTCATTTTATTAGAAGAAAAGAAAGAAACTGACTCAAAGCATGCCAAGCTTCAAATGATTGTTGACTATTTGTGCCATTCAGCTAAGAGAGTCAGTCAATGTATCAATCACCAAGTTCCTGCTCAAATCCAAGTCTAACTTGGAGGAGATCTTGATACAGCAGCTTCTATTGTTGAGATTAATAATCTGGAAAAAGACTTATCCACTCTTGGTGAGCATCCAAGTACTTTTATCGAAAAGTAAATGGAAAGTTAGTCTCAACAAACAGGTTTGTGTATTTCACCTACCTACGGATCCAATCTTGACGCCCACCGTCCAACAAGTGCGGAATCCTCGTTAGTGGCTTAACGGATTGATCACACACACGAAACACGGAGACCAACACGATGATAGACGTAAACACGAACCTCCCGACACGTGATGCTCTCCAAGAACACTCTGAAAATACTCTGCAAACACTCACAAGTTCGTAATCACCTCGAACACTAAAATCTGCAAAGATACTTAATCAAAACTTATTAACCCTTAATTATAACCATTAATCTCGACTTAGCCTGGACAAGTTCGAGAAGGCCCATACCCACGAACTTGTCCACCATTAAGTTCGAACCTTGGCTTTGAACTTATTCTATAACTTGTCTTTGAACTTATTCTAGAACTTATGTTTGAACTTATCTTTGAACTTAAGTTTGAACTTATCTTTGAACTTAAGTAAAACATCAATCACAAACAATTTCAAACATATATACAACCAATATCAAACATATATCAAACATATGAATTAACGTGCAATTACGAAGACTTGAACTATTACAAAAGATTATCTACACTTAGACTGCTATCATCACACAGGATGCACTAAGAGACTCCCCCTTGACGATAGCTTCTAACTAGATATTTACTTTGTCTAAGTACTAGGCCTATTCAAAATACTACCAGCAGACAAACCCTTCACAATACAAACCCTGACTACCTTTTGATACTTCCTGCCTTCTGATCTCTAACCTTCGTGGAAATAGATAGGTTGTTCATGAAGTTTCTGCAGGTCTTTCTGAGATAGGTTTATAAGATGTAGAGGGTCATATACTTTCAAAATCACTTTGTCCTCATGGTCCTCCATTACTGCCTCAGCTGTTTCGTTGTCGACAAACCACCACTTCATGTTTGCAAGAACGTCTTGAGGCATAGTCTTCAATGGAACCTTCTTTAAGCATCGTACTGGTTTGTAAACCATCTTAGCCCATGTTTCCTATTATGAGGATCTATTCTTGTCTCGTCTTCTACTCTCTTACCCGATCTAGGCTTCAGCTTTTTAAACCTTCTAGATCTATCCCTTCTTATAATCTTTGCAACAATTTCAGCATTAGGGTCATCTCCTGGGTTGATTAGATTCATCCACGCCAGCTCTTTCACCTCGCATTTAGGCAGAGTATTAAAGACTTTCAACGTTCTCCTCAGATACTGCAGCCCATCTCGTCTCTTCAGCACAAAGAGTTGTAGCTCTCTATCGAAAAACCAGCTAAGAATGCCTCCAGACAACTTTCCTGCACTAGGCAATCTCATCTTCTTCTTCACAGCTAACTCAGTCCTTTTCTCTTCCTATCTAAACCACAACTGTCTTTTCTCTTCATTTGTGAGTTCCGTTTCAGGCTCCTCACTCTTTTATTCGACATTAAAAGCATCCTTAAACGCATCGATGTCTATCAAATTCTGTTCAGGTGTAGTGTATGTATCAGTGATAGGATTTAATTGAATGATGATCTCATTGGCTTCATCTTCTTCATCAACCAAGACCTCATCATCATATTTCCAATCTACAATGTGTTCTGGGACGAACTCCCCTTCTTCAAGGTCTTCTATCTCATCCTCAAAGTCAAACATTACCTCTTCATCTTCAAGATCGGCCAATGCTCCGATTATCTCCTGATCAACAAGCTCTGTTGCCTCTGGAGCCTTGCCTATTTCTCGAGATTCGGATCCTCCTATGCTTAAAGAACTAGGCTCCGCCTGAACAATTGCTTGCTGAGCAGTCTTTTGAGAAAGATCTGCTAGCTCACTTTCTTTTTGTGCGCCTGAATCATAGCCTTCTTCATCATCTCTTCTGACTCTTCTAAATTCATCATCTTTGCAGCTGCTCTCCCCCTGATCTTGGAGATCTTTCATTATCTGCTCAATTAGGGTCTGCATAGTCAGAATTTGAGAATGTTGAGTCGTTAATTTTTCTTGTTGAGAAGTAACAGTGGTTTGAAGTTTGGCATTTTCTAACTCCAGCCTTGAATTGTGTTGCTGTAATTCCTTGACTGCTGTTGAAAGCCGGTATATTTGGACTGTTTGGAAGTCCACTTTTCCCTTCAACTCTGTAAACTGCTGGTTTTCGGTGAATGGGGTCGAGGTGGATGGAATGGAGGCGGATGTTGATGGAGCAATGGTTGATGCGGATGGAGCGGCAGTTGAAACAAGTGGAATAGCAGAAGTGGATGGAGCTCCGTGCATGAATCGATGCCTCTTTTCTCTATGCCTAGGAGCAATAGGAGCTTCTTCTTCCAAATCAAAATCTGAATCTTCGGCCTCTTCATCATGAGTTGCTGGCCTTGTCATTTTCCTTCTTCTAACAACTATTCTAGATCCATATCTGCCGATTGTGACAATTGGATCTTCAGCCTCTGTCCCTTCAGAACTAGATTCGGAATCAGACTCGGAGGTGGTCTCGACGTGACCCTCAACCTCATTCTGTTCCCTAGTACCTTCTTCTTCAGCATGAACCTTTGTGTCTACAAACTCAGCATCAGAAGGTTGATATTCATCTATCTCTTTAAAAATATCATGCACATCAGCTGGAGGTTCCAAAACATCCTGAACCAGTTTTTCAGCTATATCTTGCTCTGAAGCTGTTCCTTGGGCCCAAATCTCCTCCGACGTTTGCTCTTATTGGTCATATTGTGGAGCCGAACTTGATGGCCCAGCAGATTCAGTGGCTGGTTGTCGGCGGGGAGTAGTTCTAGCAACCAGAGTTCTTCTCGTCGGTGCTCTTCGCTGTTTCTGCTGTGGTTGCTCTGCTGCTGGTGTTGGAGTGGGGCTTCGCCTATCCAATATTCTCCTTCTAGAGCGACAAAATCTGGATCTATCACTGCACCAAACAACGGTGCCACTTGAGGCCTGACCTGCTCAGCCCTTCTAGCATTATGGGTCTTGCAGTCAGCAAAGATGCGCTTGTCAATCAAAGCAACGCCACTTTGGTCGGGTAGTGGTGGCAGATTCGGCCAAAAATGGCGGATAATCATCATGACAAATCTGGGATACATCAAGAATCGTTCTCTTGCGGGAGCGGTGATCTGGTGTACGAACTCTCCAAAAAACATCTCCGAAAAACTAAACTTCTTGTTATATACCTGTGCAATCAGAGCAAATTGCAGCTTTGACACCATAGTGTCGAACCCTGCCTTCTTTGGTGCAAAGAATACCATTATAACATGGACGAGATACCTCTTTTGTCCAATTAATCCACCTTTAGCATATGATGCCTTCGTTATGTCTTGCGCATAACCCATTCTCAAAAATGCTGCTTGCCTTACGGGTAAAGGGAAATCTATTGGGCCTGCTTCTTGCTCTTCAGTGCCCAATTGCAAAATCTGCCGCAACATATTTGCAGAAAAGGCAATAGGTTGACCGCCTACTCTTGTACGAAGCACAGTAGGGGTAACCGAGTAGTCCACCTGAATGTGCTCCTAATATTGCCGCACATATGTCAGAGTTATTTGCAAATTATGCGTGAGTGCATATGCTACTCTGGATTGTGTCAGGAATTCTATCATCTGACGATCGGGCTTGGCCTCTGGCAACTGTACATCCACAGCCATGACCATATTATGTTTATTATCAAACGCACGGTCTCCCATATCTGCACATAAAATCATCAATAAAAATTAGAAAGTAAAATAAAATGAAATTTGTTGTTTTCGAATTTGCATAATTTCGAACTTGATTAAGTTCTAAGTCCAACACATTCGAACTTGGACAAATTCGAGAATATTAAAAAGCTTTCGAACTTAATTAAATTCGAGATATCCATTCGAACTTGACTGACTTCCAACTTATAGATATTTCAACAAGTTCGAACTTTCTGACAAGTTCGAACCTAAAGAACAAATTCGAAATCGGTCATTAGGTTCTAATCTAAGTAATGTATCAACCGTGTAATTTAGTCCTATTAGGTTCTATTAGGTTCTAATCTAAGTAATGTATCATTAATTTTAAGTTTTATCTTTTAAAACTTGTGATTTTAATTCACCTAGTTTCAAATGACATAAAACTTAAATATGGTCGATTTTTACCACAATAATGTCCTAAACTAACACTTACATAGTATTATGATGTTCACTATACTCAAGTATAAGTGTATGTTGAAGAAATAGTGGAAAACTTCGAGGAATAGGAAAGAAATTCGAATTGTCGGTAAATTCGAAGGTAAGTTCGTAATCGCTGGAGACAAGTTCGAGAAGGTAAATTCGAGGGTAGGTGTCTTAAATGAAGTACTGTTGACCTATTTATAACAACCACCTTCGAACTTAGCTTAAGTTCGAACATCCAGCAGGTTCGAAGGTAAGTTCGAATTTGTCTGAATTTCGAACTTAAGTGAAAATTTTGAAAATCCTTGAATAAAATTCAACTTTTTCAGGTAACGAAATTTTTCCAACTTTGAAAAGATATTCACAGTAAGCAAACAGATTTTCACGCAAAATTTTGTATCTCCAACTAAAAATGCATCGCAGTAACTTTGACCTTTATCCTATTTAAAGTAAAATAGAATAAAATTAAATAATATAAAATAATATAAAATAAGATAGAATAAAGTAAAATAAAGTAGAAATAAAATTAGAACTACTTAAATGTATTTTAAAATATAACTTATACTAACAGAATATTTTTGCGAGATACTCAAAGAAGATTTAATCAGATAGCGGTGTCAAACGCACTTTCAGTATATCACTTTCACACTTAGGAATTTTTTATTCCTTTGGTTGTTTGTCGTGATATACATTCCAAGTCGATTGTCAGTATGATTTTCCCTTTAAACATTTAACACTTTGGAAATTCTGTTGGCCTTTTTATTTATCAAGAAACTACCTTACGTGTCCCATACTTAGATATACTTCTATGATCAAGGCAGACACACAATGATTATAACTTTTCGATATTGCAAATTTTCTTTAAAAGGGAAATGTCGGACAAAGTTCGGTATTTACATACAATAGAGTGTCTTAGTTTGTCTTAGAGTTCCTTTTAAGTTAGCCAGACAGCGGTGATAGGTCTGTACTTACGTACAACAAAGCGACTTATCTTGCTAACTTGAGTCAAAATAGAGGTGACAGGTCTGTACTTACGTACAACAAAGCGACTTGTTTTTTACTACCTCTTCTTTTCAAAAATTTTTCTTTTCTTTGCTTTAAGATGTATTTTAATGTTGCTATACATCCCCCAGAAAATTTTCATACCTCATTTAAAATCATTGTCTGTATGTTTCTAACATAAAAATTAAGACCATTTGGTCATACATCTAAGTTAGTTACACATATGACTTTTTCTTGATTATTTTATTAGCTGTTAGGATTTCCTTTGTGTATTATGCCTACCAACACATCAAACAAGAAATTTTACATCACTTAGAATTTATGGTGCATTATGTGTGAAAGCTTAACACTTCGAGTTTATTTACACTATGCTAATTTTCGTCACTTTGAACCTATGAATCTAAGACTTAACTCAATTTTCAATATTCTCTTTTTTTGAAATTTTTATGATTTTCTTTCTTTCTTTTGTTTTTCATTTTTAAGATAAGCTAATAAACTAACCTACTAACTTGCTATAAAAGGAAAGAAAATCTACTAAACTATTAACTTACTATAAAAGGAAAGAAACTCAACTAAGGTCAACTTACTCTGGATTACGCATACCATTTAGTTGAACTAACAACTCAAAGTGTGACTTATCGAAAGCTTAAGTGAATAAATCTGCATTATTATCTTCCGTTGCCACTTTTACCAGTTTTATTAAATTCTTTTCAGCACAATCACGTGTGAAATGATGTCTTATGTCTAAGTGCTTTGTTTTACTGTGTTTAACTGGATTATTAGTTATAGCAATTGTAGACTGATTATCTATCCTAATGGGAGTATGAGTGTAAGTCAAACCATAATCCCGCAATTGTTGTCGTATCCACAAAACCTGTGAACAGCAACTACCAGCAGCTACATATTCGACCTCGCACGTTGACATGGCTACCGAAGTTTGTTTCTTGCATTGCCAGGATACGAGCCTCCCTCCAAGGAACTGACAACCTCCAGTTGTTGATTTGCGTTTCAAGTTACATCCACCATAATCAGAATCCGTGTATGCTTCCAATTCCAGATCTCCATCAGCATGATACCAAAGTTCCAGCTTCGGTTTCGACTTCAAGTATCGTAGAATCCGCTTCACGGCTTTCATATGCATTTCTTTCGGATTAGCTTGGAACCTAGCACAAGTACACACAAAAAACATAATGCCAGGTCTTGAAGCAGTTAAATACATGAGTGACCCGATCGTGACCCAATATAGAGTCGAACCACATCAGTGTCACTTTCTTTATCCGGTCCGAGATTGTGATTCACTTGAATCGGAGTACTAAAGTGAGCAGTTAGCTTTGTTCCTTCCATCCCGAAGCGCTCGAGAATGTCGTAGACATATTTCGTCTGATGGATAAACATGCCTTCTTTCCTTTGTTCAACTTGCAAACCCAGAAAGAAGTTCAGCTCTCCCATAGCACTCATCTCAAATCTTGACTTAATGACCTTTTCGAAGTCTTTGCACATCTGTTCGTTTGACGACCCAAAAATAATGTCATCCACGTACACTTGTACCAAGATAAAATCTTCTCCTTTTATCTTCACGAACAATGTACTATCAATTCTCCCTCTTTCAAACCCGTTGTCCAAAAGATGAGTTGACAGCGTCTCATACCATGCCCTTGGTGCATGATGCAACCCATACAGAGCCTTATCGAGTCGATATACTATGTCAGGATATATTAGATGAGTACACCCAGGCGGCTGTTCGACGTACACCAATTCCTTCACCTTTCCATATAGAAAATCACTCTTTACGTCTAGTTGATAGACTTTAAATCCTTTGAAGGACGCGAAGGCCAGAAACAGACGAATTTCCTTGAGCCTTTCCACTGGCGCAAACACTTCGTTATAATCAATTCCCTCTTCTTGGCTGAATCCTTTAACCACAAGTCTTGCCTTGTTACGTGTAACTATACCCCGATCATCTCTTTTACACTTAAAGACCCATTTGGTCCCTATTGCAACTTCTCTTCGAGGTAACGACACTAACTCCCATACTTCAAGTTTTCTGAACTGTGACAGTTCTTCTTGCATGGCTTTAACCCAAGAGTTATCTTTCAATGCCATTTGCACATTCTTCGGCTCTACTTCCGAGATGAAACATGAATAAAGACAAGTGTGATAGGCCTCGGAGTCGTTTGTCATCGATAACAACACCTAACGGGGGTACGACTTCAGACGGTACATTCTCTTCCTCATGATTACTGTCCTCGGAGTTAGAAGTACTTGTCTGATTCACGTTTGTAGGTAACTCAGGTTCATTCTTTGTTGGAGACCCATCTTCTGTCTGTAAGGTCTACGACTGCAAGATCTATCTAGACGCGGATCCGTTAACGAGTGCGGAATCCTCGTTGACGGTCAGACGGACAGCTCTCAACCAATGGAACACGGAGACTATTAGACGCTGAACGAACGACACACGAACGATCCTACGTACTAATTCTCTCCGAAATGGGACTCACCTAGCTGATAAACTCGAGATCGCCTCTTGCTTAATTCCTCACGAATTCTGCAAAAAGTCCTCTAATTATTCGAGTCTATCCCTAATTATAGACCCTGATTCGAGTCTGTTGTGGGCCAACCTCGAATCTGGCCCAAGGCCCATTCGAATCTGTCCATCTGACAGTCTCGAATCTAGCCTATTTTCGAATCTATGGTTACATTCGAATCTATCACAGATTCGAATGTCAACCCATATATAATTCGAATCTAGCCTTTTACATAAACAACTAAGTGTTTGAAACTTATGATATTACCTTATGACTGATTTTATCTTTGTACTTTATGTTTGAACTTCTTGTAATACGTTACATCAAGTTCAAACATACAAACACTGATAATCATCAATCATACATAATATATATATAACAAACATATGCTAAATCACAATGTAAGACAACTTAGACTGCTATCGTCACACGGGATGTACCAACAGACTCCCCCTTGACGATAGCTTCTAATAATTCACACATTTGATTTGAGAACATGGTTTATTATTGATTCAAAACACTACCAGCATACAGACCTTTTTCAACGCATACCTTGACCACATTTTCATACTTACTAGCTTCAGTATCCATATGTGCGTCACTGGAAATCTTACAGTTATACAAAATCTGCAGGTCTTCTTTAGATAGGTTCACTAGGTGAAGCGGGTCATAGACTCTAAGAATAACTTTTTCTTCTAAGTCTTCCATAACCGCTTCCCCAGTTTCCGTGTCAGCATACCACCACTTCAGATTTCGCAAAACATTCTGTGGCATTTTCTTCAGAGGTACCTTCCTCAGGCATTTCACTGGTTTGTACTGAATCCTCATCCAAGGTCGGCCTGTAAGAGGATCTATACGTGACTTATCCTCGACTCTTCTTCCGACCCTTGGACTCAACCGTTCAAACTTCCTAGATCTCCCCTCCTTTCTTATTATTCTTTCAATCACATTCGCATAAGGATCATCACCAATATTTATCAGATCTTTCCATGCAAGCGCTGTGATTTCAATCTTTGGAAGAGTGTTGAATGCTTTCAATGTTCGCCTTATGTACTGAAGCCCGTCTTTTCTTTTAATTATAAAAAGTTGAAGATCTCTGTCAAAGAACCAACTTAAGATTCGCTCAGATAGCTTCCCTGTACCAGGCACTTTCATTGATCTCCTAATTGCTAACTCCTTCTCTTCGGCTCTGAACCATAGCTTCCTTTTTTCTTCGTTACTTAGCTCTCTTGCTGGTTCTTCAGTCGATGACTTAGGATTCAAGGCAGCATTCACTATGTCAACATCGACAATTCTATCTCCATCTATCATATAAGTGTCAGTGATAGGATTCTGCTGTACAACTATTTCGTCAGCTTCATCATCCTCATCAGCTACTACTTCATCTTCAGGTTGCCAATCTACTATCTCTTCCGGAATAAACTCTCCTTCTTCAAGCTCTTCATCTTCATAATCAAAACCTCCATCCAGTGCATCATCATCAAGATCCATGAGTGCTTCAATCATCTCACTGATCTCAAAGTCTGAAGGCTGTTTAGATGAACTAGCTTCACCCCTTTGTCCTTCGCCTTGACTAGGCTCCCCATCAACTTGTGTAACTTGAGCTGCAGGAAAATCTACAGACTCAATCTCTTTATTCGCACCGGGATCATTGCCTTCATTATCATCATCTTTTCGCTGTACTTCCTAATCTTTACAACTCGTCTCCCCCTGAGTTTATAGATTTTTCATAAGTTGCTCTAGGAGGGACCGCATTGCTCGGATTTCAGACGATTGATCAGCAACAAATGATTTAATCTCTGTGTTTTCGTCTCTAACACTTTCAACAATCTTTCTCAGTTCTGCATTCTCCTTATCAAGATTAGAGTTATGCTCTTGGAGTTCACCGACTGCTTTTGTGAGAGTTATGATTTGAACGTTCTGAAAGTCGACACGACTCTTGAGTTGCATGATTCGTTGATTGTCGGTATAGGCTGCTGATGTAGAAGGGATGGACTGAAAGGGAGCAGGATTGAATGGTTGGGGAATGTAGGGTTCATGTTGCTGAGGTGGCGGTGATGGTGGAGCTGTAACTTGGGGTTGGGTTTGGGTTTGAGGCTGAGGTTGTGCATCGGACTCTGATGAAGTCCCCTGCATAAACCTGTGACGTTTGGCCCGTTGCCTTGTCACCAACTGAGCAGTCTCATCTTCTTCAAAATCTGACTCCTCCGATTCCCTGGCCTCTCGCCTCCTCGAACCACCTTCATTGACTATCAATCGCGAACCATAAGTTCCAATTTGAACTTCAGGAACTGCAGCTGCAGAAACTTCCTCTGAATCTGATTCGGATTCTGAAGATATTAATGCGTTATCTGCCCTTTCTGGTTCGTATTCGTCAACATCACGAAATATATCATCTTCATCTCCAGGCGGACTAAGCAGCTCACCCACTAATGCTGCTGCCACATCTTCATTTGCATTAGGACCAGAAGACCATATTTCCTCCAAGGTCTGAGCAATCTGCTCAGATTCGGGGACTGCACCTGAAGTCCCTGCTTCTTGTGCCTGTGGTTGTTCACTTGTTGAAGGCCTGGATGCCTGAATTTGACTAGCAGGTTGTTGCTGTTGGCGTCGTGGATCACGCGGCCTAGCACGCGGCTGTTGTTGGCGTTGCGGTTGCTGTTGCTGTTGCTGTTGCTGTTGTTGAATATCAACTACCCCTGCCCAGTTGGCATCACCTGCGGCTTGAAATTCCCTGTCTACTATAGCTCCGAACAAAGGACGAGCAACAGGAACAGCCAATCTTCCTCGGTGTGAGGAACAATCAGCAAAGATCCTTTTGTCCATGATGGCGACACTTTGAAAGTCATTCGTTATTGGCAAGTTCGGCAAAAAGTGTCTGATCAACATCATAATGAATCTCGGATAGAGCAAAAACTGCTGATTTTCGGGAGCAGATATCTGATGAACAAACTCCGAAAAGATCATCTCAGAAAAACTATATGGGCGATTATACACCATTGGGACAATCCCCGATTGAATCTTCGCGACAATATAGTCAAATCCTGCCTTTTTCGCAGCAAAGCACATCATAAATGCATGCGCCAAAAACCTCCATTGTCCTATCAAACCACTTTTCATGTATGAAACTTTCGTCACATCGAGGCTGTACCCCATTCTTTGAAAGGCCGCTTGCCTTATATTCAACGGAAATTCTATAGGACCAGCTTCTTGTTCCTGAGTGCCCAACTGCAGCACTTGACGAATCATATCTGCCGAAAATACTAACGGTTGTCCTTCAATGCGAGTGCGTAGAACTGTCGGAGTGACCGAGCAGTCTACTTGCAGATGGTCATAAAATTGACGGATGTAGGGTAACACTAGCTGCACATTATGCCATAGTGCATGTCCTATCCTTGATTCAGCTAGAAAATCCAGTACTTCGCGGAATCCCTGCGCCTCAGGTAGATTCATGTCTGGATTAAGGACCATATTATGTTTAGGGACAAAAGCGCGAATCGCCATATCTGCACAATAAATAAAACTGTTAGACTCATTAAAAATCAATAAACTTGTTTAAATTCAAATTTGTTTTATTTTGTACTTTATTAAATACAAAATCTAACACAATTAAATTTCCACAAGTTTAATAAAATTTAAATTAAACAAATTAAATAAAGTACAGATTCGAAAGTAACAGATTCGAAGTGTCCATATTCGAATGTAATGGACAGATTCGAAGAGTCCCTATTCGAGTCTAATGGACAGATTCGAATAGCATGGTCATCTCGAATCTAATGACAGATTCGAGAAACCCATGAACAGATTCGAAAGTCCAAGAACAGACTCGAAGCCCCGTCGGCCCTTGTTTCAACAAAAACCCAAGATTTTAACCATTTTGAACTTGGTAAATCACATACATTAGTTCAACTAGGTTCTAATCATTGATTTATGCTTTTAATTTGATCTTTTATAGGTCCAATTTTGGTAATTTAGCAAAAACCCTATTTCGACCTATAACACTTCAAAAATCGACGTTTTGGCCTGAAATTGTGTATAAAACTACATGAAACTTGTACAATCAAGTTGATTATACCTAGATACAGTAGTAGAATCGAACACACTAGCTTGAAACTCGACAAAATGTCGTTTAGGAGAGACACGGTAGACTCGAGGATAGATTCGAAATCGCTGATCTTAGATTCGAGGAAGTAGAATCGAAAACAGTAAGAAATAAATGACTTCACTGTTGACCTATTTATACTACCAACCTTCGAGTCTAAGGGTTGACTCGAATCTACTGACAGATTCGAATCCTTCCATATTCGAGTCTGTCCTAAACTCGAAACCACCAAACACTTAGAAAAATTTCGAAAATTTTGAAATAACTTCAACTTTTTTCAACCTTTTTCTACGGTATTGTGTAACAAGATAAACTATGCCAATTCTTTTACCCTAAGCACAAATATTTCACGCAATGTTTATTTTATCCAACTTTGAATGCACCCTCAGTAACTTTTTGACCTTTTACCTAAGTAAAAATTAAACTAACCCTAAATAAGATAAAATAAAATAAACTAAGGTAAAAATAAAATAAAATAAAATAAAATTAAAATTTTGACCAAAAATTTAATCTAGACTTAAGAAAAATTTACAATCTAAGCTAAATACTTAACAACATATTTTTGATGAGTATAGTCTAAGAAAGGTTCAATCAGATAGCGATGTCCGATACTAACTTTCAGTACTTAAACTTTCACACTTAGGAATTTTTTGAATTCCTTTGATTGTTTGTCGTGACATACCCATTTAGCCGATTGTTGGTATTTTACCCTGTTAAACATTCTACATTTCGGAATATCCCTTGGCCTTTTTATTTATCAGGAAATTATCTTACGTGATGCAGACATAGACATACTTTTATGATCAAGGCACACAGACAAAGATTCTAACTTGTTGGTATTTGCAAACTTTCTTTAAAAGACAAACATCGGACACAGGTCTGTATTCTCATACAACAAAGTGTCTTAGTTCGACTTAAGGTTTAACTTTAAAGTTAGCAGATAGCGGTGACAGGTCTGTACTGACGTACAACAAAGCGACTTGTCTGCTAACCCGAATCTAAACAGAGACAACAGGTCTGTACTTACGTACAACAGAGTTGCATGTTTTCGACTCTCAGTTACATATGATATTTCTATTCTTTCCATTTTAGATGTATTTGATGTTGCCATACATCCCCAGAAAGTTTGCATACCTCATTTAGACTTAAAGTTTGTATGTCTTGTACATAAAAATTAAGACCGATTGGTCGTACATCTAGGTTAGTGACACGCTTGACTTTTTCTAGAATATTTTATTCGCCTTGAGATTCCCTATATGTATTATGCCTACCAACACATCAAACTAAATAAAGTATAACACTTAGGATTTAGTTGCATTATGTGTGAAAGCCTAAATACTTAGAGTCTGTAACGACGGTGCTAATTTTCGTCACTTTGAACCTATGTATCTAAGACTTAACTCCTTTTCTGATATTCTCTTTTTTTGTATTTTTGTAATTTTCTCTCTTTTTTCTTTTGTTTTTCATAGCAAAAAGCAGTAAACTAAGCTAACCTACTAACTTAGAAACTTACTAAAAATAGAAACTTTCCTAAATTAGAAACTTTCATAAATTAGCAGATTACTGAAAAAAAATATAACAACTATAAAAGGAAATAAAATACTACTAAGGTCAATTTACTCTGGGTTGCGCATTCCATTCAGTTGAATTAAATACTCAAACCGTGACTTATCAAACGCTTTGGTAAATAAATCTGCATTATTATCTTCTGTTGCCACCTTTACCAGTTTGATTAAGTTCTTTTCAGCACAATCACGAATAAAATGATGTCTTATGTCTATGTGCTTTGTTTTACTGTGTTTAACTGGATTATTAGTTATAGCAATTGTAGATTGATTGTCTATCCTAATAGGAGTTTGAGTGTTAAGCCACAACGTAATCCCGCAATTGTTGTTGTATCCACAAGAACCTGTGACAGCACTCACAGCAGCTACATACTCTGGCCTCGCACCTCGTTGACACGGCTACCGAGTTTGTTTCCTTGCATTGCCGGACACCAACTCCCTCCTAGGAACTGACAACCTCCAGTCGTTGATTGCGCGTCAAGCTGATCGTCCGTAGTCCGAATCTGTGAACGCCTCACCTCTAGATCTCCCTCCGCGTGATACCAAAGTCCCAGCTTCGTTTCGACTTGATGATAGGATGTAGTCCGCTTCACAGCTTTCATATGCATCTCCTTCGGATTCGCTTGAAACCTAGCACAAACACAAACAGCAAACATAATATCAGGTCTTGAAGCAGTTAACTACATAAGTGACCCAATCATGGACCGATATAAAGTCGGATCCACATCGGTATCACGTTCAGTACCCGGACCGAGATTGTGATGTCACTGTGAATCGGCGTGCTGAAGTGGGCAGTTCAACTTAGTTCCCATCCATCCCGAACCGTTCTAATATGTCCATAGACATACTTAGTTTGATGGATAAACATGCCCTTCCTTCTTTGGTCAACTTGTAACCCTAAAAGAAGTTCAACTCCCCATAGCACTCATCTCGAACTTATGACTTCATCACCTTTTCGAAATCTCTTGCACCATTTGTTCGTCTGATGATCCAAAATGATATCATCGACGTACACTTTGTAACCAAGATAAAGTGATCTCCCTTTCTCTTCACAAAATAGAGTACTATCTATCCTACCCCTCTCAAAGCATTTTACAACAGATGGTTGGATAGAGCTCATACCATGCCCTAGGTGCTGATGTTAATCCGTAAAGAGCTCTATCTAAGCGATATACTCTCTCAGGATATTTTGGATCTGTAAATCCGGGGGCGGTTGTTCTACATACACTAACTCTTCACTTTCCCGTACAGGAAGCACTCTTAACATCCAGTTGAATACTTGAAAGCCTTTGAAGGAGGCAATGCTAAAACAACCTAATTGCTTCTCAACCTTGCTACTGGTGCAAAACTTCGTTGTAATCGATTCCCTCCTCTTGGTTGAAACCCTTTACAACTAATCTCGCCTTGTGCGCGTGACTATACCCCGATCGTCTCTCTTGCACTTAAAAACCCATTTGGTTCCTATAGCAAATCTCCCCTCGAGGTAACGGAACTAACTCCCACACTTCTAGTTCCTAAATTGTGAAAGTTCTTCCTGCATCGCTCAACCCAGGAGTTAGGAGTTATCCTTAAGTGCCATTTGCACATTTTTGGCTCTACTTGCGATATGAAACATGATATAGACATGTGTGATATGCCTAGGAGTCGTTTATCATCGACAACAACACAGTGTTGTGTTATTTACACTACTCCGAGTCCTCACACCCTACGTTAAGGATTTCCTATGATGCTATCTATTGGATGGTTTCTGTTAATCCTAGAGGTCTCCTCTATTTCATCAACCCTTAGATTATCTGCCTAAGTTGGATCCTATTTCGCCTAAAGGGGGAACAGGCTCACTTCTACATTTTCCTCCTCACGGACATTTTTCACTCAGAGTTGGAACTCGATGCTTGTGAGTGTGATTCTCAGTGTAGGTGCTCTTGATCGGACTTCTGGAGATCCCATCTACAGTCGCAGTAGGCTCGGACAGATTCAAACGTGGGTCCTTGGAAAGATTTGGCCATCGTCGTTCGATGGCAACGTCCCAAGTCCTTCTCTATTGTACCTGCATTATAATCAGAGGAATGTTAATGACTCAAAAACTTATCATAGTCAAATACCAGTTCCGGACCAGGGGGGTTCATGTGTATAACTTGAGACTTCAATATTATACACAATCTCCACAGTACCGTTGTTTTGTTTAAACAACCCGTTGTTTGGTGAGTTTGGCACATAACCTAGGAAGTATCCTTCGTCAGCCTTTTCACCAAACTTCGGTTGGTGTTTGTTCTTAAAAGTGTGCATGGTACTCCAAACGGTTCGAATCCAGTTAAGTTAGGTGGCCGTTTTTATTCAAACTTCATAGCATGTTTTGTTCAATGATTTGACTGTAAGGGCTCGGTTTAAAATGTGGCACGCGGTATTCACTGCCTCCCCCCAAAACATGGTAGGAAGCTTTGAATCCGAAAGCATAGTCCTTGCAGCCTCAATCAATGTTCTGTTTTTACGTTCGGCCACCCCATTCTGTTGTGGTTCATATGGTGCACTGAATTGATGCACGATGCCCTTTGATAGGCAATATACACCAATTACAGAGTTTTTAAATTCAGTCCCATTATCACTACGAATACATTTAACCCTAGCTACATATGAGTTCTCCACTTGGTCCAAGAACCCGATGAGCCTCGCAGCCGTCTCGTCCTTCGTACCTAAAAAGAAAACCCAAGAAAAACGTGAGTAATCGTCGGTGATAACTAAGCAGTACCAACTACCTCCAATACTCCTTTTGTTGATTGGGCCGAAAAGGTCCATGTGCAACAGATCGAATGTTGAGGCTATGGAATTCTGCTTCTTGGACTTGTGTGTCTTCTTGTGTTGTTTGCCCTTCAAGCAAGGTAGATACTTATCCTCGAACTGAAAACTTTTCATGGGCACACCTTGCACCAGTCCATGCTTCGTAATGTAATTCATCTTCCTCAGGTGCAGGTGAGCCATGCGTCTGTGCCACAGTACGGATTCCGTCTCCGAAGCTTTGGATAGTAGACAAATTGGCCCCATCGAAGTCTCTGGCTTGTTCATATCCAGCATGTACAAGTCGTTCTTCCTTGGCGCCTGCATCAACACCCAATCTTCAGGTATTTTGAATCCAGGCTTTAGCACTAACGCCTCAGTGTCAGTAAATAACACTGAGTTCTGCTTATCACAGATTTGAGAGACACTAATGAGATTATGAACCAGTTTATCAACGTGATAAACTTGATCCAAAGTAATCGTCCCATTAGTGACTTCTCCAGTTCCAGTGATATTTCCACCCTTGTTACCCGCGAATGATACGAATCCCCTATTACCCCCCTTGAAGTCTGTGAGAAGACTTCTTTCCCCCGTCATGTGCCTGGAGCAACCACTGTCGACGAACCACTTGTTGTTTGGACCGGTAGTTATCTCCTGCACATGAAAGAAAATAGGTTAGTTATCACGGGGAACCCAAGCCATGACTGACTTGGTAATACCATTCTCGTCCACATACGTGAACTCTTTCAAGTACCCATCTCGCCTTTCAGGTGACTTGGGCCTTTGAACTGAATTCTGTTGTGGTGCCGAGTGATTTAGATTCACTCTTTGCCTTTGAGTAGGCATTTGTTGTGGTGCTCTAGAATAACTCTTATTATACTGCATTTCAGACTGTGATCCCTGAGCTCTTACCGGAACATAATGCCTAACGGGAGCTCTGTACGCTTTCTACGCACCCGAGGATTACCTTCACACCTTTTCTGGAGAGACTCCCAAAGTTCCTTCGACGTCCTTTGAGTCCGAAATGTGTGTAAGATATCTTGAGGTAAAGCCATACGGATAATGGAGAAAGCCTTGTTTTCAGCTTCAAATAGTTTCTTGTCATCCTCTTTCATCATCTGGTATGACAAAACCTTTTGACGACCTTCAACTTCAGATACTGGTGGAATGTACCCTTCATCTATGCACACCCACATGCGCATATCGTTGAATCGTACAAAATCCGTAAATCTGTCCTTCCACCAGTAATAGTCCTCAACTTTCATCAGCTTTGGCGGTGCATTTGCCTTCCCAACTTCGTGATCCATCTCAAGGAATTTCTGAAGGTTTGACATCTTTTCTGAAAGAAATTGAATTTGAACTTAATTAATTTAATTCGAAACTGATTTAGACTAACTTATTCGAATCTAGATAGATTCGAAACTAATTAATATTAAATCTTTTGAAATTAAATTCGATTAAGTCTTAAAAGTCAATTAGATTCGAAATAATGTCAGATTCGAAGAACTCCTTAGATTCGAAGTTATATCAGATTCGAAGAACTCCTTAGATTCGAAGATCCTTAGAATCGAAGGCACAGCAGAGTCGAATGTCAGCAGATTCGAAGCACAGAATCGAAACAGTAACAAACTCGAAACAAACTCGAAACAATATAGACTCGAGATCCAATTCGAATGAAGTAACAGATTCGAAACAAGGTAGACTCGAAACTCTCTGAAATTGACTCGAAAGGAGCGTATTTAGGTTAGACTCGAAAATAAAGTAAAACCCTAATTACCCCTATAGATTCGAGCGCCGCAAACTCGAAAAACGGCTAACACGTTGATTTTTTTGACGTTTTACAGATTAAACCACTATTTTTCAAACGAAAAATAATGATTTCGATCAAAAACGTGAAAAACAACAAAGTGTTTCCCGAATATGAATTTGCTAAGCTCAAAAACACGTTTTTGAGAGCAAAACCGTCCAACTAGCGTCAAGAAACCTAGAATGTATCTGATGAACACGAAGAACACCAAGAACACTCCGTTGGCTCTGATACCACTTGTAAGGTCTACGACTGCAAGATCTATCTAGACGCGGATCCGTGAACGAGTGCGGAATCCTCGTTGACGGTCAGACGGACAACTCTCAACCAACGGAACACGGAGACTATTAGACGCTGAACGAACGACACACGAACGATCCTACGTACTAATTCTCTCCGAAACGGGACTCACCTAGCTGATAAACTCGAGATCGCCTCTTGCTTAATTCCTCACGAATTCTGCAAAAAGTCCTCTAATTATTCGAGTCTATCCCTAATTATAGACCCTGATTTTATCTTTGTACTTTATGTTTGAACTTCTTGTAATACGTTACATCAAGTTCAAACATACAAACACTGATAATCATCAATCATACATAATATATATATATAACAAACATATGCTAAATCACAATGTAAGACAGCTTAGACTGCTATCGTCACACGGGATGTACCAACACTGTCGTTGTAGGCTAAGAAGTTGATGGAATGCTTGTCTTTGGAAAACCTTGATAGTCGTCATTCAGGTTTAATGACGAGAAGTCAGATTCCACTGTACCTGCATTTCCAGTAAAAGGTATGTTAAATGATTCAAACAATGAGTCATAATCAAATAACCATTCTGGACTAGTTTGGGGTTCATGTGAATAACTCATAACATCTATGTTAAACACAATTTCTACTGTACCGTTTTTTTTGTTAAAAAAATCTTTTGTTTGGTGAGTTAGGGACATAACCTAGGAAGTATCCTTCGTCACCCTTTTCACCAAACTTAGGTTAATGTTTTGTTTTCAATAAAGTACACGGTACCCCAAACGAGTCAAAACCTGTTAAATTAGGTGGTGTTTTATTCAGAACTTCATAACAGGTTTTGTTCAATGATTTGACAGTAAGGACCCGGTTTAAAACGTGATAAGAGGTATTCAATACCTCCCCCCAAAACATGGTAGGAAGCTTTGAATCCAAGAACATGGTCCTTGCTGCCTCAATCAAAGTCCTGTTCTTACGTTCTGCCACCCCATTTTGTTGTGGCTCATATGGTGCACTAAATTGATGCAATATACCTTTGGACAGGCATATACACCAATTACTGTGTTTTGAAATTCGGTTCCATTATCACTCCTGATACGTTTTTCCCTCGTCCCGTAGGAGTTTTCGACTTGGTCTAAGAACCCAATCAACTTTCCAGCTTTTCTACTTAAAAAGAAAACCATGAAAAACGTGAGTAATCATCAGTGATAACTAAACAATACCAACTACCACCTATACTCCTTTGTTGATAGGTCCGAAGAGATCCATATGCAACAAATCGAAGGTGGAAGCTATCGAGTTCTGAGTTGTTTACTTGTGTAACTTCTTGTGTTGTTCGCCTTTCTTGCACGGTACACACACTTGTCATCAAACTGAAAACTTTTCAATGGGACACCTGGCACCAGAGCATGTTTAGTGATGTAATTCATTTTCCTTAGGTGGAAGTGTGCCATGCGTCTGTGCCACAAAATGGATTCGGACTCTGAAGCTTTGGAGAGAAGACAAATTGTTCCCATCGAAGAATCAGATATGTTCATGTCCATCATGTACAAACCGTTCTTCCTTGGGGCTCGCATCATTATCCACTCTTCAGGTACTTTAAATCCCGGTTTCAGCACTAACGCCTCACTTTCAGTAAAGAGTACTGAATTCTTCATATCATAGATTTGAGATACACTAATGAGATAATGATCAAGTTTATCAACATGGTAAACTTGATCACGTGTGATTGTCCCATTAGTGACCACTCCCGTTCCAGTGATATGTCCTCCCTTGTTCCCAGCGAATGATACGAATCCCTTGTTCCCTCCCTTTAAGTCTATGAGTAGACTCCTATCCCCAGTCATGTGACGAGAGCAACCACTATCGACAAACCATTTGTTGTTTAGACCTGTAGTTAGCTCCTGCACATGAAAGAAAACAAGTTAATTATCACGGGGAACCCAAGCCATGACTGACTTGGTAATACCATTCTCATCCACATATGTGAACTCCTTCAAATACCCATCTCTCCTTTCAGGTGACTTGGGTTTTTGATTCAGAACCTGTTGTGGTGCTGAGTAATTTAAATTCACTCTTGGCCTTTGGGTAGGCATTTGCTGTTGAGCCCTTGAATGGTTTCTATTATAAGGCATTTCGGATTGATATCCCTGGGCTCTACCTGTTTTCAGTTGTCTTTGAGGAGTATTAGACCTAACTGGAGTGTAAGTCCTTCTAGGTGTTGTACTCATATAAGCTTGTTGAGGTTCTGACCTACACTGATTAGGGACTCTATTCGGAGAATTAGTCCTAACCACTTTATTTGGTCTAACCGACACAAGTACTGGTCTAACAGCGATCTTAGTTGTTGCATTCACAATCTTCTCAGTGTTTTGAAAACCACTTGTGCTAGCAACACTAGATATTGGTCTTTGTTGTTCTTGCTTTCCTACAGCAGGTCTAAACTCTGGTTTAGAAGGTATAGACACTACTTTCATATACGGACAACTAGACGCAACATGACCCTTCTCATGACATCTAACGCAAGACATCTTATCATTCGACTTCTTATAGGTGCCCTTTGACTTTGTTGTCTCACTAGTGTGTTGGGAAATAGTTTAAGTATATTCAAGCTGTTAGTTAAACTTCTCAGACTGTTAGTAGTTTTTAAATGTAAATACAAAGTTCATGCTGCTAGCTGAAGAAACTCGAGCTGCTAGTGTAAAAGTTCAAGCTGCCAGAGCAAAACAACTCAAGCTGCTCTGCTCATGCTGTCAAGGGATTCAAGCTGCTCAACAGTTTCAGAAACAGAAAGTGCTGATTTTCAGGAAACGATATCTATGTGAAGATTCCAGCATATCTACTATCAGAGAAGTCATTATTCGTCAAGGAAACATATCAAGAAGCAATATAAATACATAGAATAGGTCTTTCTATTGTATAGGAGTTTTCTGCATATTTTGAGTCTGTAATTGCTTTGTTGATTAAGTTTTCATAAGCCTCTAAGGTTGTAAAACCCTAAGAACAGTCTGTGTTCTTCGTCTAATCAAACAGATTAGAGGTGATTGTAATCATTGAATTCAGCAATACAAACAGTCTTGATTACTTCTTGTGTGTTTATTCATTATTGATTCTGAAAGTTTTTGATAAAATAATTAAGTGTTGTTCCGCAAACTTCTTGATTAAACTTTGATTCAAAGCAAGATTATTGATTTATACTCTGATAAATTCAAATCAGTTAGTCTTGGTAATTCATATTTAGATCCTGACAAGTGGTATCAGAGCCAGGTTTGTCAAACCAGGTTGTTCAAATCAGGTTTTTCAAACCAGGTTACTCTTTGTTTTTCAAAGTCAAAAACTTTCTTTTAAATTTTTAATTGTTTTGCAATGGAATTTGAAAATAGCAGCAGTGGATCTGGGCAAGGACTCAAAGTGCCTATGCTCAAGCCCACTGAGTTTGAGATGTGGAAACTCAGGATTCAACAGCATATTCAATTCATTGATTATGCCATATGGGAAGCTGTTGAATTTCCTCCTGTAGTTGATCCAGAACTTGATGATGAGGGAAAACCAGTCAAAACTCCTCCAAAAACTGAACTTGAAAGGAAGGCTAGAATGAATGAAGTAAAAGCACTTACACTGTTACAAATAGCCATTCCTAATGCTTATCAACATCAGTTCAAAAAGTTTTATACTGCTCATTCTCTTTGGAATGCCTTAGAGAAGAGGTTTGCTGGTAATGCCAGTATGAAAACTTTTCTGGTGGCAAGAATGAAAACCTTACTCAAATTTTTGACAGGTTCAACAAACTGATAAGTGAACTGGAAAGTGCAAAGGTCAATCTGGATCAAGATGAAGTCAACAGAAAGTTTCTCAGATCTCTTGGAGAAGAATGGACAGTCTATGCTGCACAATGGAGAACAAAAGACACTCTTGATGAGATCGAATTGGATGATCTGTATAACAGTTTAAGAGTGTTTAAGACTGAGATTGATGCTAAAAAGAAATCCTTTTCTTATAATCACAATACTGCTCTTCTGTCTTCTGAAAAATCTAATAACTGTGATTCTTTTTCAGGTGGTGATGGCAATTCTGCTGAAACTCACTATGAGGCTTTTGTTGCCAATGATGGATTATTTGCTCTAAATGTTGAAGACTTGGAACAAATTCATCCAGATGATCTTGAAGAGATGGATCTAAAGTGGCAACATGCAATGCTGACCATGAGGGCCAAAAGATTTCTGAAAAGAACTGGAAGGACCAACTTTCAAGCCAAGACAGAAGGCAAACCATCTTTTGATAAATCAAAAGTGGAATGCTATAAATGCCATAAGCTTGGTCACTTTGCCAGAGAATGTAGATCTCAAGGTCAACAGCCATCAAGGACTTCACAGCCCATTCAAACACATCATCAACAGCACTTGTCTCTCAAGAAGACAATGTGTTTGACTGGAGTGATCAGACAGAGGAAGAATTTCAAAATCAAGCTCTAATGGCAGAAACATCAAATGTCTCCTCCACCTCTCTGAGGTAAATTCTAAACTCTGCTCTCAATCATGCAAAATATGGTTAAAAAGTACAGAGATCATAATGAGAGCATGTGCAAAACTCTAGCTAAGATGGAAGAAAGGAGATATGAATACATGCAAGCCATAGAAGATCTGGAAAAACAGATCAATGATTATAAGGATAATGAGATTCAAATGGGGTATGATAGAACCTATCATGAGTGGGAGAAAAAGGAGCTAAATAAGAAAATAGAATCTCTGAATAAAAAGGTAGAAGAGACTGAACAAAAGGTGTTTGAGGCTAATAAGAAACTAGAATATGTTAACATAGATCTAGGAAACTTCAAGTTAGCAAATCAAAAGCTGGAACACCTAATGGAAGTCCAATTTAAAGATAGAGTGAAATCTCAGGTCAATCCCAAAGAAGGAATAGGATACAGAGCTACTCCACCTCCACACAATAACAAGTACATTCATCCAATGAGTGAGGTTGCTGATAGACTTGTCAATGAACCACTAGATGAGTCTATGACTATTGTAGATCCTATTTTTGATAACAGTCCTGAATTAAAGGAAGATAAGAGTCAAAATAGAGACTGTGACACAATGAGTGCACCCATAGAGGTCCAAGCCCCCAGTAAGAAAGGAAAAGAGAAGATGAGTGTATGCAATGCTACTCCACAAGTATCTGTAAATTCTAACTGTAACACTGCATCTTCATCAAAAGGAAATAAAAGAGGTAAAATTGCTTCTGTCTGCACATGCCAAAAGCATGGTGTTCAAAAGTTTCCTAAACAACAGCAGGTAAAAGGAAATCAGAGAAACAAGAACCAGAAATTGGCAGAAAAGTCTGGTTCTCCAATTCAAACTGTCAAAAGATGTTTTCACTGTGGAAGGAAGAATCACTTAGCCAAAGATTGTTTTTACAAACCAGCTGTTGCAAAACAGACTGTGTCTCACACAAAATCAAATCTTATTCAGGCAAAACACTCAAAAGTGAAACCTTCCACAGCAGTTCCAAAGAAAACAGTTGATCACAGGTTTTACAAAGTTAATAAAAAACAGTCCACACATCAAAAACAAGTTTTGGCAAAGCCTAAATCAAGTTTTAAACAAATATGGTGTGTAAAGGACAAATCTGATGCTCAAACTGCTAATGCAAAAGATCAGACTGTTAAGACAAAATCTGATGCTGTTAGTGCAAAAACTGAAACTGTTAGCACTACCAACACAGCTCAAACTGCTGAGCATCAATCTAGAGCTGCTAGTGAACCATCTGAGACTGTTAGCAGAAAAGATGATCAAAATAGTTGGATACCTCATATAATCACCAAATACTCTCCGAAGACTCCATCAGTAGATCTCACTAAATATAAGAAGTCAAAAACAGTATTTAGTTATGTCAATGTACAAGGCCAACCCAAAACCAATTTGGTTTGGGTTTACTCCACTACTAACTAAGCTGTTATTTGTGCAGGGCAACCACAGGTCTCCTCATAGAACAAGATGGCATCTGGACAGTGGATGCTCTAGGCAGATGACAGGCAACTCTGAATGCTTGTCAAATTTCAAAGGTTTTGATGGAGGTTTTGTTGCATTTGGAGGCAACTCAAAAGGAGGTAAGGTTACAGGTAAAGGTACTGTTAATGCAGGCAACATGACATTCCATGATGTTTTGTATGTTGAACAGCTTCAGTACAATTTATTAAGTGTCTCTCAAATCTGTGACAAACAAAACATTGTTCTGTTCACAGATTCTGAGTGCATTGTTCTTTCAAAAGATTTCAAAGTTCCTGAAAATCTTGTTTTACTAAGAACACCAAGAAAGGACAATGTTTACTGCCTGGACACAGATCTCTTATCTAAATCAAATACTTTAAGCTGTTTAATATCCAAAGCATCATCAAATGAGTCTGCTCTTTGGCATAGAAGGATGTGTCACATGAACTTCAAGTCCATGAATGCTTTAGTCAAAAAGAATCTGGTAAGAGGCTTACCACAAAAGGAGTTTATTTGTGATGATCATTGTGTAGCATGCCTTAAAGGTAAGCAACACAAAACTTCTCATAAGACCAAAGAAGTAAATTCAATCTCATCTGTCCTTCAGTTGCTGCATATGGATCTATTTGGTCCAACATCTGTTTTGAGTTTGAATAAAAGGGCATACTGTTTAGTCATTGTTGATGATTTCACCAGATTTACTTGGGTTTACTTTCTTAGGTCCAAAGATGAAACTGCTGAGCTAGTTAAGTCTTTTATCCTTAAGATAGAAAACCAATCAAATTCCAAAGTTAAGGTGATAAGATCAGACAATGGAACTGAATTTAAAAACCACATTCTAAACAGTTTCTGTGATTCCAAAGGCATTGCTAGACAATATAGTGCACCAAGAACACCACAACAAAACGGTGTAGCTGAAAGAAAGAACAGAACATTAATTGAGGCTGCTAGAACAATGTTAGCTGATTCAAATCTGCCAATGACTTTCTGGGCAGAAGCTGTTAATACAGCTTGTTAGTTCTAAATAGGGTTCAAGTTGTTCAATCAAAAGGGAAAACTCCCTATGAGTTATTCCATAACAGAAGTCCCCTAATTGCTTTCTTCAAGCCTTTTGGATGCCCATGTACTATTCTTCACACTAAAACTCACTTAGGAAAGTTTGAAAGTAAAGCTGAAGAAGGATTCTTTGTAGGATACTCAACTCAAAGCAAAGCCTATAGAGTATACAACAGTGTAAAACAATTGAAGAAAGTGCCAATGTTGAACTTAATGAAAATACTGCTAATATCAAAGGCACTGGTCCTGATTGGTTGTTTGATTTAGATTCACTAACACATTCTCTGAGCTTTGTTGAGTATACTGCAGAAGCTGATGCATACAGGGTTGAAGCTGCTAACACAAATTCTCATGCTGTCAATACATCTTCTCAAGCTGTTGGCACAAAATTTCAGACTGCTGCAGATTCAACAAGTTGGGATGATTACACCACTCTACCACTTCTGTCATGTGATCCTCCAGGGGTCCTAAATGCCCAACATGATGCACATCCAGATACTGAACTGCCACTCCCAAGTCCTGAGAGAACAGCTCCAACACAAAAGGATACAGTCCCAGATTCAAGACAGGCTGTTCCTGAAGCTGATCCTTTTACTAGTTCTGATGGAGATGATACAAATCTTGGAACTTCTTTTCAAACAGAGAGAGAGCCCACACTAAGGGTTCACAAGTATCACCCTCTCAATCAAATACTGGGTGATCCAAGCACTCCTGTTCAAACAAGGAAAATGGTTCACAATGAGACTGCTGCTGAACAAGCAGTCCCTGAATTCAGTCTAGCTGCTTTTGAACATGCCTGTTTCATGTCTCAACTAGAACCCAAAAAGGCATCAGAAGCATTAAAAGATTCATTCTGGATTGAAGCTATGCAAGAAGAGCTTTTACAGTTCAAAATTCAGAATGTATGGACTCTGGTGGATCTTCCTAAAGGTAAGAGAGCAATTGGTACAAGATGGGTGTTCAGAAACAAGAAGGATGAGAGAGGGATAGTCATCAAAAACAAAGCAAGACTAGTAGCACAAGGGTACACTCAAGAAGAAGGCATTGATTATGATGATGTATTTGCTCCAGTAGCAAGAATTGAAGCCATCGGACTATTTCTAGCCTATGCAAGCTTCAAAGGATTTAAAGTGTATCAAATGGATGTCAAGTCTGCTTTCCTGTATGGGACAATTGAAGAGGAAGTATATGTGTGTCAACCTCCTGGTTTTGAATATTACAAGTATCCAGACAGGGTGTACAAGCTAGACAAGGCTCTCTATGGTCTTCACCAAGCCCCCAGAGCATGGTATGACACTCTGTCATCATATCTTCTACAGAATGGATTCAAGAGAGGCACTTTGGACAAAACACTCTTCACTAAGTCTATCAAAGATGAGATTCTGCTTGTCCAAATCTATGTTGATGACATCATCTTTGGTTCAACCAATGATGGTTTGTGCAAAGAGTTTGAGGCCCTAATGCACAAAAAGTTTCAAATGAGTTCAATGGGGGAACTCACATTCTTTCTAGGGCTGCAGGTTAAACAGAAGCCTACTGGTCTTTTCATAAGTCAATCAAAGTATGTGAAAGACATACTGGAAAAGTTTGGCTATCAAGACACAAAGATTGCAAGCACTCCAATGGATCCTCATAAACAGCTCCATACAGACAAAGATGGCATAGATGTGGACATTCATCTATACAGATCTCTTATAGGATCTCTCATGTATCTAACATCTTCCAGACCTGATATTATGTTTGCTGTCTGTGTGTGTGCTAGTTTCAATGCTCTCCAAAGGATTCTCACTTGGTTGCTGTTAAGAGAATCTTTAGATATCTTAAAGGCCAACCACATTTAGGCCTATGGTATCCTAAAGACTCTCCTTTTGAACTAACTGCTTATTCTGACAGTGACTATGGTGGATGCAACATTGACAGGAAATCCACAACTGGTGGATGTCAATACTTAGGAGCAAGACTGGTCTCCGGGCAATGCAAAAAGCAAACAACTGTCTCCACATCATCCACTGAAGCAGAATACGTAGCAGCTGCAAGCTGCTGCTCCCAGGTAATGTGGATTCAAAATCAACTAAGAGACTATAGTATGAATTTCTTATCCACTCCTATTTATATTGACAATTCAAGCGCAATCAGCATTGTTCAAAACCCAGTGAAATTCCCAAAAACCAAGCATATAGAAATCAGATTTCACTTCATCAGAGACTGTAATGAAAAGAAGTTAATCCAAGTTACCAAAATACATACAGATGATCAGTTAGCTGATCTATTTACAAAACCTTTTGATGTGGGAAGGTTCACTTTCCTAGTATCACATATTGGTATGGTAAACATGGATTAATTGGTTTTCATTATTATCTACACAGTATGCTTATTTAAGGGGGAGACACTGTTTCATTGAAAAGTTGCAAAATTTTAAACTAACAGCATGAGAATTTTCTCATGCTGCTAGTTCATTTTCTCGGACTGCTAGTTATTTTCACTTGATCTGTCAAAGTGTGCAGGGTATTTGGGTAATTTTTCAAATGTGTGCGCGGGACCCAACCTTTTCGAAACCTTTAAAGGTCCCGATTTCGTTCAGTTGTAACTACCAGTTACAAATTCTTCTTCCACGGCCTCTTGCTTTCTCTCTGAACGAATCACACATTCTTCTTTCAAACCCTAAACCATCGTTTCTTCATCAATGGAGTTTGTAAAAGAGCATAACTGCCTCCCATACACCCTAAAACACTCTGAACTTCAACCGTTTCATGCAATGATGGATTTCCTCAGGCACTCCCATATCCATTATGCCCTAACCATAAACCCTACTATATACATCTCCCATATTGAACAGTTTTGGATTCATGCATCTGTTCAAACCATAAATGGAGTGCCTACTCTCATATCCAAGATTGATGGAACTGTCATCAATATCACTGAGGAATCCATCAGACATCACTTGCATCTTCAAGATGCCTCAGGTATGACCGACCTATCCCTTCAAGCTTTACATTTTGGTCTTCAAAATATTGGTTATAGGGGTCCTGCTGATTCTTTTACTTTTCTTAAGGCACATTTTTCTCCTAAATGGAAATACCTTGTGCACATTATTCAGCAATGTTTAAGCCCCAAAAGAACTGGTTGGTCTGAGTTTTCCTCAAATATTGCCACTGCTTTAGTGTGCTTTTCTACTGGCCAACTGTTCAATTTTTCAAACATGATCTTTCAAGGAATGTTAAGGCATCATTCCCTAAAGAATGGGAAATTTTTGATGTATCCTAGGTTTTTGGCAGAAATTATTGCACACACCTGCACAACTCCACATTTACATAAACGGATACATGTTTCCCATAGGCACTCATTATCTTCAATCAAAAGGCTGATAAAGCCAAGTGCCAATTTTGTCAGTGTAGATATTCCATTGCCCTCTGCAATGATGAACATCATTCCAAGAAACAGAGGAGAGGGTCCTGAGCAGACACAGCCCAACATTCCTGCTTCACCCCCAGGACCCCAACCCACTCCTCATGATACACAAATTCCTTCTGATCTTTCTGTACAGCCAAGACGCCCTCTAAAATTCTTATATAAAAGGAAAAGGGGACCAGGAGCTCCTTCCTCCTCATCCCATCAACAAGAGCTATATATCCCTGTGCAGAAGGATACTAATGCACAGAATATCCAAAGGGAACCAATTGAGGAAACTCCCATCCTCTCTCAGGAGGTGAACATCTCTTCAGAGATGATTCATGTGAGTTCTGTGGCTGGCACTACTGATGTCTCTGCACAAGAGGCACAGGACAGGGCCAACATAGCTAAGACCACGCTCACGGCAACAGCAAGTGTGCAAACACAAGCTGGAAGTCCCCAGAACCAAGAAAAGAGGGGCCCAGAAGTTTCTACCTCTGGTCTTAATGTCAGTGATAGATCACAAGCACCCCAGGTGTTTTCTGATCTTGAGACAAGTCTGCAACTCTTGCTTTTGACGGATCCCAAGCTGAAACCTGTTGTAGCCATGTTGGAATATCAAATGTCCATCATTGCTGCACTGGGGGCTCAAAATTTTGAACTTAAACAGGCAGAGGCACCTCAGAATAAGCGAATGGATTATCTTCACAAAGGGTTCACCCTCTGTGGAAATAAAATTATGAAATTAGAGCAGATGATTCAAACCCAAGGGGCAAAGGTTGTAGGTCCTTCTGACCAAACCAATGCTTCCAAAAAGGGGGAGAATCAGGAGGTTCCCAAGTCAGTCCAAGCAGCATCAACAGTTCCAGTTTCTAGGCTAGCAGTCCCAACAGCTTCTCAAGCTGTTAGCCTAGAAACTCAAGCTGCTCCTTCAAAAGTTACCAGAGTTGTGATCAGGGAAGGCATTCAAGCTCCATCAAGCACAGTCCAAGCTACAACATCTGCTGCAAAAGACAAGGGCAAGGGCATTCTCATTGAGTCTCCAAAGCATAAATTCTCTTCCAAAGAAGCCCAAATTGCCTTTGATGCTGAAATTGCCAAAAGAATAGCAGAAGAACAGGACAAGGAATTAGATCAGCAAGCCCAAACCCCAATGGATGATGATGAAACTTTAGGTGATTACTTAAAGGGGTTTGTGGTTAAGAAAGGAGCTATGAAGAGAAAAATGCCAACAGGGCACACCAAGGCTGAGCACAGAAGATTCTTAATCAATTTTGCCTTTGCAGCAGGTATCCCAAAGAAAATGGCTCAGTCCATGACTACTGAAAGGCTGCAGGAGATCCATGACAAAGAAATGGAGAAAAGAAAGAAAACAAAAGTCTCTCCAGAAGCTCAACCATCCCAAGAAGTCCAACCATCAACAAAATCAGTCCAAACTGAAGCTGCTGCCAGTACACCTGCTCCCACTGATCAAGCAGTTGTTTCTATTCCTTCATCTGTTAAGAGGGTGCTATTTGATCAGCAACTGCAAAAGGCCATGGAGATAGAGAAGTTGATTGATCAACATGATTTCACAAAGCCTCAAATCAACTACTGGTTTGCTAAGTCACTGGATGAAAGAGATTTAAGGGTCAAGTTTGTAATAAGAAGAGAGTCTGGACCAGAAGAAGAGTTTGATACATTCTGGAAAATGGTTCAGAAGCTGACCAGGGATGAACTGATAAAGATGTACAACATAGGGTCTGTTACACAAGTTAGATCTGCTCTTCCACAAGTTAAACAACTCATCAGAGATCTAAGTACAGTGGTTGACCCTGAATTTGCAAGACAAGAGATAGAAGATGCTGAGAGGAAAGAGAAAAAGATCAAGCAAATTGATCTGTTTGTCAAGTCAAAGACATACAGAATCAAATTCACAGATGGGTCTGGTATCTTCTTCAATCTTGAGTTTTACAATTTTTCAAAAGATATGTTGCTGCAAATATAATCAGCTAGAATATCTTGTGATAAAGAAGAGATGAAGAGAGAATTTTTGAAGGCTTTAGATCATAAACTTGCACAGCTGTAAGTTTTGTAAGCCTTGGTTTGTAAATAACAGCTTACTTATTCATTTCCATTTTTTGTATAGAACTTAAAGTCTTGTGTAAAGAATTTAAGTTAGGGGGAGATTGTTGGGAAATAGTTTAAGTATATTCAAGCTGTTAGTTAAACTTCTCAGACTGTTAGTAGTTTTTAAATGTAAATACAAAGTTCATGCTGCTAGTTGAAGAAACTCGAGCTGCTAGTGTAAAAGTTCAAGCTGCCAGAGCAAAACAACTCAAGCTGCCCTGCTCATGCTGTCAAGGGATTCAAGCTGCTCAACAGTTTCAGAAACAGAAAGTGCTGATTTTCAGGAAACGATATCTACATGAAGATTCCAGCATATATACTATCAGAGAAGTCATTATTCGTCAAGGAAACATATCAAGAAGCAATATAAATACATAGAATAGGTCTTTCTATTGTATAGGAGTTTTCTGCATATTTTGAGTCTGTAATTGCTTTGTTGATTAAGTTTTCATAAGCCTCTAAGGTTGTAAAACCCTAAGAACAGTCTGTGTTCTTCGTCTAATCAAACAGATTAGAGGTGATTGTAATCATTGAATTCAGCAATACAAACAGTGTTGATTACTTCTTGTGTGTTTATTCATTATTGATTCTGAAAGTTTTTGTTAAAATAATTAAGTGTTGTTCCGCAAACTTCTTGATTAAACTTTGATTCAAAGCAAGATTATTGATTTATACTCTGATAAATTCAAATCAGTTAGTCTTGGTAATTCATATTTAGATCCTGACATAGTGTCATTTTCTTTCTTTTCAACTATCATGACTACTTCATCTTGTCGATTAGTAATATCCGGCTTAGCTTCTCCTAGAGTTTGGTCACTAGAAGACTGCACAAAGTTGACCATCTTAATCTTAGAGTTAGTAGTAGACACCTTAGTTGGTTTGTCCTTATCAGATTCAGTTTCAGCTGCTACCTCTGACTCGACTGGTTTATCAGTTTTATCCTGAGGTTGATGCACATAATTATTGTTGAAAGGTGGAGGACTCTCTTGATAACCTAATCCTACTGGTTTCTTAGACTGTCGTTGAGCATCTAAGATTTTCCCTAGATTTAGAGACGAGTTCCTAAACTTTTCCAACTTACTATATACCTCAGCAACTTTAACCCTTGATTTTGCTAGCTCAACCTCCTTAATGGTAAGTTCTTTGGTTAAAGCCTCAACATGCACATACATAAGTTCTATCCTGACACATTGTTCACTTAATTTGTCTTTTAGAACTATAACGTCTTGATCATCTGCTTTTAGCTTAATCCTTAGATCTTCCTTAATGTCTAAGAGACTAGCATTTTCTGATTTTAGTGATTCTATCTGAGCAGTTAAGTTTTTATGTGTTTCTAGAACTAAGTTTAACCTATCATTTGAAGTAGCACATAAAACACCTAAGTCATGAAATGTAGGAAAGTTCAGAATTACCCTTTTGTGATCCGATTCCACGTTAGCCATTTGTGCAGCAAACTCCAGAATGGTCTGAATATCTGACTTCTCCACCAACAAAGGACTTGTATCATTCTTTTTGTTTTCCTCTGCTCGTTCATCCTTAGTCTTTGTCACTTCAGCCATGAAGGCTCTAGCGTTCGACCCCAGATGAGTAGTCTAATCGTAGGTTCCATCGAGTTGTCTGTCAGATGTCACATTAATTAACAGACCAGCGATGGCCGCTTGATTTCCTGAACCACCAGAATGATATCTCCCTTGGTTTCGATTCTGATTGTGCTCTACTTTAGGTCTTTGACATTCTCTTGCAAAGTGTCCCAATCCTTGACAATTGTAACACTTAACCATTGATTTTTCAAAACCAACCTTGCTATTCCCCACGTTCAGATTTCTCCCAGTCCTCTTCATGAACTGTTTGACCCTCTGAGACACCATGGCCAATTGCCATTGCAGGTCCATTTCCTCTAAGTCATCAGGATCCAACTGATCATAGTCTTCATCCCATAAAGCAGGATCGTTTATCTTCCCCTGGACACAATTTCCGTATGCTGCTACAAACGAAGCCAAAAGATTCAGATGATCTTCAGCAGATTGTGCACTCATAGGCATCTTTGTGTAGTGTTGAGAAGTGGATGCTAAATGAGTCGGTTTTTCTTCCGGCTTAGAATACCCTAAAATTGTCTGACTACTAGAGTCTTCTGACTCAAATGGGATGGGCTCTGCTCCCGCGTAGAATGTTGTAGCTGACTTCAGTTCACTTGCGATTGACGGTTTTGTCTTTCCAAAATACATTTATGGATCTTGGACTTGATCATATTCCCGTTCCTTATTTTGTAACTGAAAGTTGTAAGCCCTCAGCGTTCCTATAACACCTTCTAGAGTGAGAGTCTCAAATTTTTCTTCGTCATGCTTGATCAGCGCTGTGTATATTTCCCACTTCGCAGGTAAAACATCAAGAAGCTTTTCTATCTTCTCAGTCTCTTTATAATCAACATCATGATTATCTAGCTCTGTCAGCAGATGATAGAATATTGTAATACTCTTATCCAGCTTTTCGGTTTTCAATGCTTTGAAAATGGCAAACTGCTATTTAAGCATCTCGGTCTTTCCTTTACGAACCCTCGGATTTCCCTCCCACCGCTTCTCGAGAGCATCCCATTGCTCTTTAGAAGTTCGATGATTCCTTAAAGTGTGTAGAATCTCCTGAGGTAACGCCATACGAATAATGGAGAATGTTCAGTTCTTGGCCTCATAAAGTTTCTGTTAGATTAATTATTTCGATCCTAGGAGTTATTTTGTAATATTTATTAACATTGTAATGTGTCTTGTATTTATTTCTATGTAATTTCTTTCTTATGTAATAGTGTAGGGGCCATTGTTGCCAAGTCTTGTAAGTTAATTAAATGAGCCTATAAAGGCTCCTAGGGTTGCTTTTTTAATATACACGGTTGACCTACATTTGAATCTTCTCTTGGAGCCGCCACTGTTCTTCCATATTCACTAACATTCATATTGTCTTCTTTCTTATTAAAAACACATTTATTGAGCTTGTTTATTCATGTGTTTGATGAGAAAAACGTCAAGGTGCTGAATATATACGGGATTTAATATTAACAATTGGTATCAGAGCTCAGAGGGGTGGATTTCAACTGATTACTTACGGAATCTGCTGGGTTGTGCATGTTCTTCGAAGTTCTTCAATATTCAACCGGTTAGATCTTCATTTTCCATGGTTTTTCGAGTTTCTTCTGTTATAATGGTTCTATAAACATCACATTATCATTATATACTGATTTTAAACTCATTTACTTCCATATCTGTGTTAAAATCATCAAGAATCGACCATTTTGAAGCTTGAAAATATGGGTTTTTTAAGTGGGTTTTTCATGTGTTCATGCTAGTTTTAAGTGTTTTCTAGGTTGTTTTAAACTACCAAAAGTGTTTAAAATAGTTTATAAATCATTTACAACTGTTTTTTAGGCATCAAAACTGATAAAAATCGATTTTTGTCTATTCTGCCTTAGAAAATCGTAAAAACCTGCTGTATTTCGGATTATATACTGTAGCATTTCGGACCATATAGGCACCAAATTCGGACCCCTCAACCATCCTAATTCGGACATCACTTAGGTGTATTTCGGACTCCCTCTAAGCCAATTTCGGACCCTAATTCGGTCCTATTCCGAACTTCGGACCATCCGAAGTTCAGGAAAGGCTTTCCATATTTTTTACATATTGGGACTTGTTCTTAAATTTTCTAATTTCGGACCCCACCATTTCGGACCATCCGAATTCGGTCCTCTGTCCCTATTTCGGAATCATCAAATTTCGGCCATTTCACTGTTCATTCGAATTCGGTTCATCCGAATTCGGTCCTTAGGTCCATCCGAACTTCGGTCATCCGAATTTTATACCCTAAGTACAACTGTTCATCCGAATTTGGACCCTCATCCGAATTAGGTCCATCATCCGGATTACTGTTCATCCGAAATTACTCATCCGAAGTCTAGCCTTTCAAAATCAACCGAAATCACTCCATCCGAATTCGACCCATCCGAATTCGGTTGCTCCATCCGAATTACTATTCATCCGAACTCATCACCCGAATTCAGAACACTCTGTTTTCAGTCCAACCCATCTGTACTCAGTTTCCACCTCTAAGATCTCCACATTCTCAATCAGCACCAATACTCATAATGTCTCGTGAAGCTCTTGTACTCGGATCTGAGAACAGACCACCTGTTCTCTATCCTGATGAATACGAACAATGGAAAGCCCGGTTCCTGAAATTCGTCGGAATGCAACCTCTCGGGAATATGATGCTTCAATCAATATCCGAAGGGCCCGTCATCTACTACAGAGAAATTGCTGCCAGACCCGAGGCTGATCCTCCTGTCCTAGCCTCCAAAGTCGAAAGAGAGCCGGCAAATGACGCCGAAAGGGATCGCCAGCATGCTGATAAGAGGGCAGAATATCTGATCTATCAAGCCCTCCCCACTGATATTCTGGTAGGTGTAGACAGTAAAATGTCTGCAAAGGAAATGTGGGACGAGCTGGAAATCCAAATGCTGGGGGCAGATCTTGATGACCGTGCCAAAATTGAAGAGGCAAAGGCAAAGTTTTCAGAATTCCGCGCCAAAGACGGGGAATCTCTGCAATCCACGTTTACCAGGTTTTGTGCAGTCCTTAATGAATTGAATAAACTGCACATCAAAAAGGATCGGGATGACATAAACATCCAATTCTTTGCCGCCTTAGCCCCCGAGTGGCAGCTTGCATGTAGGGCAACAAAGAGAGTCTTGAACATCCCTGAGGTATCTATAAATGTCGTCTTTAAGGAGCTTAAGAAATATCAAGGCGATGTGGATCAACAGAAGCTGATGGCAACTCAATTGGCCTCACTATTGCTATCAGCCAACACAGGGTTGAAACCAAATGATTCCCTAGCCTTGATCACAAACACGCAGATTCCGACACCATCTTTTGCTCCCGGGTCTTCATCATCTCAGTACAGGTATGCTTCCCCTCCGCGTGAGGTCTATGATGAGGAGGAAGCCACGATACAAGAACAGATTGCCTTGTGGACCAACCGTCTCCAACAACGACGGTTCTCCAACAAGACCAACAACCAACTCCGATATGACACCGGTCCTCGGAGGTACTCTGATGATAGAAGGGATGACAGACGCGATGACTATCGCAGGGACGACTACCGCAGACATGATAGAGACGATCGCCGGTATGATGATAAACGCGACTATCGCGATGATCGCCGTTATGACAGGCGTGACGAAAGGCGAGATGACAGGAGAGAGGAAAGGAGAGAGGACAGGCGGGACGATCGTAGGGATGATCGTCGGGATGACCGCCGGGAAAGGAGGCGTGATGACAGCCGTGAGCACCGCCGGGCCGACAAGAGGCCGGCGGAAAGAAGAGAGGAGAAGCCAAGAGCAGACGAGCCAAAGGCTACTGATGAACGTCTCTGCTACAAATGTGGCAAACCGGGCCACTTTGCTAGGGAATGCAAGAACAATTTTGAGAGAGACGTTGCATATTACGAAAGAAAGCTCGAGGCTGCAAAGACGAAGTCGGATGCATTGGCCCTCGTCGCCCAGGAGGATTACTGGGATGCTGAAGATTCTGACGACGAGGATGACAATGGCAAAAATTGCTATATGGTTGATCGTCAGGGGTTGGAGATTTGTGCTGCTGTCACTGCTGCAAATTCAGACACTGCTGCTGAGGGGAAGACATTGAAACATCCACCAGCATGTCTGATGGCTACAACCGACGATCCCGAATGCTCCACATCCGGCTCAGAGTCCAGCGAGGTATATTCCTATTACATTCCTGCACATGTAAATAAATTATTTGTAGATAATGAATGTACACTACACACACAAATACTTGATCTACAAGATAGATTAAAAGCTGAAACTGCAAAGTGTGTACAGGCGGAACATCAAGCTCATATTTTGAAAGAATCATCTGAATTATATCATGCAAAATGGTTAACTAATCATAATGTTATAAAACAGATGTTGATAGAAAAAGTAGATGTTCAGGATAGGAATATATACCTTGAATCTTGCATGGAAACGCTTTCAAAAGAAAAACTCTCTTTAAAAGAAGAAATTTCTGTTCTTACAAAACAATTAGATGTGGTAAATATGGAAAATATAGACAGTTTAGAAAAATACAAAATGATTGAAGAAGAAAGGATAAGTTTGTACGCAAGAATAAAGACCCTTGACGATGCATTTTTGAAAAGGGGTCAAACAGAACAAACTATCCATTTAAATCAGCCCAAAGAAACTAGGTTTTACCATTCTAAACAGGGAATTGGTTTTAAAAATCCTAAATATTTGGAAAAAGCACAAAATGTCTTACCTGTATTTTATGACATGAATTATATGGGAGCCGGTATTAAATCTTTCTTTTTTGAGTCATCAAAAGAAGTTTTAAACCAAGAAAATGAGAAACGTGTTGCGCGTAAAGATAAAGAAATTTCTTTTCATTATGAAGAACTTAACGAGAGTTATTCTTCTAGAGTACCCACTTTAGAGGAAGATCTCTCGTCAACTTATTCAGAAACTGAATTGAACACTGAAACTGAAAAATCAAATCCTCAACTTTATATTCCTGCAAAAGTTCTTCAACAACAAATCATTGTTTTAGAAAAGGAATTGAAGTCGTCTCAAGAAAAAGCACTTGATCTTCAAGATGCTCTTTTTAAGAGAGAAGAAGAATTGATAAATCAATCTTTTCAACAAACTGTGGAAGTCACTGTCTACAGAGAAAATTTTGAAATAGTTTCACAACGATTGAAAGATCTTTCAAAACAACAAACACTTTCTCATTCTCTAAAAATTCCATGTATGTCATCAGATAAAGGTAAGGCTACAGCTGAAACTTCTTCTATCTTTGTCAAAGGTGAGTGCACAAATGCTTTCAAGAATGAGGTTTCTAAAAAGACTCAGATAAAATCCAAGTCTTTTAAGAAACCCACTCACCTCCAAAAAGAAAAGTCTGTCAAGTCTAAATCTTCCATGCTTACTGACTCTAATCGTTTTGTTCCTACAGATCATATAAGGAGAGTCCCAAAAACCACCATGCAGGATTTTTCAAGTTTTTTTGTGAAGAAGGCTTTGATGCCATGTGAATTTGTTTCTAGAGATAGGATGTCTGTAATCTCTAAAGACAATTTGTGTAACCAAGTGTGTGACAATGTTTGTAATGATGTACCGAATTCTACTATTTCATTAAAGTACTCTTTCAAGGATTTGTTTAATCTATGTCCAACTAAATATAGACGACAGGTTCCTGAAATGAATGCTTTTGTGCCTTATCCTGTTAAACGAATTCGGAAAAAGAAAACTAAAAATAGTGCATCATCGGCCACAAACAAAGTTGAGACATGTCTGTTGCCAAGGCCCAAAACCAAAGCAACGGTCAAGAAGGTCTCATCAAGACAAAAACCGAAGGCAATTTCAGCGCCTAAGGTTCCAAAACCCAATAAATCCAATCTTCAATGGATTCCAAAGGGTTGTGCATCTGGACCACACACAAATGCTAGTTGGGTTTCTAAATCTGTACACGTGCCATATAAATCTGGAAATTCCTAACAAAAAGGGACCCATATTGAGGTGGGTACCCAAGGTTGTGTGATCTTAATGCAGATGGTTCTTGGTTACTTCTGATCAAGACCCGTGCTTCAAAGAAATGGCTTCTAGTTACCTTAGACTAGGACCCGTTCTTTTGCTTGTCGGTTGTGCTTAAACCGACACGTTTGGCTTCTGTGCACACAGCCCAGGACCCAGTCTTAACTCATCATGTTTTCTGAACATCTCGGTTCAGAACACGGTTTGATTGTGAATTAAAAATGGATGTGTTTGAATACATATAGTTTTCATTATATGAATTTATGTGTTTTTCAGGCTATGTCCATTTGGTATATGGATTCGGGTTGCTCCAAGCATATGACAGGAAGAAGAGAATTGCTGTCCAACGTTGTTGAACAGTACTGCGGAACTGTGAAATTCGGGAACAACCATCAGGCTCAAATAAAAGGATACGGGGACTTAGTTCTAAATAATCTGGTCATCAAGGACGTTGACTATGTTGAAGGGTTATCTCATAATCTTTTTAGCATAGGACAGCTCTGCGACAAAGGACTAGAAGTAACATTTAGGGCTAAGAACTGCAGTGTTAAGAACATAGATGGAAAAGAAATCTTGACTGGTTCCCGAAAATCTAACCTTTACACCATTGACGTATCTAAGCTTGTGGTGAAGGATAACATTTGCCTACTATCAAAAGCCTCGTCAAAAGACTCTTGGTTGTGGCATCGAAGATTATCCCATTTGAATTTTGATAACATAAACAAGCTGGCTGCGAAGCAATTGGTCAAAGGACTTCCTGAGTTGCGCTACGAAAAGGACCATCTTTGCGGAGCATGTGAGAAAGGAAAAATGAAACGATCATCTCACAAACCAAAGCCCGAACCATCAACAAAAAGAGTTTTGGAGTTACTTCATATGGATTTATGCGGACCGATGAGAACTCAAAGCATAAATGGAAAACGATATGTGTTGGTTATCGTTGATGATTATTCTCGATATACCTGGGTCAGGTTCTTGCGTTCCAAGGACGAGACAGCTCAAGAAATCATTGATTTTATCAAAAGTGTCGAGACCCAACAGCAGCTGTCAGTACAATCAATCAGATCAGATAACGGCACGGAGTTCAAGAACTCGGTAGTAGAGGGCTTCCTTCGATCCAAGGGGATTCAGCATCAATACTCTGCTGCTAGAACACCTCAACAAAACGGGATCGTGGAAAGGCGTAACCGTACGCTAGTAGAAGCCGCTCGTACAATGCTCACATACTCAAAGCTACCTCCGTTCTTGTGGGCCGAAGCCGTATCAACAGCATGCTATACACAGAATCGATCCATCATTCATAAGCGCTTTAACAAAACTCCATACCAGCTCTTTTTGAATAATGTACCATTTATCAAGTACTTACGTGTATTTGGTTGCAGGTGCTATGTGCTGAATGACAGAGACAACCTCGGGAAATTTAACGAAAAGGCGGATGAAGCGATCTTCATTGGATACTCATCCAACTCGAAGGCGTATCGCGCATTCAATACCCGAACCAGAACCGTCAACGAAAGTGTGCACGTCACATTTGATGAGTTGGCTGAACTGGCACCCGAAGTTGATCAATCAGGACCACGCATTACTCAAATGCCTGGAGACTCATCGAATAACCCCATTTCTTTTTCTTCTTCTGATTTGGTTAATTTATTTGATCCTTTTTATGTTGAATTTTTCGGTCCTAACGCTAGTGTGTCTAATGTTGTTAATAATGTAGGTAATCCTTCCAGTTCAACTGCGCCGCAAAGTTTCTCCACTCCATCTTCATCAACATATCCTCATCCATCCACATCATCCACCGACACATCCGCAGTTGACTCTACTCCTGTAATACCCTCACATATAATACCAACGATTCTTCCTTCACTTGAACACTCGGAAATTGAACCCGAACCTGTGGTACCATCATTTGAAACCATTGACCATGAATCCTCATCCATTCCCATATTAACCACAGAGGTTCCATCCCGAGCACCCCTTCCACACGAGATCAAATGGACCCGCAGTCACCCATCAGAACAAATCATTGGTGACGTAACAACAGGAGTCCAAACTCGTAGGGCATCTGCTAATGAATGTCTCTACACTTCATTCTTAAGTATGATAGAGCCCGCTCGTGTGGATGAAGCCCTGACAGATCCGGATTGGATAGTTGCAATGCAAGAGGAACTCAACCAGTTTGAACAGCTAAGAGTATGGCGGTTAGTTCCCAAGCCAAAAGACCGTACAATCATCGGAACAAAGTGGATCTTCAAGAACAAACGAGATGAAAACGGCATTGTGATAAGGAACAAAGCAAGACTTGTTGCCAAAGGCTACCGACAACAAGAAGGGATAGATTATGACGAGACCTTCGCTCCAGTTGCACGGATCGAAGCAATCAGAATCTTCTTGGCGTATGCGGCACACAAAGACTTCAAAGTGTACCAAATGGACGTCAAGACTGCCTTTCTAAACGGTGAACTTAACGAGGAAGTGTATGTTGAACAACCACAAGGCTTTGTTGATGCACATAAACCTGACCATGTTTATGTGCTAGATAAGGCCCTCTATGGTTTAAAACAAGCACCTCGAGCATGGTATGATAGTCTTTCGAATTTCCTTATTTCTGCCGGTTTCTATAAAGGTGTGGTGGACACAACTCTGTTCACTAAAAGGGAAGGCCCACATATAATGCTAGTACAGATTTATGTTGACGATATTATATTTGGATCTACTGACAGTAATTTTTGTAAGGATTTTTCAGCCCTAATGGAGTCTCGGTTTGAGATGAGTATGATGGGGGAAATGAACTTTTTCCTCGGATTACAAGTCAAACAACTTGAGGATGGGATTTTTGTGAACCAGTCGAAATATACTCTTGACATTCTCAAGAAGTATAAGTTAGACTCTTGCACGAGTATCGCAACTCCCATGGCCTCCAACTGTAAGTTAGACACCGATCCTTCTGGGAAAAGTGTCGATAATACAACTTACAGAGGGATGATAGGATCCTTACTGTACTTGACTGCCAGTAGACCGGATATAGTGTTTTCAACATGTCTTTGTGCTAGATTTCAGGCCGACCCAAAAGAATCACACCTAACTGCGGTAAAACGCATTTTTCGTTATCTTAAGGGTACACCCGAACTTGGTCTATGGTATCCAAAGGGAACCGATTTCGATCTTACCGCGTTTTCAGATGCTGATTTTGCAGGTTGTAGAGTGGACAGAAAAAGCACATCGGGAGGAATACAGTTCTTAGGCGATAGACCGGTGAGTTGGTCTTCCAAAAAGCAGAATTGTGTATCCACATCCACAGCTGAGGCTGAGTATGTAGCAGCTGCAAGCTGTTGCTCTCAAGTGCTGTGGATGAGAACACAATTACGTGATTATGGGTTCTCACTCACCAATATCCCTATTTACTGTGATTCTCGAAGTGCAATTGCCATCTCTTGCAATCCCGTGCAGCACTCTCGAACAAAACACATAGATATCAGGTATCATTTTATTAAAGATCACGTGGAAAAGGGAACCATTGAGTTGTATTTTGTTGGCACGGAATACCAACTAGCGGATATATTTACTAAAGCTTTAGACGAACCTCGTTTTCGGTTTTTAGTATCTCATATCGGCATGTTGAATCCACCTTCCAATTAAATATCAGATATTGTCTTAAATAATTCTATTTCAATCTATCATGATTGAAATTCCTTTATGTTAGAAAATAACTGTTATTTAAATTTAAGGTTTATGTCACAAAATTAAACCTCATTATTTCCTTATCTGCGCATATTTTTAATAATTAATGATCCTGATAAATTGCTGTGTGATTTGTTCATCATGGAGTGGGATGCAAACAATATCCAGGTTTGTCGGTATTAGTAATGCTTAAAAGAAGGGTTGTCGTGATTTAAATCTGAAAAGGAAAAAGGATCGGTATTTATTTGAGGGGGAGTAGAATTAGGATTTTAAATTTTATAATTTTGTGTTTCTTTTTATTTCCTTTATGGTTAAATTTTTTATTTTTAGGTTAGTCATAATTTTATTTTTAGGTTAGTCATAATTTTAATTTTAGGTTAGTCTTAACTTTATTTAATTTTAAGTTTTAAATTTAATTGGTCAGAAAATCACAAAAAGATTTTAAATTTCAAAATTATCAAAAAACCAAAAAGATTTTAGGTTACTTAATTTCATTTTAACTTCAAATCTAAAGAAAATACCAAAAATATTTTAATTTTTTGTTTGGGCCAAAATTTTTTCTTTGTTTTTGCTTAATTCCACAAAAGCCCATTTTAGTTTCAAATTTATGTGTGTATGTTGAGTCTAAACCGGCGGCCCATCTTCCATTTGGGGCGCGGATCTCAGACCCGACCCATGACCCGCGCGAGTTTATATAATGGGTTGGTCAACTGGTCAACTCATCTTCCTTCACTTTCAAGATATTTCTTTCTTCTTCTCCTTCCCTCCCGTCGACACCACCGCCCCAAACCACCATTGTTACCACTTCAAGCTTTTGGAACATCATAATCTTTCGTTTTTCTTGCTTTTTCCTTCTTCGGCACTACCAGGTAACATATTTCTGTCCTTATTTCAGTCTTTAACTTCCTAGATTGCGTGTTTGATTTTCAAAGTTTTTCTAGTTTTTCAATTCGGTTTTTTCTAGTTTTAGGTAGTTTAATGTGGTATTTCTTCTTAGTTGTAGTTAAATAAAATGTTCCTTAGGTTATTTCAGTATAGGATCTGTAATTTCATGCATTTTCAGTAGGATTTTAACTGTTCACGTTTATTTTTGCATGAACATTAACTGCACTCATGCAGTTTCGGATGTCCGAATTCGGACCACCACCCGAATTCGGATGTCCGACTTAGACTAAAGTTCGAAATTTTCAAAGTACAAAACCATAGTTCGGACCACTGTTGATCCGAATTCGGTTCACCGTTGATCCGAATTCGGACCTTCAAAGCAGGGCCAAGATTTTCAAAACTTGAATTTACTCTAAGTTAGTTCACCACTGTTCATCCGAATTCGGATGATATCCGAATTCGGTTCCAATCCGAATTCTGGGTACCATCCGAACTCAGGACCATTCCATATCATTTCATGCATTTACATAAGTCATCATCCGAATTCGGATCATGTTCCATGACACATCCGAATTCGGACCACTTTCATTCATTCCATGCCTCACATTTCGGACCTCATCCGAATTCGGTTCCTGTTTTCAACTCATCCGAATTCGAACCCCACTCACATCATTCATGCATCATTCCATTTCGGATTGATCCGAATTCGATGACACTGTTCATCCGAATTCGGACCATCCGAATTCCAACACTTAGGATTTTTTTATTTTTCATTTTTTCCATTTCTGCATTTTCATATAAATTAAAAATCAAAAAAAAAATATATATATATATATATATATATATATATATATATATATATATATATATATATAGTTCCATCCAAGTGCACCATTGATTAGAGTTAGGATCAGTGTTTGAGTGAAACGGTCTTATCTAACATCGGTCTCTTAACGATTGACTTTGGACTTTGTTAGTAGAATTTTATTCTACTAATAAAGACCCGATGATAAACAGATCAGACAATTTCTATTTCACACTCATCTAGACTTCACATCAATGCTTTATCATATCGAGTCTTATGATTCTAACTGTGTTGCACTTTGCAGGAAAATGGACCCCACACTCGTTCTTACCATTCCCCATCCGCCAATCCCGAATAATAACGCTCAGTTACCCGAAGAAGCCATCTTGCCGAGCGCCGAGTTTGTCGAGTTTATCCCCCATAACTGGCAACTCGACGTCTCTATCCTTCCAAAAGAATCCCAAACCCTAGCTTTTGACATTCTCACCCACCATCCCATATATTATGCCCTTTCCACAGCCATCGCCGTTCCCCAGATTTACCTACAACAATTCTGGAACAGGCTACAATTCTTAACCGACCCCGAACCTCACTTCACCTCCACCATTGACTGCGTTCCAGTCAAAGTCACAACCACAGCCATTCGTCACATCCTTCGTTTTCCCATCCAAGACTACATTCCCTCCATCGACTCGTTCGATCCAAACCCATCCGTCTCAGAAGCCCTTTCTGAAATTCAAAACCTAGGGTATGACGGATCCCTTACCAAACCATCCGACTTTCGCACCAAGAACCTTCAGTCCCACTGGAGAATTCTCTTCGATGTACTCAACAAGTGCCTGACAGCCAAACATTCTGGTCATGACTCAGCATCGGCCCAGGTTTTAGCCATGTTCGCTGGCTTTGCCTACGACCGACACGTGGACTATGCGGCTTTTATCTTTGAAGAATTAAGAAGAGTCCATGTGGAAAGGAGCACGAAGAAAGGACGCAAGTATGTCCCCTATCAACGATTCCTTCAGCTCATCATACAATATGCCATGGATCAGGACGAAGACATTCATGAGCGTCCAGAAGCTGATGTCTATCCAACCGTCGCTATCCAGAAACTGACTTTGCCAAAAGGGGCACCAACGGTACAGGTAATGAAGATTCCATTATCAACTCTGACAAGGTCGAGGGGTACAGATCGGGTAAGGGACTATATGAGAGAAAATTATCCGGATGAGTCTCAGTCTGAATCGACTGAGACTAACCAGTCCGACG
>JAANYP010001523.1:0-131840 GCA_020465985.1 Centrapalus pauciflorus
CCTTTACAGTCTTCTTTTTAACCAATTCATCCTGGGACTTGAAGTTCATGTGACACATCCGTCTATGCCAAAGAGGACTCATTTTGATGATGCTTTGGATATAAACCGCTTAAATATTTTGATTTAGTGTTCAAAAGAGCTGTGTATATGCGCAGTAAACATTGTCCTTTCTTGGTGTTCTCTACGTTACCAACCAAGAATTTTCAGGAATTTTGAACTCCTTGAAATGAAACAATGCACTCAGAATCGTGAACCGAAACAATTGTTTTGTTTGTAACAGATTTTGCGAAGAACTCACTAAATGTATTAAGCTGTTAACATACAAAACATCATGGAATGTCCCTGTTGCTGGCATCTACACGTACCTTTACCTGTAACCTTACCTCTCTTTTTGAGTGCCCTCCAAATGCAACCAACAACCTCCATCAAATCCTTTGACAATTTGAAAATAGCATTCAGAATTTGCCTGTCATGTGCCTAGCGCTCCCCTGTCCCCAGATGCCATCTGTCCTATGAGGATGGACCTGTGGTTGCCATGCACAAATAAACCGCTTGGTAGTAGTGCGAACTAAACCCAAACCAAATTGGTTTTTGGGTTGGTTTGTACATTGACATAACTAAAACCACTGTTTTTGACTTCTTGCTATTTTTGTGATATCTATGATGGCGTCTTTGGGAGTATTTATTAGAAATATGAGGTAATCCATTCTTTTGATCATCTTTTTTCTGACAGCTCAGATGATTTCAATAGAGCTCCAGTTTGGTGCCTCAGCTAGCTTGCAGCTCGGTTTGTAGATAACAGTTCATGGTTGCACTATACAGGCATCAGATTTGATTATGCAGTCTGATCTTTTGCATTAGAAGGCTTGAGCAACAGATTTTGTCTTGACACACATATTTGTTAAACTTGATTTAGTCTGTGAAAAACTTGTTTTTGATGTGTGGACTGTTTTTTATTACTTTGTGAGATCTGGTGATCAACTGTTCTCTTTGAGAGCTGCTGGAAGGTTATCAACTTTTGAGTTTGCCTGTTTAGGATTGATTTTGTGTGATGCACAGTCTGTTTTGTGGCGAACACTGGGTGTTGTAAAAAAATCTTGGCTTCAGATGATAGTTCTTCCTCTTCCACAAGTGAACGCATCTTTTGACAGTTTGAATTGGAACACCAGACTTTCTTGTTCAATCTGGATTCCTGGCCGCTCTCCTTCGTGCCTTCCTTTTCTTGGGTTTCCTCTTAACCTGATCGGTGGTGTAGTAGGAAAAAACTTTTGAACCCACATCTTTTGGGCATGGTGCAGATAGAAACGAGTTTTATCTCTTTTAGTTCCTTTATGAAATACCGTGTTATATTCAGATGGTACCAGAAACTTGTGGAGTAGCCTTGCATAATCATCTTCATCTGTTCCCTGTCTACATGGGAACTTGGCTTTTCTATGGGTGCCACTGCTTTGTGTCACTAGTGCTTCTATTTGTGACTCGGTTCTCTCTCTTGGTTCATCAGGAACTGCTATCAAAATAGGATCACAAAGTCAAGGACTCATTAATGGTGTCATTAACAAGTCTATCACAGCAACTTCACTCATGGTGATATGTACTTGTTATATATGGAGTGGATAGCTCGCTGTATCCTATTGCCTCTTTTGGGATTGACCTAGGATTGACCACTCTATCTTTGAATTGAACTTCCCATTGGTGTTCCTAGCTTTTGATTGCTACTTGAAGTTACCTAAATATGTTTAACATTTACAGTTTCTCATTAGACCTACAACCAAACCTTTGTTCAGTTTCTTCTCTTCCTCTAGAATTTTTATCAGAGATTCTATTTATCTTATTGAGTTCTTTTCTCTTTCTGCCCATTCATGTGATTTCTATCAGACCCCATTTGATCTCATTATCCTATACTAATCAGTGATCTGTTTTTTCCAATCTTCTATGGCTGCATATATTCAATCATCTACTGTTCTTTCCATCTTAGCTAGGTTTGTGCACCATGCTTCTTATGATCTCTGTTACTTTTTAACCATATTTTTGCTGATTGAGAGCAGAAGTTTAGAGTTTACCTCAGATGGAAGTTCTCGTTGAGGAAGCACGTTGAGTGTCTTCTGCCATAAGTGCTTGATTTGGATTCTTCCTGTCTGATCAACTCCAGTCAAACCAACACATTGCTCTTCTTGAGAGAAAGTGCGTGTTTGATGAGGAAGCTTGAGGGGCTGTGAAGTGTCCTTGAATGGTTGTTGCCTTGAGATCTCATTCCTGTCAAAGTATACCGATTGCTTATTGGCATTTATAGCCAATCTCCACTGTTTGATATAAAAAGATGTTGTTTGCCTTCTGTTTTGGCTTGAAGTTTGGTCCTTCCCAGTTCTTTTTCAGAAATCTTTGTGGCTCTATGGTCCAGCAATTAGCATGTGTGCCACTTTAAAAATCCTCTCTTCAAGATCATCTGGATGAATTTTTGCCAAGTCCTCAACATTTAGAGTTAAATAATCCATCTAGTGGCAACAAAAAGACTTCATAATGAGTTGCAGCAGAATTGCCCTCCCAACCCACCTGAAAAATGAATCACAGTTATGAGATTTTTCAGAGGACAGAAGAGACAAAGTGTTGTGATTATAAGCACGAAGTTTTCCTTTATGTTCAGCATCAAGTTCAGTCTACAACACTCCTTAGACTGTTGTACGGTCATCCAATTCTTATCTCATCAAGTGTGTCTTTTGGTTCTCCACTGTGCGGAAAGCATGAGACTGTTTCCATGTTCTCCAAGAAGATCCCCTGAGAAACTTTCTGTTTGACCTGTCCATCTTATATCCAGATTGACCTTTGGCACTTTCCAGGTATCACTATATCAGTTTTGTTGAACCTGTCAAAGATTTGAGTGGTGTTTTCACTTCTTTCCCACACCGAAAAGTTTTCATATGCTGTTTCAAGAGGGTTTCCTTTTGATTTCTCTTGGTACTTGCATTACCCACACAACCTTACCCTCTTGTCTCTAAGGCGCATTTCCAAAGAGAGGTGAGCCGTATAACATTTTTTGAAGCTGATGTGATAATCATAGAGATGGCTATTTTTGTAATAATGTGAGGGGCTCTACATTTCTCACTTCATTCATTCTAGCCTTCCTTTTTCAGTTCAGTTTTTGGAGGAGTTTTGACTGGTTTTCCCTCAGCATCCATCAAGTTCTGGATCAACTGCAGGAGGGAATTCAGGAGGGAATTCAACAGCTTCCCATATGGCATAATCAATGAATTGAATATGCTGTTGAATCCTGAGTTTCCACATCTCAAACTCAGTGGGCTTGAGCAAAGGCACTTTGAGTCCTTGCCCAGATCCACTGCTGCTATTTTCAAATTCCATTGAAAAAGATTAAAAATTTGAAAGAAAGTTTTTGACTTTGAAAGACAAAGAACAACTTGGTTTGAAAAACCTGATTTGAATAACCTGGTTTGACAAACCTGGCTCTGATACCACTTGTCAGGATCTAAATATAATGAAAATTATGAATAACCAAGATTAACTGATTTGAATTTATCAGAGTATAAATCAATAATCTTGCTTTGAATCAAAGTTTAATTAAGAAGTTTGCGGAATAACACTTAATTATTTTAACAAAAACTTTCAGAATCAAATAAGCTTAAAACATAAGAAGTAATCAAGACTGTTTGTATTGCTGAATTCACTGATTACAATCACCTCTAATCTGTTTTGATTAGACGAAGAACACAGACTGTTCTTAGGGTTTTACAACCTTAGAGGCTTAAGAAAACTTAAACAATAAAGCAATTACAGACTCAAAAATGCAGAAAACTTCTTTCTCTATGCGTATTTCTTCAATACAATATTCTGTCTATTTATATTGCTTTATGGACGTGTTTCCTTGAAGGACTATGACTTCTCTGATAGTAGATATGCTGGAATCTTCGTGTAGATATCTTCCCTGAAAATCAGCACATTCTGTTTATGAAACTGTTGAACAGCTTGAATGACTTGGCAGCATGAACTGAGCAGCTTGAGTTGTTTTGCTCTGGCAGCTTGAACTTTTACACTGGCAGCTCGAGTTTCTTCAACTAGCAGCATGAACTTTGTACTTACACAGTAATTCTACTAACAGTATGAGAAGTCTAACCTAACAGCTTGAGTATACTTAAACTATTTCCCAACATTTCCCAAAATGTCCTTCTTTGTTTGTTTCTATACAGCACAAGATGCATAAAATTGTCCAATTAATTACCCTTTTGCCATTAATCTAATCCATACAATTTTTTGATATAATGGATCATATAGGTTCTTTTGTACCTCGATGCATAAAAGTTCTCAATTGAACCTCTCTCTCTCTCTCTACATATATATATATATATATATATATATATATATATATATATATATATATATATATATATATATATACATATTTATATCTATAATTTTCCAGCTTTTTAAAGGTTTTTCGGCCTACTTTGAGGTTGTTTTCAACCAAGCTCCAAAACGATTTGGGCTTTGGTTTTCGTAGTCATAAAACTACTATATACAAAGAACTTTTCATGTTAAGAACGGTCATTTTTGGAGGTGTTTAGATGGGGAAAAAGCTCGAAAAAACCCTATGTTGGCCATTTTTGAGCTGTCAAACTTTCGGGTTCCCAAATAATATTTGAGGGTTCAAAACTCCATATTAAATTATGAAAACCTCCAGATTTTTAGTAAAGACATAGATCTAACTTTTGAAATAAGAATAACTTATTTTGTTAAGTTATGAATTAGTTATGATTTTTCAAAGTCGACATAATATTTCTGCCGAAAATCCGGATTTCATAAACTTGAAACAACTTGTGATCTTTGTTGTTTTATTCAAAAACCACATGTATAAAAGGCTATGAAACACATTATATAACTTGTTTTTATATTATTTATACTTACATTATGTGTTTATATATTTATAAACACATTTGAATAATACAAACTTAAAAACAAAACTAGTGATTTATAAACTTGAGTTTTTATGAAACTTGTTGTTGTTGGTGATTATATATATTATGCAAGACTTATGTAAACATAAATATAAGAGGTTATAAGTTAGTATTTACTTACTTTGGGGTATTAGGAGTATGCAAATGAGAAAAAGTTGAAACTCTTGAAGAATGCACCAAGAACACTTGCAAAAATGAAGAACACTTGAAAACTTTCTTGGCCTTGCACTAGGCCTTCTCTTGGCCGGATTTTATGAGGGAGAAAAGAGAGGTTTTTGGCTTTTGAATGTGTGGAAATGAATGGGAAGGAACCCTCTATTTATAGAGGAGGAAAAGATCTTGAAAAGATGGTGAAAGTGGAGGTGGAGTGTAAGATTTTGATGAAGTGAAAAAGTATGATGGAGGAGGATTTGATTTTGTTGCGTTATGGAGTGTTTTAATAAAAACAATTGAAGTCAAAATCTATGGTATACTATACCTAAGGGCCGGCCATGTGATGTATATTTAAGGTATTTCATTTTTTTGTATAAAAGTATTTAGAATGTATTCTTGTATTTCCCTTTTTTTTGTTATTTCATAAATACTTATCAATTCTTTAATTTCATGAATTGTTTTAGTCTTGCATAATTAATGTTAATTAAGTGTATTACTACATGATTAGTGTTACTAATATTAATTTAATTATGTACTTAGTTGAATTAATCAATCGTATCGCAAATCGATCGGATTAATTAAATTCCCGATTCATCGCACCGATAAAATTGTTTTTAATTGAAACGAATTTCCTTATGAACTTTTTTAATCACCTTGATTAATTTCTAATGACCACTGTTTAGGTTATAAATTCCTAATAAATATTGATTAGGTCATAGTTGCTAACCTGGTTTAGTGCCGGATGTTACAGTCTCCCCCTGTTAAGGGAATTTCGTCCCGAAATTAGCTCGCATTGTCCACTGATTGAGTGGTTGAATATAACTGAGGGTATTTTTCGCAGAACTGATCTTCCAGTTCCCATGTAAACTCAGGACCTCGCTTAGAGTTCCATTTGACTTTTATTATCAGAATTCAACTGTGCTTTAGTTTCTTGACTTCTCGGTCCATTATTTGTACGGGTTGTTCAATGAAGTTCAACTTATCATTTAGCTCCAGTTCGTCCATGGGTATGACGTGTGTTTCGTAAGACAAGAATTTCTTTAGGTTGGACACATGGAAGGTATTATGTACATTATTTAGCTTTGGGGGCAGGTCGAGTCGGCAGGCTATCAGGCCAATTCTTTTGGAAATCAAAACTAGTCTGATATAACGAGGATTGAATTTTCCTCGTTTCCCTAAACGGATTACGCCTTTCCAAGGTGAGACTTTCAGCATTACTTGATCTCCCTCCTGGAATTCCAAATCCTTTCGTCTGATATCAGCGTAGCTTTTCTGCCAATCCCGCGCGATCCTTAATCGGTTCCGAATCTGTATAATCTTTTTGGTAGTCTCGTGAATGATCTAAGGGCTGGTGATTTGGCTATCCCCTATCAACACTTTCGCCCGTAGAGTGCCTCAAACGGAGCAGCTTTAATGCTCGAGTGATAGTTATTGTCGTAGGAGAACTTGATTAACGGTAGATGTCTGTCCCAACTTTTGCCAAAGTCAATCACACATGCCCTTAGCATATCCTCTAACGTCTGAATGGTCCTTTAACTTTGACCGTCGGTTTGTGATTGGTAAGCTGTACTCATATCTAAGCGTGTACCCAAAGCCTCTTGCAATGATTGCCAAAACTGTGACGTGAACCGACTGTCTCTATCTGATATGATGGATACAGGAACTCCATGCCTTGAGATGACTTCTTTAAGATAGATTCGAGTTAACTTATCCATCTTATCCGTCTCCTTGATAGGCAAGAAGTGTGCAATCTTGGTGAGTCGATCCACAATCACCCAAATGGTGTCAAAACCACTAGATGGCTTTGGAAATTTAGTTATGAAGTCCATGGTTATTCTCTCACACTTCCACTGCGGTATTTCTGGCTATACCAATAGTCCTGATGATTTTTGGTGCTCGGCCTTAACCTTTAAGCATGTTAAGCACTTGCTGACATACGTAGCAATGTCGGCCTTCATGTTCGGCCACTAGTACAAGTCTTTTAAATCATGGTACATCATGTCGGATCCAGAATGAATAGTATATCTAGTCTTATGCCCTTCATCCATGACCAGCTTTCTTACTCCTCCGATCTTCGGAAGCCAAATACGGTTCATGAAGTATTGGCATCCATCGTACTTTGTTTTAAATTGCTTGTTCATGCCTCTTAGAGCTTCATCCAGTAGGTTTTCATCCTTGACTGCTTCTTTTTGGTGCCTCGAGAATTTGAGAGTTTAGGTTTGACTGGATTGTCATGGCCAAAGCTCAGACCCTCAAGGGCTTAACCCGTTCCTTTCGGATCAACGCATCAGCTACAACGTTTGCCTTGCCCGGTTGATAATATATCTCGCAGTCGTAGTCGCTTAGCAGTTCAACCCAGCGCCTTTGGCTAATGTTCAACTCCTTTTGGTCCATGATGTGCTGAAGGCTCTTATGATCCGTGAATACTGTACACTTTGTCCCGTAAAGGCAGTGCCTCCATATTTTAAGAGCAAACACCACTGCTCCGAGCTCCAATTCGTGCGTCATATAGTTCACCTCGTGGATTTTGAGTTGTCATGATGTGTAAGCGATGACTTTATCCTTCTGCATAAACACACAATGTAACCCGTTGTGTGAGGCATCACAGTAGACCACAAAGTTTTCTGTTCCCTCAGGTAGGGACAGATTAGGCGCACTACACAATCTCTTCTTCAACAATTTGAATGTCGTCTGCTGATCATCACCCTTGATATACTTCACATCCTTCAGAGTTAATTCTGTTAGCGAACCATCTACCTTAGAGAAGTTTTCGATAAATCGTCTATAATAACCGGCAAGGCCTAGAAACTGACGGATTTCCATTGGAGTTCTAGGTGTTTCCCAGTTCTTAATAGCCTAGATTTTTGATGGATCTACTTGTATTCCCTGGCTGTTGATCATATGCCCTAGGAATTTGACTTCTCGTAGCCAAAATTCACATTTAGAGAATTTGGCGTACAACTGTTCTTTCTCTAGAAGCTCTAGGATTATCTGCAGATGCTGCTTGTGCTCCTATTGGCTTCGGGAATATATAAGGATATCATCTATGAACACTATTACTAATTTATCCAAATACAGTTTACACACTCAATTCATAAGGTCCATGAATACAGATGGTGCATTAATTAAACCGAATGGCATCACCTGGAATTCGTAATGTGTATAACGAATTCTGAATGCTGTCTTGGGTATATCATCTTCCCGAACCTTAACTTGGTGAAATCCGGATCGCAGATCAATTTTAGAGTAAAAACTAGATCCTTTGAGCTGATCGAATAAATCGTCGATTCTGGGGAGGGTATCGGTTGTTGATGGTTAACTTGTTCAGCTCTCGATAGTCAATGCACATTCTAAAGGATCCATCTTTCTTCTTCACGAATAAGACTAGAGCTCCCCAAGGTGAGGAACTTGGTCGGATGAATCCTTTATCCAACAGTTCTTGCAGCTGATTGGATAATTCTTGCATCTCTGACGGTGCTAATCAGTAGGGTGCTCGTGCGACAGGTGCAGCTCCAGGCACCAAGTCAATCTGAAATTCTACTTGCCAAGCTTGTGGAAGTCAGTTGGTGATTCTTTCTTTCTCCTTGGACTGTTGGGGATTTTTTTTTCTTAAGTGGTATTCTTACGACCTTCTTACCGCATAGGATTTCGGCATGGTTGTCTGACAACCAATCCATACCAATAACTATGTTAAAGCTTCTGAGTTCGATAGGCATCAGGTCTATCTTAAAGGGATGATCTGCTAATTTCAGTGTGCAATTCTTAATGATACTATTTGCCTCAACCAGTTTTCCATTGGCTAACTTTATAGTATAGGAGTTGTCTAAAGGGGATTGAGCGACATTCAGTTGTTCAATGAACTTAGCAGAAATAAAGCTCCTATCAGCCCCAGTATCAAATAGCACATAAGCATAAATGTCATTAAGAAGAAATGTACCTGATACTACATTAGGGTCCTGACGAGCGTCTCCAGCTCATAACACAAAACCTCTCCCTTGAGCTCCTCCGCTATTTTCCAACTTTGGGCACTCATTCCTATAGTGCCCCGACAACTCCACACTCAAAACAGCTCCTCTGGCTGTTGCCGTTGTTGTTGCTGTTGTTGTTGCTGTTGTTGTTGCTGCTGTTGTTGAATCTACAATCTTTGGTCAGATGACCAAGATGCTTGCACTTCCCGCAAAGGGTTGGGCAGGGACCTTTGTTATGGTGGTAGGTGCATTGGTTGCAAAGGGGTTTGGTACTAGTGTAGCCTTTCCTTGGTTCGACTCTGACTACAAAGGCTTTAATGGTTTCGGGCTTATTGAACTGCGAACCCGAATTCGTCCCAGACTTGTCGTCCCATTTTCTCTTGTTCTCTCCCGCTTTGGCCTCATTCCTTCTGGCCACTTGATCCATCAAGTTATTTGCCATTCGGATGGCGCCCTGGATTGTGGTGAGGTTTGAGGCAGTGACGTTGCTTTGGATTTGAGGGGCGAGTCCCCAAATGTATCGCTCGATCCTCTTGTACTCAGGGGTCACCATTTGTGGGCATAGTAGGCTTAGTTCATGGAAACGGTTAGTGTATCCGACAACATCTGTACCCGTCATCTTGGGATTCCAAAACATAGATTCGATCTTCTGTAGTTTATTCCGGGGGCAGTACTCATCGGTAATCATCTGTTTCAACTCAGTCCAGGCAAGTTGATAGGCCGTGTCGATTCCAACAGACTGGGCATACGAATTCCACCAAGTCAAAGCACCATCCTGAAGAGAGTGGGTAGCAATCTTGACCTTTTCATCTTCTATACATCTGCTGACGCGGAAGACACCAGTGAACTAGTCCGACAGCTCCCTCGGTTCCATTAAAGTATTAGGGCTTGCAACTCAAAAACCCCTTAATCCCGCAACCCTTGGGATTGGTTTCGGTTCCTCCTGTAGTACGACTAGCTACACCGTCACCGTTGGTAGAACCATTCCGGTTGGTTTCGTAGGTGGTTATGGCGGCGGCTACTCTTTGTGATACGAGTTGCTCGATTTCAGCAGCGTTCATGGCTCTTCTTGGCGGCATTATCTTATAAAAAAATAAACAGGGTATAAGAAGTTGAGTCTTAAAGATTCGAATTTTCCTTAGGGCACAGTTCTATAATCATCAAACACAGATTCATAAATAACTTGAAATTTTCATTAATAATTAATAATTTCTTACATCGGGGAGGGTTATTACCCGGAAATTTGAAGTCCTACGCTATTACATAATAATTCCTAACATTACAAAGATAAGGGGGTACTAGGTGTGGGAGTGATCAGGGGTCTCTCCCTTCTCTAAGGTATTGAGGCGTTGTGTTAGCACCTCGTTACGGGCCTCACATTCGGATAGTCATTGCCGAAGTTCCTCCGGTCCGTCCTGTTGAATGGTGAAGGCGTGCTCGTTGGCCCAATATATGTTGGAGTTCTGCATGTCCTCACGCTCTATCCTAGCTGTAATCATTCCGATGTCCTGGTTAAGTACCCGGATCTGGAGATCGTGGCGGCTAGCTCTGGCATCCAGTAAGGGTACTGTATGATCGGTGGACTCCTGAGTGAGTGGTGGGGTCGGTGCAGAGGATGGTCCTCCGACGTCGAATTGAGAGGGGATTCCCTCCTCTTGCGTCCACTCGCTGAGGGTCTCGGGCATCCAGCCCCATCTACGGGCGTTTGCCCGTCGTCGCGGTGGGCTTGGCTGGGGTGCCAGTATTGGGATAGACTCCCGTCTCGGCATGAACACCCTTTTGCGGGCCGTGAACTTCATCCAGGGCTCGTTAGGGTGGGGGCGGTAGGTGTGGTGAGATGGTACAGATGGGCGGTATGGGACGTAAGAGGGGGCCACTGGTGCTTGAGGGTCCTCTTCGGATGGCATATGCTAGAGGATTTGTCGACCTCCATTGGCTCTTCCTCGTCTGATTCTTCCATAGGTTCTTCGTCTTCCGAGGGGTGTTCCTCCTCGGATGGATCCTCCTCAGTGAACACCTTCGGGTTGTATCGGCTGGTGGGAGTGTGCTCTTCCTCCAAGTCAAACAAAATGATTACAATGTGGCTCGACATGATGCTGTCACCAAGTCCCATATTAATTTAATTACAAATTATTTTTGAAAATTGATAAAGACTTAGATATAGTTATAGTCTAGATTACGAATGCAACCTAGTTCGCTATAACTATGGCTCTGATACCAATCTGTCACACCCTAGCACCCCTGTTGGCAGCAAGGCATGACGAGTGCGGAAGCGTAACCATAAGCATAACGAGCGACCTCTATATGGACATTTTCAGAAAATACATCGATTTAACTTTAAAATAAGTAATGTTTTACAAACCAACATGAAATGTAAATAGTTCGCAAAATACAAAGATTCGAATACATAATTAAAAGATTTATAACAATTCAAACAAATCTCTGTTGGTTGATGAAAATATTGCGACTCCAAAATATTCGGAAGCATCATGTTGCTCCGATAAATGTGCATGTCTTAATGACCTGAAAATACATGCTAAAATACGTCAACAAATTGTTGGTGAGTTCATAGATTTACGCGAAAGACCAATTATATGGACATTAACAGATGAGTTGAATTTATAAAGCATAAATTCCATGTATGTATTACATAAACCATCATCGAAGCTTAATTAAATGAGTTTCCCATGTGCAGCATCCCCGACTGTAATACTGTGTGTTAAATATATATGCATTCCGCTGTTAGCCGGTAAGACTAACTCGAATGGGGGACATGACTCCCGATAGATCTATCCACGATATATTTGCGCTTACAAATAAATGTAACTAACGGTTCATGTTATGAGGGCTAATGGATCCACACAAAGACATGTGTAATACATATAAGAAATAAACAGTTTTGATGTCCATATGAAAATAGTGCATGTATTTCCACCCCAGTAGATAGTGAAAATAGGGGCTATGAAGACTCACCGTAAGTTGAAGGTAAAATCGAGCGTAAAAACGAAGGTTTGCGTTGTTGATAAGTGATGACACCGGACGCGTTTAACCGAGTCCTATATGATATGAGTGACTTAATAACTCCCATATATATGATAGAATGTATGTATAAAGGTTTTTATGTTTTAAATAACCCAAATTTACAAGTTTATAAATAAAACCCAATTAAAAATCAAGTTTATATATATATAATTTTCCAGCTTTTTAAATGTTTTTCGGCATACTTTGAGGCTGTTTTCGACCAAGCTCCAAAACTATTTGGGCTTTGATTTTTGTAGTCATAAAACTCCTGTATATAAAGAATTTTTCAAGTTAAGAACGACCATTTTTCGATGTGTTTAGGTTGGGGAAAAAGCTCGTTAAAACCCTATGTTTGCCATTGTTGAGCTGTCAAACTTACGGGTTCCCAAATAACATTTGGGGGTTCTAATCTCCATATTAAATTATGGAAACCTCCAGATTTTTAGTTAAGACATAGATCTAACTTCTGAAATAAGAATAAACTCATTTCGTTAAGTTATGAATTAGTTATGATTTTTCAAAGTCGACGTAATATTTCTGCCGAAAATCCGGATTTCATAACCTTGAAACAACTTGTGATCTTTATTGTTATATTCAAAAACCACATGTATCAAAGGCTATGAAACACATTTATATAACTTGTTTTTATATTATTTATACTTACTTTATGTGTTTATATATTTATAAACACATTGAAGAAAACAAACTTAAATACAAAACTAGTGGTTTATAAACTTGAGTTTTTATGAAACTTGTTGTTGTTGGTGATTATATATATTATGTAAGACTTACATAAACATAAATATAAGTGGTTATAAGTTAGTATATACTTACTTTGGGGTATTAGGAGTATGCAAATGAGAATAAGTTGAAACTCTTGAAGAATGCACCAAGAACACTTGCAAAAATGAAGAACACTTGAAAATTTTCTTGGCCTTGCACTAGGCCTTCTCTAGGCCGGATTTTATGAGGGCGAAAAGAGAGGTTTTTGGCTTTTGAATGTGTGGAATGGAATGGGAAGGAACCCACTATTTATAGAGGAGGAAAAGATCTTGAAAAGATGGTGAAAGTGGAGGTTGTGTGTAAGATTTTGATGAAGTAAAAGAGTATGATGGAGGAGGATTTGATTTTGATGGGTTATGGAGTGTTTTAATAAAAACAAAATTGAGTCAAAATCTATGGTATACTATACCTAAGGGCCGGCCATGTGATGTATAATCAAGGTATTTTCATTTTTTTGTATAAAAGTATTTAGAATGTATTCTTGTATTTCCCTTTTTTTTTTTTTTTGTAATTTCATAAATACTTATGAATGTTTTAGTTTCATGAATTGTTTTAGTCTTGCATAATTAATGTTAAGTAAGTGTATTAATGCATGATTAGTGTTACTAATTTTAATTTAATTATGTACTTAGTTGAATTAATCATCGTATCGCAAATCGATCGGATTAATTAATTTGCCGATTCATCGTACCGATGAAATTGTTTCTAATTGAATTTAATTTCCTTATGAACTTTGTTAATCACCTTGATTAATTGCTAATAACCACTATTTAGGTTATAATTTGATAATAAATACTGATTAGGTCATAGTTGCTAACCTGGTTTAGTGTCGGATGTTACAAATGACGTCCGGAATCTACACTGATGTGAGTAGAAGCCTATCTTTTGCAAAAATTAAGATGTCTTTGGTATCCAAATAGATTTGGATCCAGACTTGTTAGCACTTTGGGTACCCATTTCAAAACGGATTTTGGTAACCATATAAGTACAGGTTTTGGTACCCATTGCAGATTATATTTCTTTTCTTCTCTTTCAAATTCAGAAAGTAAATTTCTTTGAGTATGATAAAATTAAATATCTAAATAACGAAAGAAACTTGAACTTGAACGAGCATAATTTGCAAACTCTTCTTTCTAGAAAACTGTCCGGTGCTAGCCTGTTTCTGATAATACTTAGTATTTTTCTGTGAAAATGTTTTCTGATAAGAATAACCAATATTTTCAGAAACTTTAATTTCGAAGATTCACTAGAGTAAATCTTGACCGGAAGTTTTTCAACAATTTTATCTTTGCCTTTATTTATCTTTAACGGATACTTAAGTTGAAGATCTAATGGTGAATCAAGCTTAGGAGTTTTAGCTAGATTCTTATCACTTTTAAAAGATAAATCAGCTTGATCAACTTTAGGTTCTAAACAAATTTGAAGGAATCTTAACCTCTGATTCATTTGAAGAAGGGGAAACAGTAAATTGTTTTGAAAGATGAAATATTTGATCTTCTAATTATATAATTTTGATCAAATTCGAATTTCTTTCATCTTCAACCAAATTAAGTTTCACTTTGAAATCTTGTTCTTTTAGTAAGAACTCACTCCTTTCCTTTTCAAGTGAATCTTTGGTTACACAAAACTCCTTTCCAAGAGCAAAAAAATCTTCAGAATTGTTTGAAGCATAATTTTGATCAGTATGATTTGTCTTAGAAAGTTTCAAGATCTTTAACTTTCTTGTATAGCTCAGATCATTCAGGCAAAAGATATTTTAACTGAGTTGCATTCTGAAAATTCTCTTGTTTAGAATTATTAAGTTCTTTTGATAATTCAGATAGTCTCAATTTAATATTATTATTCTCAGAATTCAGATCCTTTTGTTTTTCTTTTAAATCCAAAACTTCTTCTTTCAGTCTTGATACATCATGTAAAGCCAAAGCTTTATCTGTATTTCACTGAACAAGAATGTCATAATTATTCTTACGAATCTTTTCAGATTCCGTAAGTTTAGCAATCAGCTCAGACTTTGAAAGATGTTCATTTGCCATTTTGAATTGCTGATTCCAAGATATTTTATGGATTTTTGATGAGTGATTTCTGATGAAACTCTATGAAAACTGGAAGATGTATATGTGAACGATGACGTGTTGAAAATCAGCTCTGAATTGACTTTTCGATGTTGATTTTTCAGCTTCTCTACAAAAAAATGCATGTAACTTTTTTCTAGAGTCGAGTTAGGCCCTGAAAATTGCCAGAATGAGCTTCTAAAAATCGTAGATCTCGGTTCAAACTTCGATTTGACGTATGGTAGGCCTTGTAACGATGTTCCAGTCAAAAGTTATGGTCAACTGAAGCAGCAAAGGTCAAAGGGAAAAACTTGTGATTAATGATGAAACTCGGATGTATAAGGAATCAAACTCGGGTATTGAATGAGCAAACTTGATTTACTAATGATCTATCACGAATGCCTAAGACTGAAATTCGAATGCTTAATAATAAAACTCGATAAAAGAAGGATGAATCTCGATTTATGAATTTGAAAGTCGATTAAAGAAGTTTGAAACTCGATTAAACGAGGAACAATCTAGATTGAAACTATATTAATCTCGAATGATGAATACTCAAACTCGAATATCAAATGTTCAAACTCGTATCACAGTTCTGTTAAACACGAAACTCACTTAATCAAACTCGAAAGACAAAGGATCCAACTTGATCAACAAGTGACAAAACTCGGTGAATGCATGATGAAACTCGCTCAAAGCTTTATAAAACTCGATTAAAACGTAAACAAACTCGAATAAATATTTGATTAAACTCGATAAAAAATTTTAGATTTCAGAAATCACACAAATTTTGGCCATATTAGGCTTTGATACTAATTGATAATATAATATCTAACAATTCAATTCATTAAACAAACAATTATGAACACAATATATCGAATGCTTAGAATTAGTAGAAAAATACTACAATGCGATTCTTGAGCTTTCTTGCTTTACAAACTTGTACTTCAAGATCTGTACATTCGTATGATGTGTACTGTTCATGTGTTTTTTAAACAGTACACATGACCTCTATTTATACACAAATACAATTATAGAATATTTACAATATACCCCCTTGACTTATTACAAATAATTGTTTTCAACTCAATTTATAAATGTACCTAACAATTGGAATCCACATTCAAAGTTCGGATCACTAGGTACTTGGTAAAACTTTTGATTTCAGAGCTCATAGGCAACTCGCCGAGTCACCAGCCGACTCGTCGAGTCAATGTACAGTTCTACCATCGAGACCTACAAGTTTTACCCAAAAATTCTCCAAATTTGTTTATAGCTACATGCAATTCATAAAATCATTTCTAGCTAAATGCAACTCATTTACATCCAGATTCAACCAAAAATGATATAAAACTTCAAGAACATAAAATTTTAAATAAGCATACCATTGAGTGGAATCAGTTGATGATTCTTGTTTCTAATACTTCACGTAGCTTCAATTGATGATTATCAGCTACAAATTAAAACGTGCGACATCAATTGCTTAGTTTTACCCACTGATTTTTAAGTTCATCCAACGAACCCTAAATCCCCAAATACTTGAAGAACCAATTCTTACCTGATTTGAATCCTTGTATTTTCGGCTCCTATTATGAATTTCTCCGCTAAATCCGAAATTTTACTAGAATTTCTTGAAAATTTTTAAAAGAAAAAGTGTGTGTATGAAGGTGAATGGTTGGGTAGTTGATGAGAATGGGTCATTGAAAGACTTAAAAAGTCTTTTAAACTAACTTTTGGTTATTTGCACAAGTGGTCCTTGCACTTGTTTATTTCTTAATTTAACTTCAAAGTCTTCTATTTTACATCGCTAAACTTCATAATATTATATAACTTATTTATAACACATATCATTATATGATTTCCATAATTTTTCAAAATACGCCAACCAACTTTATTCCGACATAATTAAATTTTCTTCATTAATAATCCAATTTGATTACATCAATTGCATAATTCAACTAATTAACCTCAGATTACAATAATTAAATTCATAGGATGATACAGCATAGGCTCCACCATGCTCAAACTTCGTCCTCGAAGTTATTTTTCTTCAAATAGTTTAGACACCTTGATATCATGTCAACTTTTATCTCCCATAAATGATTAGCTCCCTTATGATGCTTCCATCGTATTAGAAAATTCAACTCAATTAGAATCAAATTAATCGGTGCGATGAATCGGGAAATCAATTAATCCGATCGATTTACGATATGAGGGATTAATTTAACTAAGTACATATTTAAATTATGATTAGTGACACTAATCAAACACTAATACAATTACTTAACATTAATAATGCAAGACTAAAACAACTCATTAAAACAATGCATCCAAAAGTATTTATGAATTTACAAGAAAAGGGAAATACAAGAATACATTCTAAATACTTTTATACAAAAAAAAAGAAAAATACCTTTGAAATACCCCTCATGGCCGGCCACCCACTATAGTACACAACCTCAATATTTTATTTCATCAACCATGCACAATCAACATCAAGTCTTCCACCTTTTTGCACCATGCTTGGTTAGATGCACACTCAAACTCCCATTCCTTTCATGATTTGCAAGAGCTCTCTTATTCTATAAATAGGAGACCAAATCTTCTTTCATTTCCACACTTAACAAAGAAAAGAATCCTCTCATTCTTCCCTCCCCAAAACCGGCCACCCATATACCACACACACATTCAAGTGTCCTTCAAGAATTCAAGAACTTTTGGTGTGCAACAAATTCCAGACTCTTTCCTTCTACACATTTAATTTCATTTCTCTCATCAAAGTAAGTAAAAACTATCTTACTTACCTCTTTTATTTAGTTAAATATATGTCTTGCATAATATATATAATCACCAACAACAACAAGTTTCATAAAAACTCAAGTTTATAAGTTTCTAGTTTTTGTTTTTAAGTTGTTTCTTTAAATGTGTTTATAAATATATGAACACATTATAAAAATGTTAATATTATGAAAACATGTGATATGTATAAGTTTTATAACTTTTATAACTTTTATACAAGTAGTCTTTGAATAAACAACAAGAATCATAAGTTGTTTCAAGTTTATAAACTGCGGATTTTCGGCAGAAAATTTATATCGACTTTGAAAAATCATAAGTAATTCATAACTTAACGAAATGAGTTGATTCTTTCTCAAAAGTTAGATCTATGTCTTAACTATAGATCTGGAAGTTTTCATAATTTATTTTGGAGTTTAAAACCTCCAAAAATTATTTGGGAAACCGAAGGTTTGACAGCTTTAAAATGGCCAACATAGGGTATTTAACGAGCTTTTTCACCAATCTAAACATCTCAAAAAATGGCCGTTCTTGATTCTAAAAATCCTCTGTATATAGTAATTTAATGTCCTAGAAAACCAAAGTCTAAAACATTTTAGAGCTTGGTCAAAAACAGCCTCAAAGTAGGCCGAAAAAGCTGGAAAATTTTATATATATATATATATATATATATATATATATATATATATATATAAACTTGACGTTTTAAGCGGGTTTTATTTATAAACTTGTAATGTTGGGTGATTTAAGACATAAAAATCTATAAATATATATATTATCATATATTAGAGATATTAAGTTCCTATTATCATTTAGGGCTCGATTAAACTCACTCGACGCATCATCCATCCATTTACGCTAAATAGCTTTTTACGCTCGTTTTTGCCATCGCAATCTCGGTGAGTTCTCATAGCCCCTATTTTCACACTGTTATGTTTTGGGGATGAAATACATGCTTCGTTTTTATATGGACACGAAACATCTTCATTTCTATTATGTATTACACATGTGGTTCCGTCAGCCCTTATATCATGAACCGTTAATTGCATTTATTTGTAAGCGCGAATATATTGTGGATAGATCTATCGGGAGTCATGTCCCCCCCATTCGGGTTAGTTCGGGTCTGCTAACAGCGAGTGCATATATATTCAACACACGGTATTACAGTCGGGGATACTGCACAGGGCAAACTCATTTTAATTAAGCTTCGGTTGCATGATGCTTTATATGTAATACATAACATGGAATTTATGATTTTATAAATTCAATCTCTATTATTGTGTCCATACAAGTCAGATTTACGTGTAAACCTATGAGCTCACCAACAATTTTTGTTGACGTATTTTAGCATGTATTTTCAGGTAATTAAGGCAAGTTCATCACATCGGAAGTATTTTCAAGCTTCCGCACTTAAGGAGTCGCACTCATTTTCAAACCGTCGGAGATTTAATTGCATTATTTTGGATAATTTAATTATGTATTTAAATCTCTGTATCTTGCGAACTACTCTTTATCATTTTCGGGTTATCTAAAACATTTCTATCTTTTAAAGTTATATCGATGTATTTTTGAAAACGTCCATATAGTGGTCGTTCATTATGATTATGGTTACGCTTCCGCGACGTCACGCTTCGTTGCCAACCGGGGTAACGGGGTGTGACAGATTGGTATCAGAGCCATAGTTATAGTGAACTAGGTTGCATTAGTACCCTAGACTATAACTGCACTTAAGTTTTACTGATTTTGAAAATATCTTGTACCTAACTAAAAGACTATGCATGGACCTTGATAGCAGAAAACATGTCCCACCCAGAGACCATCATCTTGTCAGATTCAGAGGATGAGTACACCCCTATGAGCCCCGAAGTCACTGAGGTTTTCACTGAAGGAGATCCATCTGAAGAAGAAGACCCGTCCGAATAACCAATGGAGGAGTCAGAAGAGGAACCTATGGAAGAAGATGACGACGGAGAGGATCCACCGCCCCAGTAGTCCCCGCCCGCACTCCATACCACCCGGCGGAACCGTCATTCAAGCCATACCGCCCTTGCCCAAATGGACCAAAGATGTTGTATACACTTTTGGTACACCCTGTGTGACGATAGCAGTCTAATCGATCTAGCATTTTGGTTTAAGTAATATTCTGAGTATTGAGAGTTAACAAGTGTTTTGATATATATGTTTATATGTGTTTGTCTGTTATTGATTGTGTGTTTGAACTTGATGTAACATATTACAAGAAGTTCAAACATAAAGGTCAAAGATTAACTCAAGCATAAGTAAAAACATAAGTTTCATCACTTAAGTGTTTAAGTGTTTTGGCTAGATTCGAATTACATAAGGGTAGACATTCGAATCTGTGATAGATTCGAATGTAGCCTTAGATTCGAATGTGCCCAGATTCGAGAATGTCACTGTGGACAGACTCGAACGGGCCTTGGGCCAGATTCGAGTTTGGCCCACATCAGACTCGAATCAGGGTCTATAATTAGGGATAGACTCGAGTCATTAGCAGACTTTTGGCAGAATTCGTGAGGAATTAATCTTAAGGCGATCTCGAGTTTATCAGCTAGGTGAGTGCAGTTTCGGAGAGAATTAGTTCGTAGGATCGTTCGTGTGTCGTTCGTTCAGCGTCTAATAGTCTCCGTGTTTCGTAGTTGAGAGTTGTCCGTCTAACCGTTAACGAGGATTCCGCACTCGTTCACGGATCCGCGTCTAGATAGATCTAGTAGTGGTAGACCTTTCAAGTGGTATCAGAGCCTACGGAGTGTTCTTGGTGTTCTTCGTGTTCATCAAATACATTCTAGGTTTCTTGACGCTAGTTGGACGGTTTTTTCTCTCAAAATCGAGTTTTTGAGCTTAGCAAATTAAAACTCAGCAAATACTTTGTGGTTTTCTCGTTTTTTATCGGAACCATTATTTTTCGTTAGAAAAATACTGGTTTAATCTGAAAATCGTTAAAAAATCAAAGTATTCACTGTTTTTTTGAGTTTGCGGCGCTCGAATCTAATAGGGGCAATTAGGGTTTCACTTTAGTCTCGAGTCTAATCTAAATCTGCTCCATTTCGAGTCTGTTTCAGTAGGGTTCGAATCTGTGTCGAGTTTGTGCTTGATTCGAAGAGGGTCTCGAGTCTGTCTACTTTCGAGTCTAGTTCGAGTCTAGTATAGTTTCGATAAGTGGCTTCGAATCTGCTGTTTACCTCGAGTTTGCTGACCTTCGAATCTAAGGACCATCGAATCTAAGGATAGTTCGAATCTGATATAATTTCGAATCTAATTGAATTTTAACACTTAATCGAATTTAATCCCAAAAGATTTACCCTTAATTAGTTTCGAATCTACCTAGATTCGAAAAAGTTAGTCTAAATCAGTTTCGAATAAAATTAAGGGTTTATTATGAAAAAAACCAACATGTTTTTACGTTTTTTGCGTTTTCGTCCCTCCATGTTATTTTTTTCCATAAAAAACCTCAAGTTATTCTTTTATTATCGGTTTAGTGAAATTTTGGATATTAAACCCCGGTTGTAATTTGTGAACCGGGTTTTAAAAGCTTGAAAAACTGGGTTCTAATGTCCAAATTTCACTAAACCAATAAGCAAAGAATAACTTGAGTTTTTTTATGGAAAAAAATAACATGGAGGGACGAAAACGCAAAAAACGCGAAAACATGTTGGTTTTTTCATAATAAACCCTAAAATTAATTAAGTTCAAATTCAATTTCTTTCAAATAGATGTCAAATCTTCAGAAATTCCTAGAGATGGACCACGAGGTTGGGAAGGCAAACGCCCCGCCTAAGCTGATGAAGGTCGAGGATTATTACTGGTGGAAAGACCGATTTACTGATTTCGTACGTTTCAACGACATGCGCATGTGGGTGTGCATTGACGAAGGGTATATTCCACCGGTGTCTGAAGTTGAAGGCCGTCAAAAGGTCTTGTCATACCAAATGATGAAGGAGGATGACAAGAAATTATTTGAAGCCGAAAACAAAGCTTTCTCTCTAATCCGAATGGCGTTGCCGCAGGATATTCTACACACATTTAGGACTCAGAGGACATCGAAAGAACTTTGGGAGTCGCTAGAGAAGAGGTGTGAGGGAAATCCTAGAGTTCGGAGAAAGCGTACAGAGCTGTTAAAACAACAGTTCGCAATATTCAAGGCGTTAAAGGATGAACAACTGGATGACATCATCACCCGGTTCTATCATCTATTGACGGAACTTGAGAGCCACGGGATTGAGTTTACCGAGACTGACAAGAACAACAAACTTCTTGATGCCCTACCAGCCAAATGGGCTATGTACGTGGCAATGATCAAGCTAAATGAAGACAAATACTACACGCAATCTCTGGATGATATAGTGGGAACGTTGAGGGCATATCACTTCGAGCTCCTGAAGACCGAGACTGATTATGAACAAGTCCAGAATCCAGCTATGTATTTTGGAAAGACGTCAAAATCTTCAGCGGCAGCCGACCCGAAGACTGCTACAGCGTTTTTTACTGGAGAGACATCGTCACCAGCAGAGTCTGATGACACACTGAATCGCGCGTTCTTAGGGTTAGGAAGATCGGAAGAACCGCAACCTCAAGTTCAACAGGCATCCACACCTCAGAGCTATTCAAAGATGCCTATGAGCGCAAAGTCGGCGGAAGAACATCTGAATCTACTTGCTTCTTTTGTGGCCGCATATGGAAATTGTGTTCAAGGGAAGATTAATGATCCGGCTCTTTGGGACGAAGACTACGATCAGGTCGATCCTGATGATCTTGAGGAAATGGATCTTAAGTGGCAACTGGCCATGGTAACCCAGAGGGTTAAGAGATTCATAAAGAGAACTGGAAGGAATCTACAGATAAATAACAAGGGGATAGGGTTTGATAAGTCCAAGGTGAAATGCTACAACTGTCAAGGACTAGGACACTTCGCCAGGGAGTGCCAGAGACCAAAGGTAGAGACATACCAGGGGCAGAGTCAGCATCAGGGACAGTTCCAGAATCAGTCCCAACAACGATACCTTCCGAGTTCCTCAACGGGACAAGCCAATCTAGCTGGTTTACTATCGAACGTCACTTCAGATCGACAGCTAAATGGTACGTATGATTGGAGCTCACATCCTGAGTCGAATGCTAGAGCCTTCATGGCTGAAGTCACAGAAACTGGATGTGATGGGGATGAGCAGAACACACGGGACAACAGTCCGATGTGGGTAGAAAAGGCGAATGATCAGACAGTGCTGGAGTTTGCTGCTCAGATGGCCAACGTGGAATCTGATAACTCAAAGGTTAGTCTGTCTTATTCTCTATTTCGTGAATTATGTGCTTTATGTGTTAGTTCTAACGATAGGTTAAATCTACTCTTAGACTCACAGAAGACCATAACTGCTCAAAATGAAAACTTAAAAATTGAAAATGCTAGCCTAAATGATATCAAGCAAGATCTAAAAGAAAAGCTTAAGGCTGATGCTCAAGACGTAGTAGTTCTAAAAGACAAACTCAGTGAGCAGTGTGTTAGGATAGAACTTATGTATGAGCACGTAGAGGCCTTGACAAAAAGTCTGAAGGACAAGGATATAGAGCTAGCAGAGACAAAGGTTAAGGTAGCAGAGGCAAATAGCAAGTTGGAGAAGTTTAGGAATTCCAGCCTAAATCTAGGGAAAGTCTTAGATGCCCAACGACAGTCTAAGAAGCCCGTAGGTCTAGGTTTTCACGAAATACCTCCACCTTTCAATGCCAACTATGTGCCTCAGCCTCAGGAGAACACTGACAAATCAGTCGACTTAGAGGACCTACCTACACTATCACCAGAGCCTATAGTTGAAAATACACCTAAGGTGGTTGACTCAACCGTCAAGGTCAAGAAAGTGAAATTTGTGTCTTCCTCCAGTGAAACACCTGCAGGAAAATAGAAAATTTCTTGGACTGACCAGGTCGACGAGCCAGACACCGTAGATGTTCCAAAGGAAATAGACACTAGTGAGACACCTAGATCTAAGGGAACACATAAAAAGTCCATAGATAAGATGTCGTGCTTCAGATGTCACGAGAAGGGGCATGTTGCTTCTCACTGTCCACTTAGGAAAGCAGATGTTACCCCTAAGACAGTGAACCCAACACCTGTTAAGCCCTCAACCAGTGTGGCAAGCAGCAGTAGTTCTCAACCTACCGAGAAAACTGTGCAGGCCGCACCCAAACAAGTTGTGAGAAACACACCGGTTAAGGTTGGACCAAAGGAAGTGATTAGGACAAATTCACCGAATCGTGTCAATAATCAATCTAGGTCAGCACCACAACAAGTCTATAGGAGCACAACACCTAGCAGGTCACACACTCCAGTTAGGTCTCATACTCCAGTTAGACAATATGCACCTGTAAGAGCTCAGGGATCACAGTCCGAAATGGCATATAATAGGAATTATTCTAGAGCTCCACAACAAATGCCTACACCAAGGCAAAGAGTGAACTTAAATCACTCGGCACCACAACAGAATTCAGTTCAAAGGCCCAAGTCACCTGAAAGGCGAGATGGGTACTTGAAAGAGTTCACGTATGTGGACGAGAATGGTATTACCAAGTCAGTCATGGCTTGGGTTCCCCGTGATAACTAACCTCTTTTCTTTCATGTGCAGGAGATAACTACAGGTCCAAACAACAAGTGGTTCGTCGACAGTGGTTGCTCCAGGCACATGACGGGGGAAAGAAGTCTACTCACAGACTTCAAGGGAGGTAATAGGGGATTCGTATCATTCGCTGGTAACAAAGGTGGAAATATCACGGGTACCGGAGTGGTCACTAATGGGACAATCAAGTTGGACCAAGTTTATCACGTTGATAAACTGGTTCACAATCTCATTAGTGTATCTCAAATCTGTGATAAGAAGAACTCGGTGTTATTTACTGACACTGAGGCGTTAGTGCTAAAGCCGGGATTCAAAATTCCTAAAGAATGGGTATTGATGCGGGCGCCAAGGAAGAACGACTTATACATGTTGGATATGAACAAGCCGGAGACTTCGATGGGGCCAATCTGTCTATTATCCAAAGCTTCGGAGACGGAATCAGTACTGTGGCACAGACACATGGCTCACCTGCACCTAAGAAAGATGAATTACATAACGAAGAATGGACTGGTGCAGGGTGTGCCCATGAAAAGTTTTCAGTTCGAGGACAAGTGTCTACCTTGCATGAAGGGCAAACAGCATAAGAAGACACACAAGTCCAAGAAGCAGAATTCCATAGCCTCAACATTCGATTTGTTGCACATGGACCTTTTTGGCCCAATCAACAAAAGGAGTATCGGAGGTAGTTGGTATTGCTTAGTTATCACTGACGATTACTCACGTTTTTCTTGGGTTTTCTTTTTAGGTACGAAGGACGAGACGGCTGCAAAGCTCATCGGGTTCTTAGACCAAGTGGAGAACTCCTACGGAACAAGGGTTAAAATAATTCGTAGTGATAACGGGACTGAATTCAAAAACACTGTAATTGGTGTATATTGCCTATCAAAGGGCATAGTGCATCAATTCAGTGCACCATATGAACCTCAACAGAATGGGGTGGCCGAACGTAAAAATAGAACATTGATTGAAGCTGCAAGGACTATGCTTTCAGATTCAAAGCTTCCTACCATGTTTTGGGGGGAGGCAGTGAATACCGCGTGCCATATTTTAAACCGAGTCCTTACAGTTAAATCGTTGAACAAAACATGCTATGAAATTTTGAATAGACGGCCACCTAACTTAACTGGATTCGAACCGTTTGGAGTACCATGCACTCTTTTAAGAACAAAACATCAACCGAAGTTTGGTGAAAAGGCTGACGAAGGATACTTCCTAGGCTATGTGCCAAACTCACCAAACAAACGGGTGTTTAACAAAACAAATGGTACTGTGGAGATTGTGTATAACATTGAAGTTACAAGTTATACACATGAATCCCAAACTGGTCCGGAATGGATATTTGACTATGATAAGTTATTTGAGTCATTTAACATTCCTTTGGATGATAATGCAGGTACAATCGAAAAGGACATGGCGACGTTGCATCTGAACGACGATGGCCATATCTTTCCAAGGACCACGTTTGAATCTACATCTGAGCCTACTGCGACTGTAGATAGATCTCCAGAAGTTGCTGATCAAGAAGCACCTACCACTGAGAATCAGACTCAAGCATCGAGTTCCAACTCTGAGGAAAACGTCCATGAGGAGGAAAATGTAGAAGCTGAGCCTGTTCTCCCATTAGGTGAAATAGGATCCAACTTAGGAGATAATCTAAGGGTTGATGATATAGAGACCTCTAGGATCAACAAGAACCATCCATTAGAAAGCATCATAGGAAATCCTAACGAGGGTGTGAGGACAAGGAGTAGTGTAAATAACAACACAGTGTTGTTGTCGATGATAAACGACTCCGAGGCATATCACACATGTCTCTATTCGTGTTTCATATCGCAAGTAGAGCCTAAAAATGTGCAAATGGCACTTAAGGATAACTCTTGGGTTGAAGCGATGCAGGAAGAACTTTCGCAATTTAGAAAACTAGAAGTGTGGGAGTTAGTTCCGTTACCTCGAGGGGAAATAGCAATAGGAACCAAATGGGTTTTTAAGTGCAAAAGAGACGATCGGGGTATAGTCACGCGCAACAAGGCAAGGTTAGTTGTAAAGGGTTTCAACCAAGAGGAGGGAATCGATTACAACGAGGTTTTTGCACCAGTAGCAAGGCTGGAAGCCATTAGGTTGTTTCTAGCGTTTGCCTCCTTCAAAGGCTTTAAGGTATATCAACTAGACGTTAAGAGTGCTTTCCTGTATGGGAAAGTGAAGGAGTTGGTGTATGTAGAACAACCGCCCGGATTTACAGATCCAAAATATCCTGATAGAGTATATCGCTTAGATAAGGCTCTTTATGGATTACATCAGGCACCTAGGGCGTGGTATGAGACTTTATCCAACCATCTTTTAGAAAACGGTTTTGAAAGGGGTAGGATAGATAGTACTCTATTTGTGAAGAGGAAGGGTGAAAACTTTATCTTGGTACAAGTGTACGTCGATGATATCATTTTTGGATCATCAGACGAACAGATGTGCAAAGATTTCGAGAAGGTGATGAAGTCGAAATTCGAGATGAGTGCTATGGGAGAGTTAAATTTCTTTTTGGGGTTACAAGTTGACCAGAAGAAGGAAGGGATGTTTATCCATCAGACGAAGTATGTCTATGACATATTGGAGCGTTTCGGGATGGAAGGAACAAAGTTGACTGCCCATTTCAGCACGCCGATTCAAGTGAATCATAATCTCGGACCGGGTACTGAAAGTGATACCGATGTGGATCCGACATTATATCGGGCCATGATTGGATCAGTTATGTATTTAACTGCTTCAAGACCTGACATTATGTTTGCTGTGTGTATTTGTGCTAGGTTTCAAGCGAATCCGAAGGAGATGCATATGAAAGCTGTGAAGCGGATTCTACGATACCTCAAGTCGAAACCGAAGCTGGGACTTTGGTATCACGCGGAGGGAGATCTAGAGTTGGAGGCGTTCACAGATTCTAACTACGGGGGATGCACCTTGACGCGCAAATCAACGACTGGAGGTTGTCAGTTCCTAGGAGGGAGATTGGTATCCTGGCAATGCAAGAAACAAACGTCGGTAGCCGTGTCAACGTGCGAGGCCGAGTATGTTGCTGCTGGTAGTTGCTGCTCACAGGTTCTGTGGATACAACAACAATTGCGGGATTACGGTTTGGCTTACACTCAAACTCCAATTAGGATAGACAATCAATCTACAATTGCTATAACTAATAATCGAGTTAAACACAACAAAACAAAGCACATAGACATAAGGCATCATTTTATTCGTGATTGTATAGAGAAGAACTTAATCAAACTGGTAAAAGTGGCAACAGAAGATAATAATGCAGATTTATTTACCAAAGCGTTTGATAAGTCACGGTTTGAGTATTTAATTCAACTGAATGGAATGCGCAACCCAGAGTAATTTGGCCTTAGTAGTAGTAAGTTTATTTTCTCTTAGAGTCATAGTATTTCTTTCTTTACAGTAGTCTGCTAATTTAGGTAAGTTTCTATTTTTAGTAAGTTTCTATTTTTAGTAAGTTAGTAGGTTAGCTTATTTTACTGCTTTTTCTTATGAAAAACAAAAGAAAAAAGAGAGAAAATTACAAAAATACAAAAAAAGAGAATATCAGAAAAAAAGAGTTAAGTCTTAGATACATAGGTTCAAAGTGACGAAAATTAGCACAGTCGTTACAAACTCTAAGTGTTTAGGCTTTCACACATAATGCAACTAAATTCTAAGTGTTATACTTTATTTAGTTTGATGTGTTGGTAGGCATAATACATATAGGGAATCTCAAGGCTAATAAAATATTCTAGAAAGAGTCAAGCGTGTCACTAACTTAGATGTACGACCAATCGGTCTTAATTTTTATGTACAAGACATACAAACTTTGAGTCTAAATGAGGTATGCAAACTTTCTGGGGATGTATGGCAACATCAAATACATCTAAAAATGGAAAGAATAGAAATATCATATGTAACTGAGAGTCGAAAACATGCAACTCTGTTGTACGTAAGTACAGACCTGTTGTCTCTGTTTAGATTCGGGTTAGCAGATATGTCGCTTTGTTGTACGTCAGTACAGACCTGTCACCGCTGTCTGCTAACTTTAAAAATAAACCTTAAGTCGAACTAAGACACTTTGTTGTATGAAAATACAGACCTGTGTCCGATGTTTGTCTTTTAAAGAAAGTTTGCAAATACCAACAAGTTAGAATCTTTGTCTGTGTGCCTTGATCATAAAAGTATGTCTATGTCTGAGTCACGTACGATAATTTCCTGATATATAAAAATGCCAAGGGATATTCCGAAATGTAGAATGTTTAAAGGGGTAAAATACCAACAATCGGCTAAATAAGTATGTCATGACAAATAATCAAAGGAATCAAAAATTCCTAAGTGTGAAAGTTTAAGTACTGAAAGTAAGTATCCGACATCGCTATCTGATTGAACCTTTCTTAGACTATACTCATCAAAAACATTTCGTTTAATTTTTTAGCTTAGGTTGTAAATTTGTTAAGTATAGCTTAAGTCTAGAATAAATTTTTTGGTCAAAATTTTATTTTATTTTATTTTATTTTATTTTTACCTTAGTTTAATTTTATTTTATTTTAGTTTAATTTTTACTTAGGTAAAAGGTCAAAAAATTCTGAGGGTGCATTCAAAGTTGGATAAAATAAACATTGCGTGAAATATCTTGAGCTTAGGGTAAAAGAGTTGGCATAGTTTATCTGGTTACACGATACCGTAGAAAAAGGTTGGAAAGTTGAAGTTATTTCAAAATTTTCGAAATTTTTCTAAGTGTTGGTGGTTTCGAATCTAAGACAGACTCGAAGAGGTAAGACTTCGAATCTGTCAGTAGATTCGAGTCTATCCTTAGAATCGAGGGTTGGTGGTATATATAGGTCAACAGTGAAGTCATTTAAGACTTACTGTTTTCGAATCTATACACTCGAATCTACCAGGCGATTTCGAATCTATTTCTAGAGTCTATCGCTTTTCTCCTAAACGACATTTCATCGAGTTTAAAGCTTGTGTGTTCGATTCTACTACTGTACCTAGGTATAATCAACTTGATTGTACAAGATTCATGTAGTTTTATACACAATTTTAGGCAAAATCATCAAATTTTGTAGGTTTAAGGGTCAAAATAGGGTTTTTACAAAATTACCAAATTTGGGCCGATAAACAATCAAATTAAAGACATATTTCTGTGATTAGTAACTAGTAGGACTAATGAATGTAATTTTCTAAGTCCATAAAGGTTAAAATCAAGAGATTTGGTCCTTGAATGAATACGGCCGTTCGAATCTGTTCATGGGTTTCGAATCTGTTCATGGGTTTCTCGAATCTGTCATTAGATTCGAGATGACCATGACCTTCGAATCTGTCCATTACACTCGAATAGGGACGAATCTGTCCATTACACTCGAATATGGACACTTCGAATCTGTTACTTTCGAATCTATTGTTTATTTGCACTATTTAATTTAAATGTTATTAAACTTGTAGAAATTTAATTGTGTTGGATTTTGTACTTAAACAAGTTCAAAATAAAACAGATTTAAATTTAAACAAGTTTATTGATTTTTAATGAATCTAATGGTCTTGTTTATTGTGCAGAAATGGCTATTCGAGCGTTCGTTCCTAAGCACAATATGGTGCTTCATCCAGATCTGAAGCTCCCTGAGGCGCAGGGATTCCGTCAAGTGCTGGATTTTCTCGTTGAATCAAGGATTGGATATGCACTGTCGCATAATGTGCAGCTTGAGTTACCCTACATCCGTCAGTTTTACGACCATTTGCAGGTAGACTGCTCGGTAACTCCAACAGTTCTACGTACTCGAATCGCAGGACAGCCGTTGGTATTCTCGGCTGATATGCTACGTCAAGTGCTGCAACTGGGCACTCAGGAAGAAGAAGCTGGCCCAATAGAATTTCCGTTGAGTATAAGGCAAGCGGCCTTTCAAAGAATGGGGTACAGCCTCGATGTGACAAAAGTGTCGTATATGAAGAGTGGATTGATCGGACAATGGAGGTTTTTAGCGCATGTGTTTATGGTGTGCTTTGCTGCGAAAAAGGCAGGGTTCGACTATATCGTGGCGAAGATTCAGTCGGGAATTGTTGCGATGGTATATAATCGGCCTTACAGTTTTTCGGAGATGTTCTTTTCGGAGTTTGTTCATCAGATATCTGCTCCCGAGAATCAACAATTTTTGCTTTATCCAAGGTTCATAATGATGTTGATAAGGCACTTCTTGCCAAACTTGCCGCCGTCAAATGACTTTCAGAGTGTTGCCATCATGCACAAAAGGATTTTCGCTGATTGTTCCTCACACCGAGGAAGATTGGCTGTTCCTGTTGCTCGTCCATTGTTCGGAGCAATTTTGGATAGGAATTTTCAAGCCCCGGAAGATGCCAACTGGGCAGGGGTCGTTGAGTTTCAACCGCAACAACAACCACAACAACGTCAACAACAACAGCAGCCGCGAGCTCAAAGACGTCGTCAAATTTAGGCATCAAGGCCTTCCACAAGACAACATCCTCAAGCACAGGAAGCAGGGCCTTCGAGTGCGGTTCCCGAATCTGAGCAAATTGCTCAAACATTAGAAGAGATATGGGCATCAGGACCCCATGCAAACGAAGATGTGGCTGCAGCATTAGTGGGTGAATTGCTCAGTCCACCTGAAGGAGAAGATGACGTTTTTAGAGATGTGGAGGAATATGAGCCAGAAAGGGCGGATAAAGGTTTGACCTTATCAGAATCAGAATCGGATGATATGGAGGAGCTGGAGGTTGAAGCTCCTGAATCAGTGGCTACAGATCCCAATATTCAGATCGGAACCTAAGGATCTAGGTTGATAGTGAATGAAGCAGGCTCGAGGAGAAGAGAGGAAAGGGAAGCTGACGATTCAGATTTTGAAGAGGAGGAAGTTGCTCCCTTGGTGACTAGGCAGAGGGCCAAGCGTCACAGGTTCATGCAAGGGTCAACATCAGCATCTGAAGCCCAACAGTCTCAAACTCAAACTCCAGAACCACAAGCCACCGCTCCACCATCACCACCACCTCAGCAACATGAGCCATATATTCCACCACCATTCATCCCTTCTCCTATTCAGTCCATTCCATCTACCTCAACCGCCTATGCTGAAAATCAGAGGTTTATGCAGCTCAAAGCTCGAGTGGACTTTCAACATGTTCAACTCCTAGGCCTAACACATGCAATGGGCGAAATTCAGGCACATAATGCAAATCTAGATAAGGAAAATGCTGAATTGAAGAAGACTGTAGAAAAAATCCAGGAAGAGAATGTTGAGCTGAAGACGTTCGTCTGTGATCAGGCAGCCAAATTAAGATCGATGCGCTCCCTCATTGAGAAGTTAATGAAAAATCTTCAGGCTCAGGGGGAGACATCCTGCCGGGATCAAGAAATTGAGAAGTCAAGAGATGATGATGATACGAACAATAAAGGCAATGATCCCAGCCCAAAAAGACAGGATGAGCCAGTAGATCTTTCTGCTGCTCAGACTGCTCAATCTGAGGGGGAGCCTAGTCCAGAAGGAGAAGTAGGAGGATCCGGAGGAGAAGCAGGTTCCTCAAGGGTTTTGGATAGTGACATGATTGATGCACTGAAAGACATTGAGGAAGAGCTTATGGATTTTGATGATGAAGAAGAAGAATTGGAGGAAGGTGAGTTCATTCCAGAGGAGGTCGTCGACTGGAATCAGACGACGAAGTGTTAGATGATGAAGATGATCATGTCAATGAGGTGATAATCAATTCACAACCTGTCACAGAACTGTATGAGGGCCAAAATCATAATGTGATTGATATTGACTACATCAAGGTAGCCTCAGTTGAGGACAAAGAACTTGAAGAGGCAGAGAAAGAGCCATCTAGAGCTGATTTGATAAATCTTTGGTTCAAGAAGGAAGAAAAGAAAGATCAGCTAAAGATGAAGAAGAAAATGAGAGTTCCGGGTGCTGGAAGCTTCTCAGGAGGAATTATAAGCTGGTTCTTTGACAAAGAACTGCAGCTATTTATCTTGAAAAGAAGAGATGGCCTCCAATACTTGAGGCGAACAATAAAAGCGTTCAATACACTACCCAAGATTGAAGTAAAAGAGCTTGCATGGAAAGAACTGGTTAATATAGGTGAAGACACGTATGCTGAAGTCATGGCAAGAATAATAAGAAAAGAGGGTCGCTCAGGAAAGTTTGAGAGGCTTAAGCCGAGATCAGGCAAAAGGGTCGAGGATGGATCAAGGATAGATCCTCATACTGGAAGACCTTGGGCTAGAATCATTTATAAGCCAGTCAAATGTCTGAAGAAAGTGCCAATGAAATCGATGCCACAGAACATTTTGAGCAACATGAAGTGGTGGTACGTCGATAGTGACACTGCTGAAGCCGTCATGGAAGATCAAGACGAGAAGGTCATTTTGAAGGTGTATGATCCATTGCATTTGATAAATCTATCCAAGGACGACCTGAAGAAGCTAAATGATCAGCCTATCTTCTTTATTGAAGCATGGAGATCTGAAGCCAGGAAGTTCCAAAAGGTAGTTAAAGTTTGTATAGATGCTGGGTTATATGCTGGCAGTAGTATATATAGTTCTAGTACTTAAACTTGATGTAAATAATTAGAAGCTATCGTCAAGGGGGAGTCTGTTGGTACACCCTGTGTGACGATAGCAGTCTAATCGATCTAGCATTTTGGTTTAAGTAATATTCTGAGTATTGAGAGTTAACAAGTGTTTTGATATATATGTTTATATGTGTTTGTCTGTTATTGATTGTGTGTTTGAACTTGATGTAACATATTACAAGAAGTTCAAACATAAAGGTCAAAGATTAACTCAAGCATAAGTAAAAACATAAGTTTCATCACTTAAGTGTTTAAGTGTTTTGGCTAGATTCGAATTACATAAGGGTAGACATTCGAATCTGTGATAGATTCGAATGTAGCCTTAGATTCGAATGTGCCCAGATTCGAGAATGTCACTGTGGACAGACTCGAACGGGCCTTGGGCCAGATTCGAGTTTGGCCCACATCAGACTCGAATCAGGGTCTATAATTAGGGATAGACTCGAGTCATTAGCAGACTTTTGGCAGAATTCGTGAGGAATTAAGCTTAAGGCGATCTCGAGTTTATCAGCTAGGTGAGTGCAGTTTCGGAGAGAATTAGTTCGTAGGATCGTTCGTGTGTCGTTCGTTCAGCGTCTAATAGTCTCCGTGTTTCGTAGTTGAGAGTTGTCCGTCTAACCGTTAACGAGGATTCCGCACTCGTTCACGGATCCACGTCTAGATAGATCTAGTAGTGGTAGACGTTTCATACACCCCGGAAAAGGGTAATCACAACGAGATGGGAGTCTATTCCCATCTCGACTCCCCAACCAAATCCCCCACCATAGCACCGACGGGTAGACGCCCGAAGATGGGGATGGATGCCTGAGACCCTCCGTGAGTGGAGGCAAGAGGAAGGAATCCCTTCCGAGTTCGAGGTCGGAGGACCATCCTCCGCACTGATCCCACCACTCACCCTGGAGACGACTGATCAGACCGTACCCCTGCTAGTAGCACGGTCTTACCGTCATGACCTCCAAATCCAGTTACTTAACCAGGATATTGGAGAATTTGACTGCACGTCTGGAGCGGGAGGAGATTCAGAACTCCAATTAATACTAGGTTAACCAGCATGCTCTCACCATCCAACAGGATGGCCAGAATGAGCTTCGGCAGCAACTAGCCGAAAGCCAAGCTCGGATCGAGGAGCTGACTCGGCGCCTCAACGCGATGGAGAAGGGAGAGACCCCTGATCACTCCCACACTTAGTACCCTTTATCTATCCTTGTAATATTAGGAAAAGTATTATGTAATAGTATAGGACAAAAATTTTCGGGTAATCACCCGCCCATTGTAAGAAAGTTATGAATGATTAATGAATATTGCAAGTTATTTATGAAATTGTGTTTGATGATTATAGTGTTGTGCCTTAAGGAAAATTTACATCTTTAAGATTCAACTTCTTACACTATGCTCTTTTCTTTAAACTTTAAGATAATGCCGCCAAGACGAGCTATGAACGCTGCCGAAATTGAGGAACTAGTTGCACAAAGAGTGGATGCTGCTACAGCCACTTATGAGACAAAGCGGAACAGTTCAGCTAATGGATATGGTGGTGCTAGCCGCACCACGGGAGGAACTGAAACCCTCCCAAAGGGTTGTTGAATTAAGGGGTTTTTGAGCTGCAAGCCCCGATACTTCAACGGAACTGAAGGAGCCGTTGGATTACTACGATGGTTCGAAAAAATTAGAGTTTGTCTTCCGTGTTAGCGGATGCATTGAAGGAGACAAGGTAAAGTTCGCCACCCACACTCTGCAAGACAGCGCCTTGACATGGTGGAACTCATATACCCAGTCTGTGGGGATTGATGCAGCTTACCAACTCGCCTGGACCGAGTTAAAGCAGATGATGACAGATGAGTATTGCCCGAGGAATGAGCTACAGAAGATGGAGTCAGAGTTTTGGAATCTGGCAATGAAGGGAACGGATGTAGCTGGGTACACCAACTGATTCCACGAACTAAGTATTCTGTGCCCTCAGATGGTGACCCCTGAATACAAAAAAATCGAGCGTTACATTTGGGGACTCGCTCCTCAAATTCAAGGCAATGTTACTGCCTCCAACCCAACCACCATTCAGGACGCCATCAGAATGGCCAATAACCTTATGGATCAAGTGTCTCGGAGAATCGAAGCCAAGGCCGGGGAAAACAAGAGGAAATGGGAGGACAAGTCCGGGAGGAATACAGACTCGCATTCCAAGAAGCCCGAAACCATCAAGGCTTATGTAGCAGGAGCTGAGTCAAGGAAGGGCTACACAGGTACCAAGCCTTTCTGCACCCATTGCACCTTTCATCACAACAAGGGTCCCTGCCCAATCCCTTGTGGAAAATGCAAACGTATTGGTCATGTGGCCAAGGACTGTAAATTTGGAACCCCGGGTGTCAATGGCGGTAATCAAAGAGGCTGCTATGAATGTGGAGCTATCGGGCACTTCAGGAGTGAGTGCCCGAAGTTGAGAAATGGTGGAGGAGCTCAGGGGAGAGCTTTTGTGTTAGGAGCAGGTGACGCTCGTCAGGATCCCCATGTGGTATCAGGTACGTTTCTTTTAAATGACATTTACGCTTACATACTCTTTGATACTGGGGCTGATAGGAGCTTTATATCTGATAATTATAGTAAGCAATTGAATGCCACTCCTTTTCCCTTAGACAACTCTTATACTATAGAACTGGCTGACGGCAAAATAGTAGAGGCAAGTAGTATTATTAAGGAATGCACACTGAAGCTGGCAGATCATCCCTTTAAGATAGACTTGATGCCTATAGAACTCGGAAGTTTTGATGTAGTAATTGGCATGGATTGGTTGTCACACAATCATGCCGAGATTTTGTGCGGTAAGAAAGTGGTACGGATACCACTCCGCAAGAAGAAGGTCCTAACAGTCCAAGGGGAAAGAAAGAACCGTCAGCTGAATGTCATATCCGGCCTAAGAACATTAAAGTGCCGTAGAAAAGGTTGCCATGCGGTATTAGTTTGCAGAAAAAGAGTCGGAGGAGAAACGACTCGAGGATATTCCAGTGGTTTGTGACTATCCGAAGGTCTTCCTAGAAGATTTGCCTGGGCTTCCGCCAACTAGGCAAGTGGAGTTTCAAATCGATTTGGTGTCGGGAGCTGCACCGGTCGCAAGAGCCCCATATAGACTCGCTCCTTCTGAAATGCAAGAACTATCCAATCAACTACAAGAGTTGATGGATAAAGGATTCATTCGACCAAGTTCCTCACCTTGGGGAGCTCCGGTCTTATTTGTGAAAAGGAAAGACGGATCCTTTAGAATGTGCATAGACTACCGAGAGCTAAACAAGTTGACAGTAAAGAACCGCTACCCCCTTCCCAGAATTGACGACCTGTTTGACCAACTACAGGGATCTAGCTTCTACTCTAAGATTGATCTGCGATCTGGGTATCATCAAGTAAAGGTTCGAGAAGAAGACATTCCCAAGACAGCATTCAGAACTCATTATGGACATTACGAATTCCAGGTAATGCCATTCGGTTTGACCAATGCACCTGCCGTATTCATGGACCTCATGAATCGAGTGTGTAAACCGTATCTGGACAAATTTGTAATAGTGTTCATAGACGATATCCTCATCTATTCCAGAAATAAGGAAGAGTGAACAACATCTCAAGTTGATCTTAGAGTTGTTAGAGAAGGAACATTTATACGCCAAATTTTCAAAATGTGAATTTTGGTTGCGAGAAGTTAAATTCCTTGGACATGTGATCAACAGCCAGGGAATCCAAGTTGATCCATCAAAAATCGAGGCCATAAAGAACTGGGCGACTCCTAGAACTCCCACTGAAATCTGCCAATTTCTAGGACTTGCCGGTTATTATAGGCGATTTATTGAAAACTTCTCAAAGATAGCAAGTTCCCTAACATAGTTGACTCGGAAAGATGTAAAATATATCTGCGGTGAAGAGCAGGAAAAGGTGTTTCAGCACTTAAAGCAAAGATTGTGTAGTGCACCAAATCTTTCCTTACCTGAAGGAACTGAAAATTTTGTGATCTACTGTGATGCCTCACACAATGGATAGGTTGTGTGCTCATGGAAAGGGATAAAGTCATTGCTTACGCATCACGGCAGCTCAAAATTCACGTGGTGAACTATACGACTCATGACTTGGAGCTTGGAGCAGTGGTGTTTGCTCTCAAAATATGGAGGCACTACCTGTACGGAACTAAGTGTACGGTGTTCACAGACCATAAAAGCCTTCAGCATATCCTGAATCAGAAAGAGTTAAATATGAGGCAACGTTGTTGGGTTGAGCTGCTTAGCGATTATGACTGCGAAATTCGTTATCATCCGGGGAAGGCGAATGTTGTAGCTGATGCCCTGAGCCGAAAGGAACGGGTTAAACCATTGAGAGTCCGAGCTTTGGTCATGACTATACAGTCAAACCTAAAGTCTCAAGTCCGCGAGGCACAAGAAGAAGCAGTCAAGGAGGGTAATATACTGGATGAAGCCTTGAGAGTTATGGATAAGAAATTTGAAATCAAGCCAGATGGATGTCGGTACTTCATGGGAAGAATTTGGCTACCAAAATTCAGAGGACTAAGGAAGCTGATCATGGATGAAGGGCATAAAACAAGATATGCTATTCATCTAGGGTCAGATAAGATGTACCACGACTTAAAGGGAATATACTGGTGGCCAAACATGAAGGCTGACATTGCTACCTATGTCAGCAAGTGCTTAACATGTTTGAAGGTTAAGGCTGAGCACTAAAAACCATCAGGATTGCTAGTTCAACCAGAAATACCCCAGTGGAACTGGGAGAACATCACCATGGATTTCATCACCAAGTTGCCGAAGACTTCTGGAGGTTATGACACTATTTGAGTGATTGTGGATCGACTTACCAAAACCGCACACTTCCTGCCAATCAAGGAGACGGATAAGATGGATAAGTTAACACGAATCTATCTTAAAGAAGTCGTCTCAACGCATGGAGTGCCAGTATCAATTATATCAGACAGGGACTGCCGGTTCACATCAAGATTTTGGCAGTCATTGCAAGAAGCACTGGGTACACGTCTAGATATGAGCACAGCCTACCACCCGCAAACAGATGGTCAGAGTGAAAGGACGATTCAGACTTTGGAAGACATGCTAAGGGCATGCGTTATCGACTCTGGCAAAAGTTGGGACAGGCACCTGCCATTAGTTGAGTTTTCCTATAACAACAGCTATCACTCAAGTATTAAGACCACCCCATTCGAGGCACTCTATGGACGAAAGTGTCGATCACCACTTTGTTGGGCTGAAGTAGGAGATAGTCAGATTACTGGACCTGAGATTATCCAAGAGACTACAGAAAAGATAGCCCAGATTCGAAACCGCTTAAAGATCGCGCGGGATCGACAGAAAAGCTATGCCGATGTTCGACGGAAGGATTTGGAATTTAAAGAGGGAGATCAAGTAATGTTAAAAGTCTCACCTTGGAAGGGCGTAATCCGTTTTGGGAAACGAGGAAAACTCAATCCTCGTTATATCGGACCATTCAAGATCACCAAAAGGATTGGCCCGGTAGCTTACCGACTCGATCTGCCCTCAGAGCTTAGTAACATTCATAATACCTTCCACGTGTCCAATCTTAAGAAGTGTCTAGCTGATGAATCACTCATTATACCCATGGACGAGCTGGAGTTAAACGATAAGTTGAACTTTATTGAAAAACCCGTGGAAATAATGGACCGAGAAGTCAAGAAACTAAAGCACAGCCGTATCCCGAAAATAAAAGTCATATGGAACTCTAAGCAAGGTCCTGAGTTTACGTGGGAACGCGAAGACCAGTTCCGAGAAAAAAAACCCTCATCTGTTCTCAAATACTCAAGAAGTGTAGAACACGAGCTAATTTCGGGACGAAATTCCCTTAACAGGGGGAGACTGTAACATCCGGCACTAAACCAGGTTAGCAACTATGACCAAATCTGTATTTAGTAGCCAATTATAATCTAATCAGTGGCCATTAGAAATTAATCAAAGTGATTAACAATACTCATTAGAAAATTCAACTCAATTATAATCAAATTAATCGGTGCGATGAATTGGGAAATCAATTAATCCGATCGATTTACGATATGAGGGATTAATTCAACTAAGTACATAATTAAATTATGATTAGTGACACTAATCAAACACTAATACAATTACTTAACATTAATTATGCAAGACTAAAACAATTCATTAAAACAATGCATCCAAAAGTATTTATGAATTTACAAGAAAAGGGAAATACAATAATACATTCTAAATACTTTTATACAAAAAAAATACCTTTGAAATACCCCTCATGGCCGGCCACCCCCTATAGTACACACCTCAATATTTTATTTCATCAACCATGCACAATCAACATCAAGTCTTTCACCTTTTTGCACCATGCTTGGTTAGATGCACACTCAAACTCCCATTCCTTTCATGATTTGCAGGAGCTCTCTTCTTCTATAAATAGGAGACCAAACCTTCTTTCATTTCCACACTTAACAAAGAAAAGAATCCTCTCATTCTTCCCTTCCCAAAACCGGCCACCCATATACCACACACACATTCTCTTCTTTTTCAAGTGTCCTTCAAGAATTCAAGAACTTTTGGTGTGCAACAAATTCAAGACTCTTTCCTTCCACACATTTAATTCCATTTCTCTCATCAAAGTAAGCAAAAACTTTGTTACTTACCTCTTTTATTTAAGTTAAATATATGTCTTGCATAATATATATAATCACCAACAACAACAAGTTTCATAAAAACTCAAGTTTATAAGTTTCTAGTTTTTGTTTTTAAGTTGTTTATTTAAATGTGTTTATAAATAAATGAACACATTATAAAAATGTTAATATTATGAAAACATGTGATATGTATGTGTTTCATAACTTTTATACAAGTAGTCTTTGAATAAACAACAAGAATCATAAGTTGTTTCAAGTTTATAAACTGCGGATTTTCGGCAGAAAATTTATATCGACTTTGAAAAATCATAACTAATTCATAACTTAACGAAATGAGTTGATTCTTGTCTCAAAAGTTAGATCTATGTCTTAAATATAGATCTGGAAGTTTTCATAATTTATTTTGGAGTTTAAGACCTCCAGAAATTATTTGGGAAACTGAAGGTTTGACAGCTCAAAAATGGCCAACATAGGGTTTTTAACGAGCTTTTTCACCAACCTAAACATCTCGAAAAATGGCCGTTCTTGATTCTAAAAATCCTTTGTATATAGTAATTTAATGTCCTAGAAAACCAAAGTCTAAAACATTTTGGAGCTTGGTCAAAAACAGCCTCAAACTAGGCCGAAAAACCTCCGAGAAAGCTGGAAAATTATATATATATAAACTTGACGTTTTAAATGGGTTTTATTTATAAACTTGTAATGTTGGGTGATTTAAGAGATAAAAATCTATAAATATATATATTATCATATATTAGAGATATTAAGTCCCTATTATCATTTAGGGCTCGATTAAACTCACTCGACGCATCATCCATCCATTTACGCTAAATAGCTTTTTACGCTCGTTTTTGCCATCGCAATCTCGGTGAGTTCTCATAGCCCCTATATTTACACTGTTATGTTTTGGGGATGAAATACATGCTTCGTTTTTATATGGACACGAAAACATCTTCATTTCTATTAAGTATTACACATGTGGTTCCATCAGCCCTTATATCATGAACCGTTAATTGCATTTATTTGTAAGCGCGAATATATTGTGGATAGATCTATCGGGAGTCATGTCCCCCATTCGGGTTAGTTCGGGTCGGCTAACAGCGAGTGCATATATATTCAACACACGGTATTACAGTCGGGGATACTGCACAGGGCAAACTCATTTTTAATTAAGCTTCGGTTGCATGATGCTTTATATGTAATACATAACATGGAATTTATGATTTTATAAATTCAATCTCTATTATTGTGTCCATACAAGTCAGATTTACGTGTAAACCTATGAGCTCACCAATAATTTTTGTTTACGTATTTTAGCATGTATTTCAGGAAATTAAGGTAAGTTCATCACATCGGAAGTATTTTCAAGCTTCCGCACTTAAGGAGTCGCACTCATTTTCAAACCGTCGGAGATTTAATTGCATTATTTTGGATAATTTAATTATGTATTTAAATCTCTGTATCTTGCGAACTACTCTTTATCATTTTCGGTTTATGTAAAACATTTCTATCTTTTAAAGTTATATCAATGTATTTTTGAAAACGTCGATATAGTGGTCGTTCATTATGATTATGGTTACGCTTCCGCGACGTCACGCTTCGTTGCCAATCGGGGTAACGGGGTGTGACAGAATGCTCGTGCTTGGTGTAGAGAAGCAGAAGATTGACGAAACAATTGTTGAGTTGAATACTGGGATGATCGTGAAGATTCCGAGTAACCCCCTTCCCGATGACATTTCATTGGTGAAGGCTGAATAGGATTACCAGTTGTAGCAGCAAACCCGATCATGTAACCAGACATTGTAAAAATTTGTTCGACACCTCTGGCAGCCTCCAGTAAGCCAGCGAATGTTGGGTATCCAACATTGCTCAAAACCCTTCAGATTTTTAAATCTAAACCAGCCTCGAATCTGGTCACTTTCGTTTCCTCAGTTTCAACTTGATGAGGCACAAACAGGCTCAGTCTCGTGAATTTCATAACATATTGTGACGCTGATTTTGTTCATTGCATTAGTGTCATGAATTTGTCCTCCAATCGGAGGCCCTCATTAGCTGGGAAGTATTGTTGTGTAAAGAGTTCATCGAACTCAACCCAGGTCATCATAGATACCTTCTCCATAGTTAATGCATTGACCTTGGAATTCCACCACATTACCACATCTTGAGTAAAAATAGCAGAAGCATACCTAACCATATCCTTCTAAGCATAGTCATTGATTTAGAACGTCCTTTTCGGTTGCTGTTATTCATTCTAAAGCAGCAACAATGTCTCCTAGTCCATCGAATTCCACATCCCCATTTCCTTTAAAGTCCTTAAACCTACAACCCCTGGGTATACTAGAAGACCCAGTGTTGTCCTATTGATCCTCTTCATCACTATGTGTGTTTTCTTGTTCTTTCTCTAATCTTCTTTCCTTTTTTGCTTCGGTCTCATCTCGAGCCCAAAAATTTGCATGGAATTTTTTTTTGTTTAGCAATCTTGGATTACATCATTTGCATCATCTGCTGTGGAGTCATTCCTTCTCTAGACATTTTCTGAAATTGAAACATATAAATTGTTTAATAATCACATCACTTATTTAAGTATACCACATGTTGTCCCGAATTGAAGTCAAATTCATATAATTACTAGATCATATCAAATCTTAGTTCAGAACATCACTTATTAACACTACAATGTCATCACTTATGTTTGAGACCAAGTCCTCACGGATACTTGAAATCTCAAACTACTGCTCTGATACTACTCCATGTGAAACCCTTGTCACATTACACCTTGCACATCACCCAGGATTAATACAAAAGATCCCAATGGAATCTTCATTATTCAGCTACCACCAAGAGTAGTAGAATCCTCAAGTGACTTCAAAAGTTGACCTAGCTAAAAGGTCCAGCAGTGGATTTTTCCATTCCTGAAAACATTGAACAACTAAAGGGTAAATGATGCTTAGTGAGTATAGAGATTTCATATTCCATAAGTCTTTATGTAGCACACATGTGTCACACCAGCAACAAACGTCGTGCACCCCTTCGTACACGAAGTACGGACACATACATGAGCTTAAAGGTCTACCATGCCATTATACAAAACATATAAAAATCAATTGAGGCAAAATCTACCATTGGGGATGTTACACCTACCCTTCGGTACCAAAAGGGATCAGCTCCAGGTTATATAGCCTCGGTAGCATCGAACTAGTTATAGCTCGAAAGCTCATCACGTTGACGCACAACAAAGAAAATGGAACATATAAAAACATGTATGCAAGCAACAATGTGGATTACAATATGCAAAAGTTAGTAGAGTGCCAAGCGAATATGATTCAACACGCCTCAATGATCATATCTAACTTAAAACAAATGCAGACATATAAATCTAAGTATCATAGTGGGCGTGTTATTTAACTTCAAATCAATTTTATTTTTCCTTGAAATTTCAACCGGGTTCACAAATTACCGACAATAGTTCTTTTGGTAAGGAAACACCCCACTGTGTGTTTAAAAACAACGCAAAGGACCTGTCACATCAGTAACATTACACTAATATCAGTGAGTGATCATTAAAATAACTTTTCCATGAAATTCAAATTCAAGTGTCCAGCTTCGGTTCCCTTTGGGTCCGAAATTCGGATCATCCGAAGTTCACATTATATCCAAAGTTCGGATCTTTACTAGATTCGAAGTTCTGACCATCCAAATTTTATGTGACCTCAAAATATTGTTTAATGACCCCAAACTACGGATCCTTACATTTTGATCCAAAGTTCACGTGCACTGGGACCAACTCGTTGAGTCGACGTCTAAAGTTCGGATCGCACCTTTGAAAGTTTGCATGGTGCATGAGGAATCCCATCCGAAGTTCGGATCACTATGTACTTTGTAAAAATTTTGATTTTAAAATTCATAGGCGACTCCCAAGTCACCAGCCGACTTGTCGAGTCGATGTACAGTTCTGCACAACAAGACCTACGAGTTTTACCCAAAAATTCACCAAATTCGTTTATCTAAATGCAATGCGTACAATCGATTTCTTAATATTTATTGAGTGTTTTTAAGTCATTTTCCATATCATCAACACTCATTTACATCTAGATTCAACCCAAAATGATATAAAACTTCAAGAACATAACATTTCAAATAAATATTGAGACATCCTCCTTGATTAGTGATATAGTTGATAACACCAGGATCAAGCAACAACCATAACCTTAACATGTAATTAAATTAATAAACTTAAAGCAGTTTTAAGTAGCTCCACACCAATGCAAGAAATGTATAAGACTACAGTGTCATAGACTAACTGTTACTGTTGTACATCCTGTGTGACGATAGCAGTCTAAGTATAGATAGCATTTTGTGTAAGTCAATTTATTGCTATTGAATATTAACAAGTGTTTGATATATGTTTGATTATATGTGTTTGATATTGATTGTTTGTATGTTTGAACTTAGGGTAATATATTACAATAAGTTCAAACATAAAGTTCAAAGATAAGTTCAAACATAAGTTCAAAGATAAGTTCAAACATAAGTTTGAAGGCAAAGGTTCGAATTTGTTAGAGGGCAAGTTCGAATAGGCCTTGGGCCAAGTTCGAACTTGTCCTAGACAAAGTCGAACCGGGTGTTATAATTAAGGGTTAATTCGATTAATTATTAGACTTTTGTAGAATTTGTCAGAGGATTAGCAAAAGATGATCTCGAACTTGATTGCAATCAGAGAGTTTCGTTTGGAGAGAATCATCGTGTTGGGACGTTCCGTTGTTCGTCTGTCACCGTGCTAGTCTCCGTGTTTCGGTGTGCGTGGTCTTTCCGTCAAGCCGCTAACAAGGATTCCGCACTCGTTGGCAGGTGTCGCGTCAAGAAAAGATCCGTGGTCAGGCGACCTTACAAGTGGTATCAGAGCCATTAGGGTGTTCGTGGTGTTCTTCGTGTTCACTAGAAACATTTGTGGTTTTTGACATTTTGGACGGTCAACTCACGTTTTTGGATAGATTTTCAAGCTATACAAGCAACATAACGGAAAAGAGTTTGCATTAGTTCAAATTTTTGGTAGAAATCAATATTTTTACTCTTAAAAATATTGGTTTAAACTGAAACCTTGAACAAAATCGAATTGTTAGCCGTTTTTCGAACTTTCGGCGCTCGAACATCAATGGGGTATTAGGGTTTACTCAACATTCGAGTTTGTCAGAAAAATACGCTCCTTTCGAAGTTCTTTAGGGTTTGATTCGAGTTTGCTTAATTCGAATTTGCTCAGATTCGAATTTTCATTAAATTCGAATTTAGGATTTCGAATTTAGTCATATCTTCGAATTTGTCCTTATTTCGATTTTAGTTGAATTCAAACTTAATTTCGAATTTGATTTCAAACAAATTTAAAAATTAACCAAATTCGAACCTACAGAAGTTCGAAAGGGATAATTTAAAATAATTTCAAATCAAATTAATTAAGTTCAAATTCAAAAAATTTCAAAAAAAATGACAAGTTTACAAAGGTTTATTGAGATGGACCATGGGTCGGAAAGGCAAATTCTCCACCAAAGTTGATGAAGTTGGAAGATTATTATTGGCGGAAGGTTAGGTTCGCCGACTTCGCTAGATTCAATGATATGAGAATGTGGATTTGTATCGACGAGGGATACATTCAACCTATGACAGAATTTGAGGGATGTCAACGAGTCTTATCATATCAAAAGATGAAGGATGATGATAAGAAGTTATATGAGGCCGAGAACAGAGCATTCTCGATTATTAGAATGGCTTTACCTCAAGAGATCCTGCACACATTTCGCAATCAACGAACATCAAAAGAGTTGTGTGATGCTTTGGAGAAAAGGTGTGAAGGTAATCCGAGGGTTAGGAAAGGTAGAATGGAAATGCTCAAGAAGCAGTTCGCTATTTTCAAGGCTTTGAAAAACGAAAAGCTGGATGAGACCATTACTAGGTTCTATCATTTATTGAGTGAGTTAGACAACCACGATGTCGAGTTTCGTGAGTCAGAGAAGATTGGAAAAATTCTAGATGCTTTACCAGCCAAATGGGAGATGTATGTGGCGCTGATAAAGCATGATGAAGAGAAGTTTGATACTCTAACTCTAGATAAAGTCATAGGAACGCTGAAAGCCTATAACTTTGAATTGCTGAAGAAGGAACGAGATTATGATCAAGTACAGGATCCGGATATGTATTTTGGGAAATCTAAACCTTCAGTGGCAAGTGAATTAAAGACGGCTACAACATTCTTTACGGGGGAAACATCGACTCCGGTTGAAATAGAGGACTCAGGGAGCCGAGCTTTCTTAGGGTACTCCAGACCAGAAGAAAAGCCAACTAAATCTGCTTCTACATCTCAAGGTTACTCAAAAATGCCGATGAGCGCAAAATCAGCTGAAGACCATCTAAATATTTTGGCTACATTTGTGGCCCCTTATGGCAATTGCGTTCAAGGGAAAATCAACGATCCTGCGCTGTGGGATGATGATTATGATCAAGTGGACCCTGATGATTTAAAGGAGATGGATCTGCAGTGGCAACTGGCCATGATGACTCAGCGAGTCAAGAGATTCATCAAGAGAACATGCAGAAATCTCAATGTCAGCAACAATAAAATTGGGTGTGATAAATCCAAGGTTAAGTGCTACAACTGCCAAGGTTTAGGACATTTTGCTAGAGAGTGTCAAAGACCAAAAGTTGAGAACTACCAGAACCAGTACTAGAATCAGTCTCAAGGGAGATATCAGCCGGGTAGTTCGAGCAATCAGGCAAATATAGCTGGTCTGTTAACCAATGTCACATCTGACAGACAGCTCGACGGAACATACGATTCGTCTACACATCCACTAGAGCCTTTATGGCTGAAGTAACGGAGACTGGAAGTATCGGAGCAGAAGAAGAAACAAAGGACAAAGAACAAAATGATGCAAGTCCTATGTTGGTGGAAAAGTCAGAAGATCAGACGATTCTGGAGTTCGCCGCACAGATGGCCAACGTGGAATCAGATCACGCGAAGGTAATTCTAAATTTCTCTACTTTCCGTGATTTATGTGTTTTGTGTGCTACGTCTAATGATATATTAAACTTAGTGCTAGAAACACATCATAATCTAACTTCTCAAAATGAATCTTTAAACTCGGACAATGCTAGCCTCTTAGATATAAAGGAAGACCTTAGGAATAATCTTAAGGCAGATGCACAAGATGTCATAGTTCTAAAAGACAAGCTGAGTGAGCAGTGTGTTAGAATAGAGCTAATGTATGAACATGTTGAGGCATTGTCCAAAGAGCTTAAGACTAAAGAGGTAGAGCTAGCAGAAGCTAAGGTTAAGGAACTCATCGCTGAACCTAGGAAAGATCTTGGATGCACAGCGTTAGTCTAAGAAGCCTGTAGGTCTAGGGTATAATGAGAGTCCTCCACCTTTCAATGATAACTATGTACCTCAGCCTCAGGATAAAACTGAAACACCAGTTGAATCAGAGGCAGCATTTGAACCTCTTGTCTGAAACAGTTAAGGATAAAGAAACTAGGATGACTAGTAACAATGTCCAGATTAAGAAGGTCAAATTTGTGTAATCTTCTAGTGATAAGCTTGTAGGAGAAGCCGAAATTGATTTTAATAATCAGAATGAGGCAACAGTCATTGTTGTTGAGACTAAAGAACATGACACTAATGAGACACCTAAGTCAGAGGGCACGCATAAGAAGTCAATTGATAAAATGTCGTTTCTTAGATGTCATGAAAAGGGACATGGTGCGTCTAGTTGTCCACATAGGAAGGTAGAATCTACACCTAGAAATGGAAAGTCGGAACAACATAAACCTTCTCCAAGTGTAGAAAGCACAAGTGGTTCTCAAAACACCGAGAAAATTGTGCAACCCACACCAAAATCTGCTGTAAAACAAACACCTGTGTCAGGTAGACCGAATGGAGTCGTTAGGACTAATTCAGCAAATAGAGTCCCTAATCAATCTAGGTCAGGACCACAACAAAATTAGGAGTACTACACCTAGAAGAGCTTACACTTCGGTTAGGTCACACACTCCTGTAAGACATCAGACACCAGGTAGAGCCCCGGGATATCATTCGGAAATGCCTTTTAATCGGAATTATTCAAGGCTCCACAGCAAATGCCGACACAAAGGCCGAGAGTGAACTTAAATCACTCAGCACCACAACAGGCTCTAAATCAAACACCCAAGTCACTTGAAAGGAGAGATGGGTATTTGAAGGATATCATTTAATTGGTCCGGAATGGATTTTTGATTATGACAAATTGTTTGAACCATTTAACATTCCTTTGGATGGAAATGTAGGTACAATCGAACAGGACTTATCGTCATTAAATATAAATGATGACAGTCAAAGTTTTCCAAAGACGACGTTTCCATCAACTTCCGAGCCTACAACGACAGAAGAGAGATCTCCAGCAGAGAATGATTCTGAGTTGCCTACAGACGAAAATCAGACTACAAATTCTAATTCCGAAGACAGTGTCCATGAGGAAGAAAATTTAGAGTCTGAAGTCGTTCCCCCGTTAGGTGAGATAGGATCAAATTTAGGAGATAATCTTAGGGTCGATGAGATAGAAACATCGAGAATCAATAAGGATCATCCAGTTGAGGGTATCATAGGAAATCCGAATGTTGGTGTGAGGACTAGGAGTAGTTTGAATAACAACACAGTGTTGTTGTCGATGATCAATGACTCCGAGCCCTTTCACACTTGCCTCTATTCGTGTTTTATCTCCCAAGTAGAGCTGAAGAATGTGCAAATGGCACTGAAAGATAACTCTTGGGTTGAACTGATGCAGGAAGAACTGTCACAATTCAGGAAACTAGAAGTGTGGGAGTTAGTTCCGTTACCTCGAGGAGAAGTTGCAATAGGAACCAAGTGGGTTTTTAAGTGCAAGAGAGATGATCGAGGTCTAGTGACTCGCAACAAGGCAAGTCTTGTCGTAAAGGGTTTCAACCAAGTAGAAGGAATCGATTACAATGAAGTATTTGCGCCAGTAGCAAGGCTTGAGGCAATCCGTTTGTTTCTAGCTTTTGCTTCCTTTAAAGGATTTAAAGTCTATCAGTTAGAGTGCTTTTCTGTATGGCAAAGTGAAGGAACTGGTGTACGTGGAACAACCGCCCGGGTTTACAGATCCAAAGTATCCAGACAGAGTGTATCATTTAGATAAGGCTTTGTATGGACTACATCAAGCACCAAGGGCGTGGTATGAGACACTATCTACTCATCTTTTAGACAACGAGTTTGAAAGAGGGAGAATTGATAGTACTCTATTTGTGAAGAGGAAGGGTGAACATTTCATCTTGGTACAAGTGTACATCGATGATATCATTTTTGGTTCATCAGACGAGCAAATGTGCAACGACTTTGAGAATGTGATGAAGTCTAAGTTTGAGATGAGTGCTATGGGTGAGTTAAACTTCTTTCTGGGTTTGCAAGTTGAACAGAGGAAGGAGTGTATGTTTATCCATCAGACGAAGTATGTCTACGATATTTTAGAACGCTTCGGGATGGAAGGAACCAAGCTGACGGCTCACTTTAGCACGCCAATTCAAGTGAATCGTAATCTCGGACCGGGTACAGAAAGTGATACTGATGTGGATCCGACGTTATATCGGGCCATGATCGGATCACTTATGTATATAGCTGCTTCTAGACCTGACATAATGTTTGTTGTGTGTATTTGTGCTAGGTTTCAAGCTAATCCAAAAGAGATACACATGAAAGCTGTGAAGCGGATTCTAAGATACCTCAAGTCGAAACCGAAGCTGGGACTTTGGTATCACGCGGATGGTGATCTAGAATTGGAAGCTATCACGGATTCAGATTATGGAGGATGCAACTTGAATCGCAAGTCAACAACTGGAGGTTGTCAGTTCCTTGGTGGGAGGCTCGTTTCCTGGCAATGCAAGAAACAGACTTCGGTAGTCGTGTCAATGTGCGAGACCGAATATGTTGCTGCTGGTAGTCGTTGTTCACAGGTTTTGTGGATACAACAACAATTGCGGGATTACGGTTTGACTTATACTCATACTCCTATTAGGATAGATAACCAGTCTACTATTGCTATAACCAATAATCCAGTTAAACACAGTAAAACCAATCACATAGACATAAGACAACATTTTATACGTGATTGTGCTGAAAAGAATTTAATAAAGCTGGTAAAAGTGGCAACGGAAGACAATAATGTTGATTTATTTACTAAAGCTTTTGATAAGTCACGTTTTGAGTTGTTAGTTCAACGAAATGGCATGCGTAATCTAGAGTAACTTGACCTTAGTAGAATTTAGAAAATGAGTTAAGTCTTAGATACATAGATTCAAAGTTACGAAAATTAGTACAGTCGTACAATCTCTAAGTGTTAAGCTTTCACACATAATGTACCTTAAACTCTAAGTGATATACATTTTCTATATAGATATGTCGGTAGGCATAATACACAAAAGGAATCTCAAAGCTAATAAAATATTCAAGAAAAAGTCATATGTGTAAGTAACTTAGATGTATGACCAAAGGGTCTTAATTTTTATGTTAGAGACATACAGACAATGATTCTAAATGAGGTATGCAAATTTTCTGGGGGATGTACAGCAACATCAGATACATCTTAAAGAAAAGAAAAGAATAGAAAAAATCATGATAGTGAATTGAGAGTCAAAACAAGTAACTTTGTTATATGTAAGTACAGACCTGTTGCCTCTGGTTTGACTCGAGTTAGCAAGACAAGTCGCTTTGTTGTACGTCAGTACAGACCTGTCACCGCTATCTTGTTAGCTTTAAATAAACTTTAAGACAACCTAAGACACTATGTTGTATGTAAATACAGAACTGTGTCCGACGTTTGCCTTTTAAAGAAAATTTGCAATACCAAAAAGTTATAATCATTGTGTGTATGTCTTGATCATAAAAGTATGTCTAAGAATGAGACACGTAAGGTAGTTTCTTGATAAATAAAAAGGCCAATGGATATTCCAAAGTGTAACATGTTTACAAGGGAAAATCATACCAACAATCGCCTAGAAGTGTGTGTCACGACAAACAATCAAGGAATAAAAAATTCCTAAGTGTGAGAGTGCAATGCTGAAAGTGCGTATTTGACACCGCTATCTGATTGAACCATTCTTTGACTTTCTCGCCAAAAATATTCTGTTAGTACAGGTTGTAAAATTTTAAAAGTAGTTTTGAGTAGCTTATGTTTAAATTTTATTTTATTTTATTTTATTTTATTTTACTTTATTTTTATTTTATACTAAGTAGGAAAAAGGTCAAAGTTACTAGGATGCATTTTTAGTTGAATAAACAAAACAATTGCGTGAAAATCTATTGCTTGGGGTAAATAACTTTGCAACGTTTGTAAAATTCCGTTACACGAAAAAGTTGAAAAAGATGAATTTTATTCAAGGATTTTCAAAATTTTCATTTAAATACGAATTTAAGACAAATTCGAAGTAACATTCGAATCTGTCAGAAAATTCAAGTTTAACAGCAAGTTTGAATGTAGTTAGTATATAAAGGTCAACAGTGACTCATTAATGTCACCTACCTTCGATTTTAACCTTTCGAATTTGCCCACTGCGATTTCGAACTTACCTTCGAGTTTATCGATTTCGAAGTTTTCCCTATTTCTCGAAGTTTTGCTATTGTGTGTTCGAATCTACCTACAAATCGAGGTATAAACATAAGTATTATACAAGATTTAAGTATCCTAGGACTCATTTGTAGCAAAAATTGACCAAATTTGAAGTTTTTGGGTTTTAAACTTTGGGATTCAAAATCACAAGTTTTAACCGGTGAAACTTCAAATAAATTACATACACCTTCGATTAGAACCTAATAAGACAAGATGATACTAATTTCTAAGTCAAACGGGGTTTAAATCATGGATTTGTATTCGAAAGTGACAGACTTCGAACATGTTCATCATGTTCGAACTTGTCAGGAAATTCGAATTTGTCAACAAACTCGGATGCAGTCAAATTCGAACATGTCCTTCGAATCTATTACTAAATTCGAAATATTTGCATAATTTTAAATTCAAAACTCGTAGAAATTCGAATGTGTTGGATTTTGAACTTTTGTAAGTTCAAAATAAAACAAATTCGAAATTAAACAAGTTTCAGTGTTAATTTCATTTCTAATATATGTTACTGTTTACTGTGCAGATATAGGTGAAAGGGCATTTTTTCAAAAGCATAACACGGTAATATCGCCGGATAGGGAGCTTCTTGAAGCTCAGGCATTTAGACAAATGGTGGAGTTTATGGCACACTCCAGGGTTTCGTATGCACTGTCTCACAATGTGTAGATCATATTACCTTATGTAAGACAGTTTTGGGAGCACTTACAAGTTGACTGTACGGTGACGCCGACAGTTCTGAGGACGAGATTGGGAGGGCAACCGATTGTTTTCTCCGCCGATATGCTCCGTCGAATTTTGTAGCTGGGGTCTGTAGAACAGGAGGCAGGGCCAATTGATTTCCCGTTGCTCATAAGGCAAGCAGCCTTCCTGCGCATGGGTTATGGATTAGATATCGCCAAAGCCTCTTATATGAAAAGTGGTTTGATAGGCCAGTGGAGGTACTTGGCACACGTGTTTATGGTGTGCTTTGCACCGAAAAATGCAGGTTTTGACTATATAGTATCCAAGATGCAGTCGGCTATGATTGCCTTGGTTTATAATAAAAGTTTCAGCTATTCAGAGATGTTCTTTGCAGAGTTCGTGCATCAGATCACTGCTCTAGCGCGAGAAAGAATTTTGATGTATCCGCGTTTTGTGATAATGCTGATCCGTCACTTTTTGCCAAATCTGCCACAGCTTCCAGATCTTCAGAGTGTGGCAGTTATAGATAAGCGAATATTTACTGACTGCCAGTCGCACAATGCCCGTTGGGCTGAGCAGGTCAGAACACTTGATGCACCTCTCTTTGGTGCAGTGGTAGATCCAGATTTTTTGGCCCTAGAAGGGGAGAACTGGGCTGGGGAAGGGTCTCAGCCGCAACTAGTGCAGCAACAGCAACAACAACCACAACAACAGCAACGACCTCAACCGCAATCTCGCAGGAGGCAAAGAGCTCAGGAAAGACCGATTCAGGCTTCGAGGCCAAGCTCAAGCAGAATTCAAGAGTCGTCGGCAGCAGGTCCATCGTCGGACACTACTGGTCCTTCAGGCGTGGCACAAGAAATTGATCCTAGGGTAGAGACCCTCGAGGAAATTTGGGCTCATGGGACACAGGCCCAGCAGGATATTGTCGTAGAACTAATTAATGACATCTTGGAACCTCCGGTTGATCTTAGTGATCTTATGAGAGACATAGATGAATATCAGCCACAACAGGGCGATGAAATGGACTTTGAGGTCCTTGGAGAAGAAGCAGAAGCACAGGCTGAGGTAGAAGGTCAAGCTATGACTACCTCTGAGTCTGATTCAGAAGATGTTGAAGAATTGGAAGTACAGGAAGTAGAGGTTGAACATGTTGACCCATCTGTCTGTATAGGCAGATATGGTTCAAGAATTGTAGTCAGTTCCAGAGATGAACAGACAAGAACTGCTAGATCTTCAGATGACGATTATGATTTTGAGGCAGAAGATCTAGAGCCGCTCGTGCCAAGGCAAATGGCGAAAAGGCACAGATTCATGCAGGGAGCTTCATCCACTTCTGCTCTAGAGCCTGAAATGCCAGCTGTTCCGCCATCCATCACGCCATCGCCAATTACATCCATTCCATCCACTTCGTCCACATTCACTGAAAATAAGCGCTTTACAGAGCTGAGGAGAAAAGTGGATTTCCAATCAGTCCAAATCTTTCAGTTTACAACAGCAGTTAAAGAGCTTCAAGAGCATAATGCCAGACTTGATCAAGAGAACGTTGAACTGGAAACATTTGTTGCTGATCAAGCGTCTGAGATTAAGACAATGAAGTCCCTCCTCGAGCAGTTAATGAAAAATCTTCAAGCTCAGGGGGAGACAAGCTGCAAAGAAGCGCAAGTGATAAGGAGAGAAGATGATGATGGCAATGATCCCGAGGCAAGAAAAGAAGGTGAGCTAGCAGATTTCCGACTGCTCAGCGAGCATCAGTTCATGGGGAGCCAGCTCAGTCTTCAATGGAAAGAGCTGAAGGAGAATCTTCTAAGGCCATGGAGAGCGAGATGATAGAAGCTCTAATGAACATAGAAGAAGAAGACACACTGTTTGATTTTGAGGACGAGATGGAAGATTTAGAAGAAGGTGAGTTTATTCCAGAAGACATACCTAAGTGGAAATCTGATGATGAAGTATAAGATGATGAAGAAGATGAAGCTGACGAAATTGTTATTCAGCAACAGCCTATCACTGATACTTATACGACGGCAGAACAAAAAGTGATTAACATCGAAGCAGTTAAGGCCGCTTTAAATGTTGAATCAGAAGTTGAAAAGCTTGATAGGGAGCTGACTGCTGAAGAACAGAAAAATTTGTGGTTCAGGTCAGAGCAGAAGGTTGTGTCATTAAAGGAAAAGATGAATGTGCCTAGTGCTGGAAAGCTGTCCGGGAGCATCCTTAGCTGGTTCTTTGATCGAGAACTGCAACTTTTTGTCATTAAGAGAAAGGATGGCCTTCAATATCTAAGGAGAAAATTGAAGGACTTCAATGCACTGCCTAAAGTTGAGATAAAGGCATTAGCGTGGAAAGAGCTTATTAACATCGGAGAAGATCCCTATGCTGAAATAATTGCCAAGATTATCAAACGGTAAGGGAGGTCTAGGAAGTTTGAAAGGCTAAACCCACGAATAGACAAAAGAGTTATGGACCATACAAGAATTGATCCTCTAACTGGAAGGCCGTGGATGAAGATACATTGGTGGTATGTTGAAAGTGAGACAGGTGAAGCAGTGATGGAAGACCTCGAAGAAAAAGTGATTCTGAGAGTGTACGATTCCATGCACCTGGTCAACTTGTCCAAAGATGATCTACATATACTTCATGTCCATAAAATCTCCTGTGATGCACATATGGAGTTTGAAGCCAAGAAGTATCAGAATGTGGTCAAGGTGTGCATTGAACAAGGACTTTATGCTGGTAGCATTTTGAATAGAACTTAGCACTTAGTCAAAATGTAAATAGTTAGAAGCTATCGTCAAGGGAGAGTCTGTTAGTACGTCTTGTGTGACGATAGTAGTCTAAGTATAGATAGCATTTTGTGTAAGTCAACTTACTGCTATTGAATATTAACAAGTGTTTGATATATGTTTGATTATATGTGTATGATATTGATTGTTTGTATGTTTGAACTTAGGGTAATATATTACAATAAGTTCAAACATAAAGTTCAAACATAAGTTTGAAGGCAAAGGTTCGAATTTGTTAGAGGACAAGTTCGAATAGGCCTTGGGCCACGTTCGAACTTGTCCTAGACAAAGTCGATCCGGGTGTTATAATTAAGGGTTAATTCGATTAATTATTAGACTTTTGCAGAATTTGTCAGAGGATTAGCAAAAGGCGATCTCGAACTTGATTGCAGTCAGAGAGTTTCGTTTGGAGAGAATCATCATGTTGGGACGTTCCGTTGTTCGTCTGTCACCGTGTTAGTCTCCGTGTTTCGGTGTGCGTGGTCTTTCCGTCAAGCCGCTAACGAGGATTCCGCACTCGTTGGCAGGTGTCGCATCAAGATAAGATCCGTAGTTAGGCGACCTTACAATTACAACATCATAAATTATTTTGGAAGCATAAAAATCCCAGCCCCAAAGCTATATCGTCCATGTACCAAATAACTTCTAAGGTCACCGAGAATTGTAATGAAATGCCTAAGAAGAAGGTCCAGCTCCACCTTGTCCTTTGCCTGAAAACATTGAAAGTCAACAGGTAAGCTAATGCTTAGTGAGATAACAGATTATATATTCAACAAATATTTCTTTACAAACTATTGTGAAAACGGACATTGCAAGCCCCATTACAAGTGAAAACCATGCAGTGCAATCATAGGGTTTGGCAGTTCAAAATGTTGATCAGAGATGTGACGAACCTGACCAGGAAAGTGAATTGGATGATCAGTCCCCGACAGTGGCCTGCTGTCAGCCGCAGTCCAGGTCACATCAGATTGTGAAGTAATCATCATGTAGTGCAAGCATGAATTATAAGATGCACTTTCAAATGAACGTTGGCTACATGTTTGTCACATGTCAAGTACGAGTGTGCATCATTACAATGAATCATATGTGAGTGCCAGTTGATGTATATTGAACAACAGGAACATGCCATTGAAAAGTAAATGAATGCAAAGACAATAAATGTTCGAATAATAATTTACTAGTATGGTACCCGGGCAAAGCGGTGGCGGCGACAAATATTTTTTTTCCGATTTCTTGTTCGTTTTATGGATAATGATGATGAATAATATCTTTAAATACCATAAAAGAGAAATACCTTAAGTTTCAATGTCAGTCAATATCATAAAAACCATACGTTACAGACAAAAATCTGATCAAATATATTTGTGATAAAAAAATACAAGCATTTTGTCATTTTGTGCATCCAAAATATCCATATATGATAATGTTTCACTTGAACGGTCCGCTTGTAAGTACATCCTGCAAATAATAAAAGGTTGATAGTTATGAAAGATAAAGTACTGTAACATATGTTTAATGCGAACTATATGATTGTACCTTAATAATCATGCAAGACTTCTTGATGCACCACATTTGATGTGTAGACTCCATCTCGATTGAATTTCTTGACAGGGGTCACTAATACCTTTGTATTACCACGTGATGTACCTCTAGAGAGTGTCACGTAAAGTTGTCCATGGGAGAATACCGACTCAGGCAGATAAATGCAAACATTTGGAATTGTCTGTCCCTGAGCTTTGTTGATTGTCATTGCAAAGCTAAGTCGAATCAGAAATTGCTTTCTTTTCAATTTGAACGGGAACATATCTTCTTCGGATGGACATAAAGGAATTCTCGGCAAGAATACTCTTTTGCCAGCATGTTGACCAACAACTATTTCTGCATCGATAACATTTTGCTGAAAACCTCTGCATATTAATCTCGTGCCATTACATAATCAATTTGATGGGTCGATATTCCATAAGAGTATCACTGGACATCCAATCTTGAGACTAAGATAATGAGGAGGCAAACCACTAACATTTAGAGAGTTTAAGAATTCTATCGGGTAGAGATTATTCTTGTCGTCTTCTGCTTCATTAGAACTATAGTAGTTTTTCTCATCTCCACAAAATCTATCGATCAGCAAATCATTGATCTCGTCAACACTGTTGTTTTTAGTCGATAATATCGCCCTAGAAATGATATAATCCGAAGACCTTCCATTGATTTGTAGAGACGGAAAAACTGCATCGATCAAATCATCCATCGACTTAGCTTTATCAATGTATGGAATGATCATGTCATCGGGTATGCAGATAAAACTATCATCTATCACCTCCTCGTCTATATCTCCGACTCGTAGCAGAAAATCAGAAACCATGGATAAGCGAGTGCTCTCATATTTATACTTAATCATATCTTTTTAATCATGGGCCAAAGAGGAGACATTCGTAGGATTGAGTCAACAATTTCGGCCCGAGTGGCACGTCTCACTACCGACAACACTTGTCTAAAATCACCTCCTAAAATCATAATCTTTCCACCGAATGGGAGTGCAAACCCTATGATGTCTTGTAATGTTCTATCAAGCGCTTCCACTGCTTGTCTTTTCGCCATTGATGCTTCATCCTATATGATAATTTTGGCATCCCGTAGCAATTGAGCAGCCCCACTTTGTTTCTTGATGTTACACACTGAGTTGTTAGCAAGATTAAGAGGAAGCTTAAATCGTGAGTGCGTTGTTCTACCTCCTGGCTGCAACGCCCGATGAAGCGGTCGCAAGGGCAATAAGACCACGTGATCGTACCTCAGCAAGTAATGTTTTGTACAAAATGTTTTTATGGTTCCCCCATGACCATCAATGAAGAACACGCCTGGACGGTCATCATCCACATTTTCCAATATTGCTTCATACGCTGCCTTTTGATCGACATTAAGGGAGTCACGAGCACGCAAGTGTTCTTCTTCAATAAATATAGAATTTTCCTCTTGCACTTCATGAAACCCTCCAGATTGTAAATTAACGATTGTGTTTAGGTTAGGAAGATCAAAGTCATGAAGATTCTTACCCATAGACAATAGAAATACAGAAATGTCCGAAAGGACCATATCTCGAACACACTCAATATTTTCACATTGTCGTTTGTAATCTTCAGAAAAGGAGTCATAATGGTCATCCCATAGCTTTCGAATGTCTCCAGGCTCACAGAAAATCAGTATAGTTGCGAATAGCCTCAAAGCATTGGGAAGCTGAAATAATGATGCTTATGCAAGACATTGTGATAAATTGTTGTCGTTCTCTATTAACCCTCTTTCAAGTGCAGCTTTACAAAATGTTGGGAGTAATATACCATTAATCGTGTACAGATCATCATAACTTGTAGGTCCGTGAACATGCGCCAAAAGTAATCGTAGGTAGTATCGCTCTCCTTCAGTAGGATTAGCTGAAACCAATCTCCCTTTCATTACTCCTTATTTTCAAGGATTCCAACGACGTGAGCTTGCATTCCATGTGAAGTGTCTTGGAAAATCTTTATACAGATATTGTCTTGCTGTTTCATCGATTTTGTTTCTCTCGAAAAAGGCAGTCAACATTGATCGTTTATCTTTCTCTCTATCAACAATATCTGTCATTGTATCATTATCTCTGAATCTTATCATCTACTTATTTGGGAGGTGAATTTGTAATGCCATCACGTATGGGAGAATTTGAGAAAGTGGAAAACTAAAAATCTGCCACATTGCTTCAGGGGGGAGACATAATGTGCATGTTGAAACATTTGTATCTCGTTGATAACTCCTTCTTCTCCGTCTGGATCAATATGGATCGACTGCTTGTCATGACCTTTGTAGACATATTTAAAAAAATATTTCACGGATTTTATACTCGAACAAGTCTCAACATAGATATGACAATTGAACATCATCAAAAGCTTTGGATTATACGGTACCACCCATCTATTGTCTAAAGTACTACCACGTACATTCACATTCATTTCATTATTTCTCCTTCGATATAACGGATATGAATCATCTCCTTGTGATGTGATCTCATTCAATTTCTTGGGGTAATCAGAGCGACATCTTCTTTTCTCGTTTTGCATACACGGGCTGGATGGTCGTAAACAACCGCAGGGACCATGCATCATGTGCTTGGCGACTAACTGGTGCAATTCTGGATACTTTATCGGGTTTGGAATTTCTGCACAAACCATCTTATGGTAACGGTCCGGATTAGTCATCTTGTGATCTGATCTCATTATTAAGAAAAAGTGTGCATGCGGTAGACCATGCTTTTGAAACTCAACCACATAAACGTATGCCTTGACTACGCCAATGATGTGTTTTTTTTGAAGAGTTGTTCCTTGAAATCTTCTAATTTGGCATGAAAAACTCTCGTAACAAGATCCGATCGATCTTGTGCAGACTAGCCAGGAAAGAGCTCATCATCAATCTTAGGCCACTTTGGGTTACATGTCATAGTAAGGAAAATATCAGGCTTCCCGTCATCTTGAACCAAAGTCATCGCATCTAAAAATCTACGCCGCATGTCGCGTGGTCTTCTAATGAAGCTAGCAGGACACACAACTCGTTGTCCAACTCTACTTAGTTGAACCTCACCAGCATTCATGCAATCCACAACACCCTGGTAGAGTTCTGCTCTAAATTTTGTCTGATTTAGTTGACAGAAAAGCAACCTCGAAGTCTCAATCTTGATATATGTATCTACAACAAACTGTTGTAACAATCTTCCCCCAAACAAAACCACGTTCTCATTTGAGCGTATCTGGAATTTGTAACATAGTATTCTCTCATAGTAATAGTATTCCTACCTCTTCTTACGTTAGTCTCTGCATAATTTGTTATTTAAAAAATTAAAAGTTTTCTATATGTACATTTGTCATAACATGTGATAACTTTATTTAATTTTATAACTTATGAAACGATCATACCTTCTAAATCTTCATCGATGTGTTCACCGTCATTGACGATATCATCAATAGATACTCCATGTCTTGGTATATTAGAATGCCATCCAGACTCGCCATTAGGGAAGAACATCGGATATGACAATGGATCGTAACAACTAAAGTAAGGTTGAATATTTTGACTATGGCCAGGCCTTCCATACAAAACAATACTTCTCTTGTATGCAGTGATATTGTCATTGCCTTCGATCCAAAGACCAGCAACCTATATAAATACAGAGCTTAACATGGTATACGATGCATTTTGTATTGAACAAATAAAATTTGAGTTCTTATATTCAAACCTCAGATGTAGTCGGTCGGTTTTACACCCTCTAGTCAAGTTCCACTGACGCATTCAAAGTGACCCTGTAGTTGTCGAGCGGTCCCAGCTCAGCTAGGCTACGAAATGTTCTCACATACGGGATTGTAGAAAGAACACGGGTCAATATTTGAATGATGCGTCTATCAAGATTTGACCATTGTAATCGATGTGAATGATCAGATTCAGAATCATAAAAATATAACTGTAAGTATCTAGGTTTTCCATCCCCCGGAACTAAATGATCGATTTTATGATATAATCCTCCATGCGCACGAAAAGTATATCCTCCAGATGTCATATTAGTTGTTAAATCATCTAAAGTTACACCCATAGATGTGAAGCAAAAGTTTGTGTTGTACGCGCGTATATTGTTTTTGAATATTTCACCTAATTCAGATTGGGAGGTAAAGAGATGGTATAACTCTTGTGGAATAGTTGAGTGTGCCAACATTGTCTTTTCACTCATGCAACAAAAGGTAGGGAATTCAAACTGTATGTGTTTTGCTCCACAATGAACATACGAATTTTGCACCTTCAAGACACGATGCTCTTTAGGGATACCATCGTAAACATAATCATATGGATCCCCATTGTGGATCTCATCTCGTATCATTGGGTTATCATTGACCTCAGTTGAACATCCTAAATCCATTCCATTGAGTGTAAATGTGTTATTATAAATAAATAAATTATGTTTACATAAAACTAATGGGAAAGTTTTATTGATCATAATGTTAAGAATTAAATTATACAACTAACCAATTGAAGCTTGAACGTCTACTTCATTAAAGAAAGGTAGTAGGTTAGCACATGGACTTCGGTTGACTGTATTAGATCGGAAACAATTATTAAGATCATAATAATTAATGAAATTTAATTTAACCAAAAACTATATAAACTGTGTAATTTTTACCATTGACATTTTCATGTGTCAACTCTGAACACATTTGGCTTATTCCTTCTCTACTTGAGTGGTTCAACGATCCACATCGAAAATCATTGCCCTAGTTTCACTATTGTCTGCAAAATATTGAGAAATATTTATATCTTGATGTCGTAATATTCCTAATGGTACCCTTTGTGGTGTCTCCGTATCCATTTCAGTTGATTCTACCATCGTTATATTTGTCATCAGTGGCATTGATTTACTACTTCCTTCACCATTAGATTTTTTTCTTTCCTTGGTCTTCTCTTTTTGTCGTGCATAATATTGTCGGTTGTATTCTTTTTGCTTTTCTGAAATAATATGAGGTAACCGATATCTCGTTTTATGATTATAATAAATACAGTAAAAAATATGATACTCATTTTTATGTATTCAGATACCTTTCTTAATATCTATATCAACTTGGGAGACATCACCATTAACATTTTTTCTCAACTTCTATCGTTCATAATACTCTTTATTTCTCTTTCTATGACATTCTGTAATTTTTAGAAAATATACATCATGTACTTAAAAAAATATACATGACTTTCATTATATTTAATGTACTTACATTTTTGTATGGTATCATTGCCAATAGTATCATTGCCTCCAGACATCAATACACACTGTAAAATAATGAATATATATGTTTTTTAATTTTTCACACTTCTAAATTTTAAAATTTTTTTAAATATACAATTAACTGTTTACATATAAAGTTCTTTCTTTTTATTTCTTTTCGAATTTATAGTGGTATTGCATTTTCTTTTTTTAATTTCTATATACAATTAACTGGCTGCCGTCCATTTTCTCTTTGTTGACAATGATATAGTAACATCATCGTTGTATAAACTAAGGGTTGATATCATACAGTGGAATAATAATGCTAAACTTTGATTTTTGTACTATTGCTCGGAATAATTTTACTTGACGTGTTTTAGGGGTGTCAAACAACCTCGCCTTTATTATGTGTCTCCTAAAATTAATTTAAAATATAATTAAATTAACTAGACCTTATGATTGAAACTTATTATTTTTGTGTCTTAAACTAATTGAAACTACAATACTTACTAAAAGTTTTCAAAATTAACAAGCTAAAATAATTTTTTTTAAAAACCAATAAAATAATAAAATTCATGTTTACATTTCCTAAAGAATAAATAATTTGAAAAAACCAATAACATAAAACTTCATATATGAATTTGAGTTTATGATTTATGGGATAGATTTATTGGGATTTCTTGTTTACATCGAAGATTTCTTTACAAATGCAAAGGTTTTTGTTCCAAGTTTTGTGTTTTATGATAAGATGTATGTTTATTGTTGCTATATTGAATTCCTAAACATGTGAAGGCTAATAAAAACAGAAAGAGAAACATAAAACAAAATAAATTAGAAAAAACAGAAATCAATTGATAAATTCAATATGATATACTTAATAAATTATATAAATAATTTAGTAGTTTGTTGGACATTTGATGTCCACATAAAAACAGAAACATAAAACAAAATTAAATAAAGAATAATGCCAAAGTCTCTAAAATTAAAAATAATGAATGGACCAAAGTCTGCGAAATTTAAAATAATGTCAGGTATATTTTGGTCATGATTTATCATTTCTTTGTCTTTGTTTTTTTAACATACTAAGTTAATACCCATGTATTATATGGATTGATATAAAAAAATTTGTTATTAATTTAATATTTATAAAGAGGTGGAATCCCTTAAGAACCTTCAAAAAAAATTTTAAAATTAAGATACAATAAAAAACCAATAAAAAGTTGAAATACAGGCAAAATCATTAAGTTAATGGTAAAAAATGATGACTCTATGTCATATTTAACTCAAAAGTTTATTAAAGAAAATACATTTGAAATTTGAATGATTATTTTTTTTATGTGTCAAAGTTTCATAGCTAACATATAAAGATCTGATAACAAAAAGTTTTTCAATTTTATTGTAAATTAAAGTATTTAATTATTATTTCATAAAATTATTTATTCTTTCGGACATTTAAAATTTGAAGTTTATTATTTTATTGATCTTTTAAAAAAAATTATTTTATTTTACTATTTTTTTAAAATAATTTACTATTTGAGACATTTAAACATGAAATTTATTATTTTATTGATTTTTAAAATATTTTTAGTTTAGCTTGTTAATTTTGAAAACTTTTAATGAGTATTAGTTGTAGTTTCAAATAGTTTAGTAAACAAAAATAATAACTTTCAATAAAAGTTTAAATTAAATCAATTAAATGATATGCATATTACTTAAATTAATGTTGTTTTTTATTTTTGAAAAAAGAGCGGGAAAATGAAAAATTAGTGTATTAGGAGGATGACATGTGGAAAATATTGTTCGCATTTATTATAATATATAGATTATCTTAAGGTAATTCAAATTCAAATATAATGATGATGTAAGTTTCATGATATTGGGCCTCTTAGAATTTTTGAACTTTAAGCACTCTGGTACTGAGATGGGCTTTTTTTGAAGGTGATGCTGATGACTAAACCTAAAAAAAAAATACACAAACCCTTTTAGGTTTAGTCTCCTTTTGAAAATTTCTTGTTGCTTCAGGCCGCCGCCACCCTCAACCCCTTCAGCCAGCCGCCGTCCAGAGATCGATTAGAAAGTGCCCTCTCCTCCTCCTTCAGCCGCCGCCACCCCCAACCCCTCAGGCAGCGAACTTCTATCTCCGTTGATCTCTCTCTTTTCTCCTTCTCTAGGCGGCGGTGATTTGTTGTTGTGTTCGTTCTCCTTCTCTCAACGGCAGCTTTGTGTTGCTATCCTTCTCCTTCTCTCGGTGGTTACGGTCTCTACAAAACCTAGCGACGTCGGCTTCTGTTTCGTTCCTTCTCATTCTCTGGACGGCGTCGACATCATCTCGGTATTGGGATCTCTCAAGGACAGTGGTAGATCGATCAACGTCTCTTTCTCCTTCTCTATTTGTTTTTTGCGATTTGATTTCTTAAATTGGTTCATTTTTTCGTCTCAGGTGAAGTATTCGAAGGAACCAGAAAACCAGACCAAATGTAAGTTTTTGACCTATGTTTTCTTCTGATTTTGGACTTGACCTTGCTACTTTCAGATTTGAAATTTATATGGATGTTCGGTTTTCCAGCTTTGAAATATTACCACATGAAAGTACATCTTAAAAACAGAACGTTGTATGGATGTTTAGTTAAAAGATTGAATTGCAATCTTGATTTGGGTTTTCGTAAATCTTTATTTGGTTGTTTGATTTTGTTAGTTGTGTCTTTTGATTTCGTTGTTTGATTTGAATGTCAATTGGTATCATTGTTCTAGGTTTAATAAAAGTGTCGGTATTACTTTTTTAGTCATTTGAGAAGCTTGTTTTTGGAGGTAAATGATGTTATTTATTTGAATTAAGGATTAGAAAGTGTGTGTGTGTGTATATATATACATACATACATATATATATATATATATATATATATATATATATATATATATACTAGTAGTGTACCCGCGCAAAGCGGCGGTGGCGAACTATAAATTTCATTTGCTAACATGTTTGTCGAGTTATTGACTGGGTAAAGGCAGCACAGCGAGCTTCACACGCTGAGGCCGGCAACATCTATCTTCTTCCACGATGCACTTTTTAGGCTTTTGAGTTTGTCGTACAACCCCGACATTGGTATTCCTGTTATATGTGTATTGGGGATAAGATGTTTAACAAGTATTAGTCAAGTTTAATTATCAGTGCAGTAGTATTGAGAAGAAAGAAGAGGTTATCGACCGGGAGTTAGTGAAGGAAGCTACTCAAGGGGAGGTGCAAAACCCTGCTACAAAGAAGGTTGTGGAAAACGTGGTTGTAAGTGCAAATGGTTGCTAAATTCAGCGATGTTTCAAAAAGTGCTGCTCTATATGAATGGATCCATTGATATTTCAATGACAAGTGTACACAAGAAGGGGAAACGAGGTATTTCATCATCTGGATGTTGAAATCTGCACATAATTGAAACATACATATTAGAAAATAAAAGCATAGTGTTTACTACTTCTAAACAAGGGCATACCATTGTTAATTCTTTCTGAAGTCAGTTAGCACGAGATATATATTCCCAAAAGCAGTGTACGTTCTCTTACCTGCACAGCAGGAAAAGAAACTAGATAACAACAAACCACCCTGGGTATAAGTGATTAACATCGATCAGGATTCAGTCATAACCTTAGCTCCAGTAATAACAAATTTCCCAAAAATCAAACATGAGGAACACAAATTTGGGTTGTTTCATCCGGTAAATCATTCCAGAATAGTTTTGGCTCCTGAGGAACACACGTTTAGGTTGTTTCATCTGGTAAATCAATCCAGTGAATAGCTTTGGCTCATACAACACCACCATATGAACTAATTAGCAGACAATAATATCAAGTGAACACAACATCCATCACAGTCATTGAATAATAGATAATAACATATAGACATCGTACAACAAGAACTTAAAATTGAGAAAGCATCATGAGAGTATGCAAGTCCTTCAACTCTAATTGGAAATCTGACATCACATGAACCAACTATGTTGTGGATCTTAAAATCCTACAATAAATTACCAAAAAACTATTTGATTAAGTAACAATAGACCATATATGGCAGTGATGCTGATATTAAGATGCACCAGAAAGAGCAAGTTTTTACCTTCACTTTCGCAAGGAAACCAAGTTTTTGTATAATTCAGGAATACTGGACAAGAATAAGCCTTTTAAGCACAATAAAAGAAAGAAAAAACACAAGAAAATAGTAGCACCATGTGCTTCCTCTATGTTCAATACTAATAGTACAACTGCATAATCATAGTGACATAAAAAGATGCATGTCAGGATCTGAAACTTATGAAAATTATGAATAACCAAGATTAACTGATTTGAATTTATCAGAGTATAAATCAATAATCTTGCTTTGAATCAAAGTTTAATTAAGAAGTTTGCGGAATAACACTTAATTATTTTGACAAAAACTTTCAGAATCAACAATAGCATAAAACATAAGAAGTAATCAAGACTGTTTGTATTGCTGAATTCAATGATTACAATCACCTCTAATCTGTTTTGATTAGACGAAGAACACAAACTGTTCTTAGGGTTTTACAACCTTAGAGGCTTATGAAAACTCTATCAATAAAGCAATTACAGACTCAAAATATGCAGAAACTCTTATACAATAGAAAGACCTATTCTATGTATTTATATTGCTTTATGGACGTGTTTCCTTGAAGGACTATGACTTCTCTGATAGTAGATATGCTGGAATCTTCGTGTAGATATCTTTCCTGAAAATCAGCACATTTTGTTTATGAAACTGTTGAGCAGCTTGAATGACTTGACAGCATGAACTGAGCAGCTTGAGTTGTTTTGCTCTGGCAGCTTGAACTTTTACACTGGCAGCTCGAGTTTCTTCAACTAGCAGCATGAACTTTGTATTTACATAGAAAATCTACTAACAGTCTGAGAAGTCTAAACTAACAGCTTGAATATACTTAAACTATTTCCCAACAATCTCCCCCTAACTTAAATTCTTTATACAAGACTTTAAGTTCTATACAAATAAGGAAATGAAAAAGTAAACTGTTATTTACAAACCAAGGCTTTCAAAAACTTACAACTGTGCAAGCTTCTGATCTACAGCCTTCAAAAATTCTCTCTTCATCTCTTCTTTATCACAAGATATCCTAACTGATTTTATTTGGAGCAGCATATCTGTTGAAAAATTATAAAACTCGAGATTGAAGAAAATACCAAATCCATCTTTGAATGTGATTCTGTTGGTTCTGGATTTGACAAAAATATGAACTTCCTTGATCTGTTTCCCTTTCTTCTCAGCATCTTCCACTTCTTTTCTTGCAAATTCAGCATCAGCAACTGAACTTAGATCTCTGATGAGTTGTTTTACTTGTGGAAGATCAGATCTAACTTGAGAAACAGATCCTATGTGGTACATCTTAATCAGCTCATCCCTGGTCAGCTTATGAACCAACTGCCAGAATGTATCAAACTCCTCTTCTGGTCCAGATTCTCTCCTTATCACAAACTTGACCCTTAAATTCCTTTCGTCCAATGACTTAGCAAACCAGTAGTTGATTTCTGGCTTTGTGAAGTCATGTTGATCAATCAACTTTTCTATCTCCATAGCTTTTTGCAAATGGTGCTGAAAGATCACCCTCTTAACAGATGATGGAACAGAAACAGTAGGTTGATCAGTAGGAGCAGGTGCACTGGCAGCTTCAGTTTGGACTGGTTTCTTAGTGGGAGCAGGTGCATTGGCAGCTTCAGGGTGGACTGATAATGTTGATGGTTGGACAGATTGGGACGGTTGAACTTTTGGTACTGGCTGAACTTCTGAAGAGACTCTTGTTTTCTTTCTTTTCTCCATTTCTTTGTCATGTATTTCCTGCAGCCTCTCAGTAGTCATGGATTGAGCAATCTTCTTTGGAATATCTGCTGCAACGACAAAATTTATTAAGAATCTTCTCTTCTCAGCCTTGGTATGCCCAGTTGGCATCTTCCTCTTCCTTTCACCTTGCTTGACCACAAACCCTCTTAGATAATCTCCTAAGGTTTCATCATCTTGCATTGGGGCATGGGTTTGCTGGTCTAAGGCCTGATCTTGTTCTTCTGCTAACTTTCTGGCAATCTCAGCATCAAAGGCAATCTGGGCTTCTCTGGAAGAAAATTTGTGCTTTGGAGACTCAATGAGAATACCCTTGCCCTTATCTTTTGTAGCAGAAGATGCAGCTTGGACTGAACTGGATGGAGCTTGAATGCCTTCTCTTATAACAACTCCAGTTGCTCTTGTAGAAGCAGCATGAGTTTCTAGGCTAACAGCTTGAGAAGCTGTTGGGACTGCTAGCCTAGTAGATGGAGCTGTTGATGCTGCTTGGACTGTTGGTGTTGGAGCTGCTTGGACTGGTTGAGGAACTTCCAGATTCTCCCCCTTTTTGGAAGCATTGGTGTGGTCAGAAGGACCTACAACCTTTGCCACATGGGTTTGAATCAACTGCTCTAGTTTGATGAGCTTATTTCCACAAAGAGTAAACCCTTTGTGTAGATTAGCCAGTTTCTGATTGTGAGCAGCTTCTGCCTGTTTGAGTGCATGAATTTGTGCCCCCTGTGCAGCAATGATGGACATTTGGTATTCCAACATTGTTACAACAGGATTCAGCTTTGGATCCGTTAAGAGCATCAGTTGCAGGCTAGTCTCAAGATCAGATAACACCAGGGGTGTTTGTGGTCTATCACTGACATTAACACCAGAAGTAGAAACCTCTGGGCCCCTCTTTTCTTGGTACTGGGGACTTCCAGCTCGTGTTTGCACACTTGCTGTTGCCATGGGTGTGGTCTTAGAGATGTTGGCCCTGTCCTGTGCCTCTTGTGCAGAGACATCAGTAGTGCCAGCCACAAAACCCATATGAACAGTCTCAGAAGAGATGTTCACCTCCTGATTGAGGTTGGGAGTGTCCTCAATTGGTTCCCTTTGGATATTCTGTGCAGAAGGATCCTCCTGCACAGGGATATATGGCTCTTGTCTAAGGGAGGAGGAGGAAGGAGCTCCTCGTCCCCTTTTCCTTTTATATAAATATTGTAGTGGGCGTTTGGGCTGTACAAAAGGATCAGAGGGAATATCTGTATCATGAGGAGTGGGTTGGGGTCCTGGGGTTGAAGCAGTAATGTTGGGCTGTGTCTGCTCAGGCCCCTCTCCTCTGTTTCTTGTGATGATGTTCATCATTGCAGAGGGCAATGGAGCATCAATACTAACAAAATTGGCACTTGGCTTTATCAGCCTTTTAATTGAAGATAGTGAGTGCCTATGGGAAACATATATCCTCTTATGTAAATTTGAAGAAGTGGTGCAGGTGTGTGCAATTATTTTTGCCAAAAATCGAGGATACATAAAAAATTTCCCATGCTTCAAGGAATGATGCCTTAACATTCCTTGAAAGATCATATTCGAAAAATTGAACTGTTGGCCAGTAGAAAAGCACACTAAGGCAGTGGCAATATTTGAAGAAAATTCGGACCAACCAGTTCTTTTGGGGCTTAAACATTGCTGAATAATATGCACAAGGTATTTCCATTTAGGAGAAAAGTGTGCTTTCAAGAAAGTAAAAGAATCAGCAGGGCCCCTATATCCGATATTTTGAAGACCAAAGTGTAAAGCAGTAAGAGATAGGTCTTTTATACCTGTGGCATCTTGAAGATGCAGATGATGTCTGATGGACTCCTCGGTGATATTGATGGTAGTACCATCGATTTTGGAAGTCAGGGTAGGCACTCCATTGATGGTTTGAACATAGGCATGATTCCAGAATTGCTCAATATGAGATATGTATATAGTGGGGTTGATATTGAGGGCATAGTGGATATGGGAGTGCCTGAGGAAGTCCATCATCTCATGGAATGGTTCAAGGTCAGTGTGTTTCAGGGTGTATGGGAGGCAGTTGTGTTCTTTTACGAACTCCATTGATCAAGAAACGACGGTTTGGCGTTTAGGGTTTGAAAAGAGTGTGTGTATCGTTCAGAGAGAAAACAGAAGGCCGTGGAAGAAGAATATGTAACTGGTAGTTACAACTGAACGAAACTGGGACCTTTAAAGGTTTCGAAAAGGTTAGGTCCCGCGCACACACTTGGAAAATTACCTAAATACCCTGCACACTTTGACAGATCAAGTGAAAATAACTAGCAGTCCGAGAAAATGAACTAGCAGCATGAGAAAAGACTCATGCTGTTAGTGTAAATTTGTGCAAATTTTCAATGGAACAGTGTCTCCCCCTTAAATTAGCATATTGAGTTGATAATAATAAAAATCAATTAATCCATGTTTACCATACCAATGTTTGATATTAGGAAAGTGAACCTTCCTACATCAAAAGGTTTTGTAAATAGATCAGCTAGCTGATCATCAGTATGTATTTTGGTAACTTGGATTAACTTCTTTTCATTACAATCTCTGATGAAGTGAAATCTGATTTCTATATGCTTGGTTTTTGGGAATTTCACTGGGTTTTGCACAATGCTAATGGCACTTGAATTGTCAATATAAATAGGAGTGGATAAGAAATTCATACCATAGTCTCTTAGCTGATTTTGAATCCACATTACCTGGGAGCAGCAGCTTGCAGCTGCTACGTATTCTGCTTCAGTGGATGATGTGGAGACAGTTGTTTGTTTCTTGCATTGCCAAGAGACCAGTCTTGCTCCTAAGTATTGACATCCACCAGTTGTGGATTTTCTGTCAATGTTGCAACCACCATAGTCACTGTCAGAATATGCAGTTAGTTCAAAAGGAGAGTCTTTGGGATACCAGAGGCCTAAATGTGGTTGGCCTTTAAGGTATCTGAAAATTCTCTTAACAGCAACCAAGTGAGAATCCTTTGGTGAACATTGAAACCTGGCACACACACAGACAGCAAACATTATATCAGGTCTAGAAGATGTTAGATACATGAGAGATCCTATAAGGGATCTGTATAGATGAATGTCCACATCTATGCCATCTTTGTCTGTATGAAGCTGTTTATGAGGATCCATTGGAGTGCTTGCAACCTTTGTGTCTTGATAGCCAAACTTTTCCAGTATGTCTTTGACATACTTTGATTGACTTATGAATAGACCAGTAGGCTTCTGTTTGACCTGCAGCCCTAGAAAGAATGTGAGTTCCCCCATTGAACTCATTTGAAACTTTTTGTGCATTAGGGCCTCAAAATCTTTGCACAACTTATCATTAGTTGAGCCAAAAATGATGTCATCAACATAGATCTGGACAAGAAGAATCTCAGCTTTGATGGATTTAGTGAAAAGTGTTTTGTCCAGAGTGCCTCTCTTGAATCCATTCTGTAGAAGATATGATGACAGTGTGTCATACCATGCTCTGGGGGCTTGGTGAAGACCATAGAGAGCTTTGTCTAGCTTGTACACCCTGTCTGGATACTTGTAGTCTTCAAAACCAGGAGGTTGACACACATACACTTCCTCTTCAATTGTCCCATACAAGAAAGCAGACTTAACATCCATTTGATACACTTTAAAGCCTTTGAAACTTGCATATGCTAGAAATAGTCTGATGGCTTCAATTCTTGCTACTGGAGCAAAGACATCATCATAATCTATTCCTTCTTCTTGAGTGTACCCTTGTGCTACTAGTCTTGCTTTGTTCTTGATGACTATCCCTCTCTCATCCTTCTTGTTTCTGAACACCCACCTTGTACCTATTGCTCTCTTACCTTTAGGAAGATCCACCAGAGTCCATACATTCTGAATTTTAAACTGTAAAAGCTCTTCTTGCATAGCTTCAATCCAGGATGAGTCTTTTAGTGCTTCTGATGCCTTTTTAGGTTCTAGTTGAGACATGAAGCAGGCATGTTCAAAAGCAGCTAGGCTGAATTCTGGAACTGCTTGTTCAGCAGCAGCAGTCTCATTGTGGACCATCTTCCTTGTTTGAACAGGAGTACTTGGATCACCCAGTATTTGATTGAGAGGGTGATACTTATGAACTCTTAGTGTGGGCTCTCTCTCTGTTTGGAAGGACGTTCCAAGGTTTGTGTCATCTCCATCAGAACCAGTGAATGGTTCATTTTCTGGAACAGCATGAGTTTCTAGGCTAACAGCTTGAGAAGCTGTTGGGACTGCTAGCCTAGAAACTGGAGCTGTTTCCTTTTGTGTTTGAGCTGTGCTGTCAGGACTTGGGAATGGCACTTCAGTGTCTGGATTTGCATCATGTTGAGTGCTCAGGACCCCTGGAGGATCACATGACAGAAGTGGTAGAGTGGTGAAGTCATCCCAACTTGTTGAATCTGCAGCAGTCTGAAACTTTGTGCCAACAGTATGAGAAAATGTATTGGCAGCATGAGAATTTTTGTTAGCAGCTTCAACCCTGTATGCATCAGCTTCTGCAGTAAACTCAGCAAAGCTCAGAAAATTTGTTAGTGAATCTAAGTCAAATAACCAATCAGGACCAGTGCCTTTAATGTTAGCAGTATTTTCATTAAATTCAACATTGGCACTTTCTTCAATTGTTTTAGATACACTGTTGTATACTCTATAGGCTTTACTTTGAGTTGAGTATCCTACAAAAAATCCTTCTTCAGCCTTACTCTCAAACTTCCCTAAGTGAGTCTTAGTGTGAAGAATAGTACATGGGCATCCAAAAGGCTTGAAGAAAGCTATTAGGGGACTTCTGTTGTGGAATAGCTCATAGGGAGTTTTCCCTTGTGATTGAACTACTTGAACCCTATTTAGAACATAACAGGCTGTATTAACAGCTTCTGCCCAGAAAGTCATAGGCAGATTGGAATCAGCTAACATTGTTCTAGCAGCCTCAATTAATGTTCTATTCTTTCTTTCAGCTACACCATTTTGCTGTGGTGTTCTTGGTGCACTATATTGTCTAGCAATACCTTTGGACTCACAGAAACTGTTTAGAATTTGATTTTTAAATTCAGTTCCATTGTCTGATCTTATCACCTTAACTTTGGAATTGGATTGGTTTTCTATCTTAAGGATAAAAGACTTAACAAGCTCAGCAGTTTCATCTTTGGACCTAAGAAAGTAAACCCAAGTAAATCTGTTGAAATCATCAACAATGACTAAACAGTATGCCCTTTTATTCAAACTCAAAACAGATGTTGGACCAAATAGATCCATATGTAACAGCTGAAGAACAGATGAGATTGAATTTACTTCTTTGGCCTTATGAGAAGTTTTGTGTTGCTTACCCTTAAGACATGCTACACAATGATCATCACAAATGAACTCCTTTTGTGGTAATCCTCTTACCAGATTCTTTTTAACCAAATCATTCATGGACTTGAAGTTCATGTGACACATCCTTCTATGCCAAAGAGCAGACTCATTTGATGATGCTTTGGATATTAAACAGCTTAAAGTATTTGATTTAGTCAAAAGATCTGTGTCTAGGCAGTAAACATTGTCCTTTCTTGGTGTTCTAAGTAAAACAAGATTTTCAGGAATTTTGAAATCCTTTGAAAGAACAATGCACTCAGAATCTGTGAACAGAACAATGTTTTGTTTGTCACAGATTTGAGAGACACTCAATAAATTGTACTTAAGCTGTTCAACATACAAAACATCATGGAATGTCATGTTGCCTGCATTTACAGTACCTTTACCTGTAACCTTACCTCCTTTTGAGTTGCCTCCAAATGCAACAAAACCTCCATCAAAACCTTTGAAATTTGACAAGCATTCAGAATTGCCTGTCATGTGCCTAGAGCATCCACTGTCCAGATGCCATCTTGTCCTATGAGGAGACCTGTGGTTGCCCTGCACAAATAACAGCTTAGTTAGTAGTGGAGTAAACCCAAACCAAATTGGTTTTGGGTTGGCCTTGTACATTGACATAACTAAAAACTGTTTTTGACTTCTTGTATTTTGTGAGATCTACTGATGGAGTCTTTGGAGAGTATTTAGTGATAATATGAGGTATCCAATTATTTTGATCATCTTTTCTTCTGACAGTCTCAGATGATTCACTAGCAGCTCCAGTTTGATGCTCAGCAGCTTGAGCTGTGTTTGTAGTGCTAACAGTTTCAGTTTTTGCACTAACAGCATCAGATTTTGACTTAGCAGTCTGATCTTTTGCATTAGCAGTTTGAGCAACAGATTTGTCCTTGACACACCATATTTGTTTAAAACTTGATTTAGGCTTTGCCAAAACTTGTTTTTGATGTGTGGACTGTTTTTTATTAACTTTTGAGAATCTGTGATCAACTGTTCTCTTTGGAGCTGCTGTGGAAGTTTTCACTTTTGAGTGCTTTGCCTGTTTAGGATTTGATTTTGTGTGATGCACAGTCTGTTTTGCAACAGCTGGTTTGTAAAAACAATCCTTAGCTAAGTGATTCTTCCTTCCACAGTGAAAGCATCTTTTGTCAGTTTGAATTGGAACACCAGACTTTTCTGTCAATTTCTGGTTCTTGTTTCTCTGGTTTCCTCTTACCTGCTGTTGTTTAGGAAACTTTTGAACACCATGCTTTTGGCATGTGCAGATAGAAACAGTTTTACCTCTTTTAGTTCCTTTTGATGAAGATGCAGTGTTACAGTTAGAATGTACAGAAACTTGTGGAGTAGCATTGCATACACTCATCTTCTCTTTTCCTTTCTTACTGGGAACTTGGACTTCTATGGGTGCACTCTTTGTGTCACAGTCTCTATTTTGACTCTTATCTTCCTTTGGTTCAGGACTGCTGTCAAGGATAGGATCTACAATAGTCATAGACTCATCTAATGGTTCATTGACAAGTCTATCAGCAACTTCACTCATTGGATGAATGTACTTGTTATTATATGGAGGTGGAGTAGCTCTGTATCCTATTCCTTCTTTGGGATTGACCTGAGATTTGACTCTATCTTTGAATTGAACTTCCATTAGGTGTTCTAGCTTTTGATTTGCTAACTTGAAGTTACCTAAATCTATGTTAACAGATTTCAGTTTCTCATTAGCCTCTAACACCTTCTGTTCAGTTTCTTCTACCTTTTTATTCAAAGATTCTATTTTCTTATTGAGTTCCTTTTTCTCCCATTCATGATAGTTTCTATCATACCCCATTTGAAGCTCATTATCCTTATAGTCATTGATCTGTTTTTCCAGATCTTCTATGGCTTGCATATATTCATATCTCCTTTCTTCCATCTTAGCTAGAGTTTTGCACATGCTCTCATTATGATCTCTGTACTTTTTAACCATATTTTTGCATGATTGAGAGCAGAGTTTAGAGTTTACCTCAGATGGTAGTTCAGTTGAGGAGACATTTGAGGTTTCTGCCATAAGTGCTTGATTTTGGAATTCTTCCTCTGTCTGATCACTCCAGTCAAACACATTGTCTTCTTGAGAGACAAGTGCCGTTGATGAGGAAGCTTGAATGGGGTGTGAAGTCCTTGATGATTGTTGACCTTGAGATCTACATTCTCTGGCAAAGTGACCAAGCTTATGGCATTTATAGCATTCCACTTTTGATTTATCAAAAGATGGTTTGCCTTCTGTTTTGGCTTGAAAGTTGGTCCTTCCAGTTCTTTTCAGGAATCTTTTGGCTCTCATGGTCAGCATTGCATGTTGCCACTTTAAATCCATCTCTTCAAGATCATCAGGATGGATTTGTTCCAAGTCTTCAATATTTAGAGCAAATAATCCATCATTGGCAACAAAAGCTTCATAATGAGTTTCAGCAGAATTGCCATCACCACCTGAAAAAGAATCACAGTTATTAGATTTTTCAGAGGACAGAAGAGCAGTGTTGTGATTATAAGAAAAGGATTTCTTTTTAGCATCAATTTCAGTCTCAAACACTCTTAGACTGTTGTATAGATCATCCAATTCTATCTCATCAAGTGTGTCTTTTGTTCTCCACTGTGCAGCATAGACTGTCCATTCTTCTCCAAGAGATCTGAGAAACTTTCTGTTGACTTCATCTTGATCCAGATTGACCTTTGCACTTTCCAGTTCACTTATCAGTTTGTTGAACCTGTCAAAGATTTGAGTGAGGTTTTCATTCTTGCCACCAGAAAAGTTTTCATACTGCTGTTTCAAGAGGTCCTTTTGATTTCTCTTGGTACTGGCATTACCAGCAAACCTCTTCTCTAAGGCATTCCAAAGAGAGTGAGCAGTATAAAATTTTTTGAACTGATGTTGATAAGCATTAGGAATGGCTATTTGTAATAATGTGAGTGCTTTCACTTCATTCATTCTAGCCTTCCTTTCAAGTTCAGTTTTTGGAGGAGTTTTGACTGGTTTTCCCTCAGCATCAAGTTCTGGATCAACTGCAGGAGGGAATTCAACAGCTTCCCATATGGCATAATCAATGAATTGAATATGCTGTTGAATCCTGAGTTTCCACATCTCAAACTCAGTGGGCTTGAGCATAGGCACTTTGAGTCCTTGCCCAGATCCACTGCTGCTATTTTCAAATTCCATTGAAAAAGATTAAAAATTTGAAGAAAGTTTTCGACTTTGAAAAACAAAGAACGACCTGTGGCTCTGATACCACTTGTCAGGATCTGAAACTTATGAAAATTATGAATAACCAAGATTAACTGATTTGAATTTATCAGAGTATAAATCAATAATCTTGCTTTGAATCAAAGTTTAATTAAGAAGTTTGCGGAATAACACTTAATTATTTTGACAAAAACTTTCAGAATCAACAATAGCATAAAACATAAGAAGTAATCAAGACTGTTTGTATTGCTGAATTCAATGATTACAATCACCTCTAATCTGTTTTGATTAGACGAAGAACACAAACTGTTCTTAGGGTTTTACAACCTTAGAGGCTTATGAAAACTCTATCAATAAAGCAATTACAGACTCAAAATATGCAGAAACTCTCATACAATAGAAAGACCTATTCTATGTATTTATATTGCTTTACGGACGTGTTTCCTTGAAGGACTATGACTTCTCTGATAGTAGATATGCTGGAATCTTCGTGTAGATATCTTTCCTGAAAATCAGCACATTCTGTTTATGAAACTGTTGAGCAGCTTGAATGACTTGACAGCATGAACTGAGCAGCTTGAGTTGTTTTGCTCTGGCAGCTTGAACTTTTACACTGGCAGCTCGAGTTTCTTCAACTAGCAGCATGAACTTTGTATTTACATAGAAAATCTACTAACAGTCTGAGAAGTCTAAACTAACAGCTTGAATATACTTAAACTATTTCCCAACAATGCAAATACATGATAATCTCATCCACATTCCTTTTAAACTCCATTTACCTTACGTGCTGCCAATTTTGATTGTTGTTCACTCTTAGCTAAATTTTATGTGGAATATATATGTAAAAAATACACACACATAAATGTATGTATACACATGTATGTGTGTGTTTTAGAATAAAAAGAGCTCACCATCTTCCCAGAAGCAAAAAAGTATAATGCATGTCATGAAAAGCAGATTCTATAATCATATATTCCCCGATGAAAAAATAGAAGTAACTTCGAGCAAATAATACAAATCAAGGGGAACTTAAACTTGAAGCAATTCATTAAATGCTACACTACTCAAACAGATATCACCAAAGCTTATAAATAGATCACAGAGAAGGGTTGTTAGTTTCCAAAAATAACATTTTCCTTTTCCAAACTGCATTGTGTCGCATGCTATGGAAGGCTCGGGTTTTTAATTTACTTCATTTTTTAGCCCCAATGCCCTATTATTTAAAAAAAATTAATAACTGCCAGTGAGTATTACTGTTAGAAGTCTCAATAAATTAGGTAAACATGGCTAAATTTATCCTCTCAACAAATTAGGTAAAAATACTCAAACTTCAATTGAGAGTGAAAGTACAAAAGGAGTTGTGCGTTAGCACAAAAGGTTGAAAGCTCCATGTCTCCATCTTTGGCATCTCGAGGAAAACCCACTGAACAAACAAGCAAATAGTGTTGCACAACAAACAAAAAAGATTCTGCTCACATGGTTAAAAATTCTTTGAGCATAAACATGGAATGATGGCAAGAAATAAAAAAGGAGAAAACACATTTGGTAGCTTAATCAAGATACATGCCTGCAAAGACAAAGATAATACATCATGGTAATTGGGTTTAATTTGACCCCTTTCCTTTTGACCAAAATCTTCATAAAAATAAGACTCAAAGCTTCACCAACAACACCTCCCATTTGGTAAACAACACCAACTCAATTAATGTCAATATCCCCATACAAAGCAACCAAGATCCCCAAAACTTATCACAAACATTATGAGCAGCATGTTGGAGCTCATTGCTTCAAGTCCAACTGCCACGCCAAAAATGAACACGGCTACCGGCACTGTTTATCAAAGAGAGAATGATTATTCGGTTGTCCAAAAAGTATAAATATGATAGTGTATTTTAATGTATTCATCCTAGTTACTGATTGTTCTCAACATTTGGGCAAAGGAGGTACAACTTATCTTTGAAACACGTAAAGATGTTTGCCCAAAAACTAAAATCCACTATCAGAAACAACATTACATTAGAAATCAAATAAAATAAGCAAGTATCTATGAATAAAGAATTTGACTTGTTAGCATAGACCATGGGTTTAAAAAACATTATTTCAGCTTCAACTTTATGTGTCTCTAACCAAGTCCTTTTAATCTGCTTGGTAGTTCTTCCAATTGGGAAACTCCAGGTGGTCAAATGAGATTGTTCATAGCAATAGAAACGGATGAATTAATGGGTTAATGATATTAAAAAGATGTTCACGGTGAAGGATTCTTACGGGATGGCAATCATTTTGTTTTTAATACTCGAGGGAAGCCGTGGAATTCCATACTTTTCGTTGTCCTTCTCTGATTTGATATCAATCAAAGTATGGTTTCCCAAATATACAAGATCAAGAACTTGAGCCGGAGTTGGATCACCTAGACAAGTTTAATTCCGTATGAAATCAGTTTTTTGTAAGCAACACATTTATTTTTTTCGGAAGTTTATAATATCCAATTTGCTTATTAGTAGCATTACAAATGAACTAATTGACACTGATTTGATTCCACGAGATTCTTTATTTTGTAGTTAATTAAGATTAGTTTTTTATATTTGATAAGTAACTAAACTAAATATTTCATCATGGTGATCAGGGAAAATAGTTATTATGCAATTTACCTTTCTATCCCCAAAGTCTGAAGAAAATGGCAAAGATGATAGGAGGAAGTAGAAAATACACTAGAAAAAAGCTCCACCGGTGGCAATAACTGTCTAAAGATGAGATGGTCTAGACAGTAGTCGATACAATAGGCTTGGCCTCTTCGATGACTTTGCCAGTTTGTTGGGCTAATGTTGCAGCATAACCAATGACCACTTAAAGCTCAAAAGAACTCACAACTTCATGTTGGTAATCTGGAATAAGAAATTTCATGTTTCTTTCGTAGTTCAAATCAGACTATAGACATTGAAAATATCTCCTAACTCATAAATATTTCTTAAAAACATCAATATTCCGGACCTAGAAGAATTCCAATTTTGTTTTTACAAATTCAAGCAATTCTTTTTATAATTCAAGACGGGTTTTTAGTTGATATTAGATACTTGAAAGAGACCATTGCGGTTCAAAGAAAATGCAGCTCTGAGAAAGTTGTGTCATTAGTTATTGAAGGTGGAACCAAATGTTATACTTCCTCTGTCCCATGAAACTATAATGCTTGACCAAACCCATAGTAGTGCATGTTTCAAACAATGGGAACCAATATAAATAGCATTAACAACGATGGGCAAATAAGTAACTCTAAATTTGAAATTTTCCGTAAATAATAAGAAGCTTGCAATTTGAAAGCATCTAATGAGTGAACAAACTGAAGTAAATACAGAACTAAAGTAAAAAGTTACTTATTTTAGGCAAGTCAGATGGTTAAATTGCCATATGGGTTGGCTAGATGAACTTGCAAGGGCAACATAGCTTGCAAGAGATTGCCAATATAGACAAGCGGTTTGTCTCGCTTACACCCCTAGTCTATCGACAAGAAACGCATGAAGGAAAACAAAAACTTTTTGCATGCAAGTTAATAAAAGAATTTATAAACAAGTAATAATCTAATTAATTTATCAACAAGAAAGAAAAGAGTTGCAGTAATACACTAATACATGAAGTTAAAGTAAATAAAAACATCCAGTAACAGTTGTAGATTTCTACACACTTTGTATAAAGTATTGAAAATGTTGCATAACAACTGTAATGAATGAACGCTAGTTTCACGTATCCATTCATCCCCATAAGAAGTTGTCTCTTTTCTAGCATGCCTCACGTGATTAAAAATGGGAAAAGGAACGAGGTGGAAACTACTTACCAAGAACATGTATAAGATCCAGCCACTGTCAGAGCATGTTAGATCCAGCCCCCTTTATAAAAATGTTAGCAAGATGCAGACAGCGAAGAAGCCAGAGAAGGGACGGCGCCACAGCGGGATCACAAGCTCCAGAATCAGATCCAACCACTGTCAGAACATCTGGGACTTTCTTATTACTGGAGTCATTTGTGATGATTAACGTCTTTTCCTGCATGACCTTGAGAGTCAAATCACCAAACTGATCAAACTCATCCTTATACAACAATATTGTTGTATAAATACCCAGTCCATTGGAAAAGCTAATATAGAATTCTTGATTGTATTAATAAACTATGGATCATTTAGTCATACTTGTACTGGAGTGAATTTTAACAAGGTTTTAGGCTTTGCATCCACGATTACACTGCATGTCTTGACTCTTGACTTAAAAAATGTGTTTTGAAAATGAATAGGTACTTTGATAATAAAAATCAAACAGAGCATATCTAAAAGTTTCAAATGTACGTTCACTTGTAGGTAATGCTATAAAAGTGTTACCTATTTTCTACAATTTCAACCATTCTCCTCTAGCAAAAGCGAACATAAAGGCTATAACACTTCAAAAAAGTACAAACAGAAATCAAGCAGAATCAAAGTAAGTGGTTGAGTAAGAAAGAGAAACATTGATCGACCAAAACAAATTCAACAAGAAACCAACAATAATAAATCAATAAATGAAAAAAGGAGAAAAAAAAATCAGAAACATAAATCAATATATATCTCCGTCTTTTGAGTGATAGGTGAGAATACCAACATTTGAGTTGAGTAGAATACATGGTGGGAAAGAGGATCAATCCAAGACATCTAAACAAAATTAGAAATCAAAATCAAAGTAAATCGAATCATTTGAGCGAGCGAAAAGAAGAAAAAAAACCAAAAAAAAACATACATTAGTCTTCATTATGCGAGCAGGAGACCTGGGTAATAAATGACCCACCGATGCTTTTCATAGTGGTGGAAAAACAGCTTGCTTAACGCTGCCATGGATGACAGGGCCACCTGCAACCAATCCACCAGAGTAGAAACTCTGCTGCTCAACAACTTCGTCAATGGCATTGTTGACGACGGAGGTCGTCCGGTCCTTAGATCCAAATCTGGTTTCTAGCGATCTGCATATTTTAGCATCGGTATTGTGAAGCCTGTAAGAAAAATTCATTCAGAAAAATGTTTTAAATTATTTGATGGTTTATGCAGGTGTTGTAGTGGCAGAGAGATTCGGCGTTAGTTCAAATTTGATCACATACCTAACAGGATCCTGGGGACTATCGACGACAACGACGGCTGAGAATGTGAACGCATGGACAGGGACGGCATCACTTCTTCCTCTCCTTGGTGCTTTCATTGCTGATGATTTTCTTGGTCGATACCCTACTATTATTCTTGCTTCACTGCCTGTTTGTCATCCTCTCTACTATATTTTAGATGATTTTACCTTGCAAAAATAAATGTCACAACTTCGAAGCAATAGTAGTGGCCAGTTTAGGGTTTATGATGATGTCAATGTGCAGAAATTGGAGAATAGGTTGCATTGAAGAAATGAAAGGGCTGTTTTGTGAGAAGAAGAGTCTGCACAAGGAATCACATACCTGCGAGATAATATGAAACCCTAACATGGAGAGGAAGGTGAAACAAGTAGTGGGAGAATTCAAGGAGAGAGACTTGTTTTTGACAGGTTTGATGAAGCATGGATGAAGCGTGGGCAAGGAGAGAAACGTTTGCCTTCCCAAAGCTGACTTATCCGAAATTCAAAAGCAAATGACCGGTTTCAAAATTTGAAAGCATTGAAGAGTTGTACACCACGCTTGGTTTCGTAGCATGTCTTAAAATTCAAGATCTAGCTTTAAAAAATTTTACATCATCCATTAAAACTTGTAAGCATCTAAATGCTTTATTAGTAGTTAAGATTAAGACTAAGATATATATATATATATATATATATATATATATATATATATATATATATATATATATATATATATGCATATGTTATGATTTAGTGTAATTCTTAAATAATTAGAAGCTTTCTAGTTTTGTTTCAAGTTAGAAATTTGAAAACCAATTAACACATAATGTACGATAACAATTGTAGGTCCCAAAAGGTTTCTCAAGTATATAGCTCTAAGCTGTAGAGGGGGGGGGGGGGTGAATACAACTATTTAAAACTTAAATACTCTTTTCTCAATGTTTGTATGTATTATCAACAAAAGTTAATTACAAACAAGCTTGAATGCGGAAACGTTCAAGCTGAGATGACAGATACAACAATTTGTCAACTAATATAAAACTCACTCAGACTAGTTACAATGAATACACTCACTTAGAAGCACTCACTGTTTTTACAAGACTCAGAAGGACAGCTTACACAAGAACAGCTTAGACACACTTTACTGTTTTGTATAAGCAGACTTGCATGCATGGAATAACACACTTCAATGCACGTTCTGATTTCACACTCTTGATAATTTCTTTATCCTAAGAAGCTTCCTTTTATACTCAAAAGGAGAATCTCAGTGAAGCTTTTTCATTGGACAGAAGAGATAAAGGAGAGTCTTTCCAAGAGGACAAAACACCTTTCTGCACGTTCTGATAAAGTACCTTTGTCTTCACATGGCAGAATCTTTGTCTTTTCCTTTTTGTCACTGTTGCATAAGGCTTTAACTAAAAGAGGAATGTCAACTTTGCATCTTTCTTCTCTTTTTCTAATGCCATTCTGATATAAGAAAAGGTCTATCACCTTTTTCAAATATCTGTTTGTCTTCATGAGACAGAACAGCGTGGGCAGGCTGTGCAGTTCTGTTTTCCACTTTGTCTTCGACTTGTAAACTGATCTTGTAGCCAAAAACAATACATGAGGACTTGGAAACATATTCCATAAAGTGTTTAACCTGTTCACAAAGAACAGAACACTTGTAAACTGTCCAAACTGCTCAACAGAATAGAGCAGCGTCGACAGTTTATGTCTAGCCTGTTCAGCAGATAGAACAGCTTGGACAAACTGCCTTTGTTGCAACGAATGCAACATTGTAAATAGCTTTGGACTGATATTGCAAATCATTTTCAGGTTTCAATAAGGCATATAACAGGCCTTAAATTCAACCTTCAAATGCATCAACAGGTTTGATTAAAAATCTCCCCGTCAGATGTACAGCAAGTTTGACTGAGGCCTTTTTGTGCCTAACAATCTCCCCCTATTTGCAATAATCAGTCTAAGCTGATTTAATCAATAATCACTATGTATTTTTACATTACATTTGCTGAAAATAAAATTACAACATCAAGGTAAAGTAAAAGATCAGTTTATATACATACTGATTTTGATTACAGATAACAACACATGTTTTTACAAGAGTACAACTAATGTACTAATGTATATTACAACTGATGTAAATAAGTAAAGTTACAACATATGTAACAGAGTACAACTAATGTACAAAAGAAATTCAACACTTTGGACTGTTAATTTTGGGAGCAGATAATGGCAAGCCTGTCCAACAGATGGACAGCTTCCATTCTTCACCTACCCTGATGGTAGATGGACTTTACTCAAGTGGAGGTGGTCCTTCAAACATCTTTTCAAGCTCATCCCTTGTTTCCTCTAGATCTTGAGATTCAATTCTGAGGATCATAAACTTGGGATCTTGAAGTTCACCTCTTTCATAAAAGCCTCTGAGCTGATCCCAGATGGCTGCTCTCCACCTGCTTGATTGCCTGAATGAAGCTGTAAGTCTGAAGGCTGCAAGCTGTCTCAGATCCACCTTGTATAGATCTGATGCTCTCTGAAAGCATTTCTTCTGTGTTAAGGGATCTACAAAAAATGCCCCCAACTCAGGTTCTTCAATTATCTTGCCTTCTTCAAACTCTACTCCACTAAGCAGGCTGTAGTCAATTCCTTTCATCTCAAGGGCATAATCACCCTGTTCAATTAAGGTAAGGAGTTGCTCCAACTCAGAATCTTTCCTTGTCCTCCTGGCCTTTATTTTGGGGTATGTCAATGTTGGTACACCTTGTGTGACGATAGCAGTCTAAGTGATCCTACATTGTGATTTTAGCAAGTGTTTGTTATATATGTTTATATATGGTTGATATTTATTATTGTTTGTATGTTTGAACTTGATGTAACGTATTACAAGAAGTTCAAAGATATAGTTCAAAGATAAAATCAATCATAAGGTAATAACATAAGTTTCAACACTTAGTTGTTTATGTGTGAAGGTAAATTCGAAATTATCTAAGGCTAGGATTCGAATCTAGTTAGATTCGAATGAGCCTCTTGATAGATTCGAATGTATCCGCGTTGGAAGATTCGAGAGTGTCAGATGGGACAAACTCGAATGGGCCTTGGGCCGTGTCACATCCTTGCTTTAAAACACGCTTGCTTATCCCAGGAATAATAATAAATGCATAAAGCTAAATAAAACATTACAATAAGTCTTGCACTACACGTGCTACAAGATTACAGTACTAAGTTGCTAAAAACAGCACACTTAAAATAAAAGCAGCTACCCAGAACCCAAGGCATCATAAAGCTATACCACAAGCTGAAAGTGAGCTAAGTCCTCTGGGTTGATCAGATAATAGACCTAAGCAGAAGGTCCAGCTTGTTCTTTAACTTTTCCTGTAAAAATTGTGAGTAGCAACTGTAAGCTAATGCTTAGTGAGTAAACAGACATTCATGAATGCATGTAAAATATGAGGTGAAAGTGCCTATAAAGGCTGTTATGCTTGCTTGCTTGCTTGCTTGTTTGCTTAATACCCAGAAAGAACGCTGCACAATTGAGACATTTCACGCAGAAAGGAGATGCCACCACTAGGGGTTTACCGCTGACAGATGATCAATCTGTGATGCGGGGCTAGCTACCCGCATAATGCTCAAGGGATAGTGGTGAACATTAGAATTGCTTGCTCGCTAAATATAATGCTTATGAGATGCACAAAGAAACGCTAACACAAAGTTTGCTGTATAGTATGCAGAACAATAAACAGATAGCAGATAAATATGCATAATAATAGATCAAATGTAAGATCCGGCTAAGCTGGGCATCACCTGTACCACAGTGTTCGCCTTCACTCACAAAAGTCTATTGAATTCCAAAGAAATCATATAGAAGCAATTTATGTCTCAATTTCATATAAAACATGTAAACAAGAATAACTGTTACTCACTGTACTGAAAATGCTTGCACGGGCTTTTCTATGCTTTTAATTGCTTTGAATGCTTGCACTTGCTTATCTAGGCTTTAGTATATTCTGGCACTGGCTTTGACTCGCAACTGGGCTAAACAGCTTATGTATAATATCTGAAGTTTAATATTACAGAACATGTGCTAAATTAATACTGCTAGCTCAATATTCCAATATCTATAAGCCATAACTTCTAGCTAAATATTTTGCTATTTATTTTGCTAATTTATGCGTTGCTCATTAATTTTTACTAATTAAATTCGAATTTAGGGTGGTGGTTCGAATTTGATGAACAGATTCGAACACTAGGGGACAAACTCGAAGACAGACTCGAAGGGGGTCTTAGATTCGAACCTCATTCGAATCTGAGGCTAGATTCGAACCTCATTCTCGAATTTAGCTCTATTCGAGCTTGTTCTTGGCATTTCGAGTTTGTTCTATGCATACTCGAGTTTGTTCATAAGTTACAGCTTTAAACATGCATTTTCAAGTCTAAAAATCACAAATAAGCTAAGTAATAAGCCTCGGCTTAGTTATATTATACATAATCTACCATATTTTAGCTAAAACTCATACGAAATCAGCTTTAAATCGCCTAAAATGATAAACTCGAATTTGTAGCTTCAAAACCAAAAGTGCAGAAAACGAAAAGGGCGATTCGTACCTCAAAACCGTATGAAATTACGCATGCAATAGCAGATTCAGATAGTTTACTTCGAGACCTTTCCGATGACATATAGAACTAGAGATTTGGCCGGTCGGTTTGGGAGAAAAGCTAGAGAGAAGTTTCGGGTTCTAGAGAGAGAAGCTCTGGAATTGCTAGAAGAGTTTTGCAAAAGTGAGAAAATGAAGCACCCAACTCCTATTTATACTAAATCTCGAAATTACATCATTTTACGCAAATTGCTCAAAAATACTTAAAATAAAAATACAAATAAAAAGCAAGGTGTTATAGTATGAGCCCACCACGCTTGCACTTCGTCCTCGAAGTACCTAAGGCTCAAACAGATGCGGATATCGAACTCTCATGTCTTGCTCAGATTCCCAGGTCTGAGAAGTTCCGTGAGAAGTTCTCCATTGCACCAACACCATTGCTACCTCTCGATTCCTCAACTTCTTCATCTTTGTTTCTAGAATAACTTCAGGCTCGTCACATTGCAGCTTTTTATTAATCTTGTAAGTTAGATGATCGGCCCACTTTTCTTTGTCATCTTCCTTGCACTTCCTTAGTTGCGAAACGTGGAATACAGGGTGTATGTTGGACAGTTCACTCGGCAAGTCCAACAGATAAGATTGAGTTCCAACACGCTCGGTGATCTTGAAAGGACCAACGAATCGTGGTGCTAACTTGCCACGCTTGCCGAATCAGAACACACCTTTCATCGGCGAGACTTTTAATACAACATAGTCGTCCTTCTGAAATTCCAATGGCTTATGACGTCGGTCATGATATGATTTCTGTCGAGATTGAGCAGTTTCCAATCGTTGACGTATGATTTAGATCTTTTCATTTGTCTGCTGAAGTAGCTCGGGACCGGCGATTGGTGCTTCACCGGCTTCATGTCAACACGTAGGAGTTCGGCACTTGCGTCCGTATAAGGCTTCGAAAGGTGCGGCTTTGATGGATGAGTGATAACTATCGTTATAAGAAAATTCTGCTAACGGCAAGTGGTCGTCCCAACTACCGCTAAACTCAAGAACACATGCCCGCAGCATGTCTTCAAGTGTAAGGATCGTGCGCTCACTTTGGCCATCAAGCTGCGGATGATATGCTGTGCTCATTCTGATCTTAGTGCCTAATCCATCATGTAAAGCACTCCAGAACCTCGAAGTGAACCTGATGTCGTGATCTGAAACGATTGACAGCGGCACTCCGTGTCGAGTAACGATCTCGTCTATATACAACTTAGCCAATTTCTCCAATGAGTAGTTCTCGTGAATTGGAATGAAACGAGCGACTTTGGTTAGACGATCCACAATCACCCATATTGCATCGTGCTATCTTCGCGTAGTGGGAAGCTTCGTCACAAAGTCCATCGTGATGTGATCGAACTTCCACTCGGGAATCGGTAGAGGCTGTAGACTGCCATAAGGCTGCTGATGCTCCGCTTTGACCAATCGGCATGTAACACAATTATCGACATATTGGCCTACGTCTCTCTTCATACCGGGCCACCAATATTCGGCTTTTAGATCGTTGTACATCTTGGTACTGCCAGGATGTACCGAGAAGTTAGAACAGTGGGCTTCCGAAAGAATTTTCTGTCGAACATTACCAAATTTTGGAACCCAGACGCGATCTTTGAAGAGCTTTAAGCCACGAGGGCTATCGTTTAAGAACTGAAGTTGCCCTTTCATATCCTCAGAGTTGAGGTTTTCTTCTTTTAGGGCTTCGGCTTGAGCAACGAGAATTTCATCAATCAGAGTAGATGAAAACAAAGTATGGGTCAAAGTATAGAGACATTTAGCAGAGTAAGATTTACGACTCAATGCGTCGGCCACCACATTCGCTTTGCCATGGTGATAAAGAATATCATAGTCATAGTCTTTGATGAGTTCCATGGAGCGTCGCTGGCGCATGTTGAGCTCCTTCTGGCTGAAAATGTACTTAAGGCTTTTGTGATCCGTATACAGCTGACATTTGGTGCCGTAGAGATAATGTCGCCATGTTTTCAAAGCAAAAGTCACAGCAGCAAGTTCAAGGTCATGAGTCGGATGACTCTTTTCATGATCCTTAAGTTGGCGAGAAGCATATGCTATGACTCTGCCTCTTTGCATCAAAACACACCCAAGCCCTTGATATGAAGCATCGCTGAAGACCACAAAGTCTTCATTGCCTTCGGGTAAGGCCAGAATAGGTGCTTCGGTGAGTTTCTGTTTTAAAGTTCGGAACACGTTCTCTTGAGCTTCTTCCCAAATAAAGGGAACATTCTTGCGAGTAAGAGATGTAAGAGGCATGGCTAGTTTTGAGAAGTCCTTAATGAATCGACGGTAGTAACCCGCCAATCCCAAGAAACTTCGGATCTCAGTAGCTGATTTGGGAGCTTCCCAATTTTGAATGGCTTCTATCTTAGAAGGATCCACAGAGATTCCTTCACCAGATATCACATGACCAAGGAATTGTATCTGATAAGATACAAGATTTGCAAGTTAACGCTGAGCATGAAATTTAAGAAAAGATAAGCTTAAAATGAATAAATCGAGATTGTAAGCACCTGTCGCAACCAAAATTCGCATTTAGAGAACTTGGCGTAAAGTCGCTCTTTGCGCAGCAACTCTAGCAGCTCTCTAAGATGCACAGCATGCTCAGCTTCGGTTTTCGAGTAGATGAGAATATCGTCTATAAAGACGATAACAGATTTATCGAGCATTGGTCTACAAACGCGGTTCATCAGATCCTTGAACGCCGCAGGAGCGTTTGTAAGGCCAAAGGGCATAACAAGAAACTCGTAATGCCCATATCTAGTACGGAAAGCTGTTTTGGGAACATCTTCTTCATGGACCTTGAGCTGATGATACCCAGATCTAAGATCGATCTTTGAGAAGTAACTGGCTCCCTAAAGCTGGTCGAAAAGATCGTCTATTCTGGGCAACGGATATTTGTTCTTTATTGTTACCTTGTTCAACTCCCTATAATCAATGCACATCCGGAAGGTCCCATCTTTCTTTTTAACGAAAAGAACAGGAGCTCCCCAGGGAGATGAACTTGGTCGTATGAGTCCCTTGTCAAGCAATTCTTGCAATTGCTTCATCATTTCTTGCATCTCAGCAGGTGCAAGTCTATACGGGGCTCGAGCAATTGGTGCCGCGCCGGGCACTAAATCAATTCTGAACTCCACCTGACGGTCTGGCGGGAGTCCAGAGATGTCCTCGGGAAAGACATCGGGAAACTCGGAGGCTATCGGAACCTCGGCTAATGCTTTCTTTTCAAACTTAGCATCTATCGCATATGCTAAGTATGACACGCAACCCTTAGCTATATGCTTCCTAGCTTTGACTACAGAAATTAAACATATTTCACCTGTCTTTCTGTCACCGTAGATGCAAATGTTGTGGCCATCCGGAGTAGTGAGCTTTATTAACTTCTTCTTGCAGACAATGTTGGCGTCATGATGATCAAGCCAATCCATACCCACGATGACGTCGAATTCATGAAAGTCCATCGGGATAAGGTCCAGTTGGAAAGTACAGTTGTCGAGCAGAATGATGCAGTCACGGTAAATTTTATCGGTAGACACACTTAAATTACTAGCCGTTTCAATATCAAAGATAACAGGTAGAGTAGTCGGTGCAATTCCAAGTTTAGATGCAAATGAATTTGATATGAAGGAACGGTTGGCTCCTGAATAAAAAATAACTCTAGCAGGTACGGAGTTAACGAGAAACATACCAGATACCACATCTGGTATTTCCTTTGCTTGCTCGGCCGTTATCTGGAATGCGCGATTCTGACTCCGAGCTGGCTCGTTACGGCGACTAGAACCTCCTCGCGATGTGCTATGCCGGGCCGGTTGATTTTGTCTTTGCTGTTGTTGTTGATGTTGTTGCTGAGGTCGGTATTGCTGCTGCTGCAATCGCGGATGATGCTCTGCACTCGTGTAAATCATGCTGAACGGATGCGTACATGCATGCTCATTATGTCCAGGGCGTAAACAGTTGTTGCAAACTTTAACTTTGTTAGGACATTCTTCACTGCTATGTCCTATTTCGTTGCACACGTAGCACCTCACATCATTGGGGTTACAATGCCCAATGTGTGACTTCTGGCAGCGGCGACACTGCCTCGGCTCAGATTGCACCGCATAAGATCGAGTTTGCTGTGCCGGAGGCGAGCTGAACTGTCGGTACTGAGACTGCTGTGGCTGAGAATATCTGGATGAAGATCCAGAATAGCTTCCAGTGCGCGATTTCTTGGGCGGTGATGGACATGTCGGGTTAACAGATGAAGCAGGAACTCCTCCAGCTCGAATGAAATCCTGCTCGAGAATTCGAGCAGCTTCAACACAATCAGCATAGTTGGTATATCTCTGGTGCTTTAAGAACTTCTGATATTCGGGATGCAGACCCATCAGAAAACGGTCGATCTTTCGCTCCTCCATAGCAACCTGGTAGTCAGACAGCAGGCTAAGTCGAGTAAATTCAATCTCATACTCAGTCACCGATTTGGTTCCCTGAGTAAGAGACATCAACTTCTCTTCCAAACGCTTCTTTTCATCAGCTGGGCAATACTGACGAAAGAAAATGACCTTAAATTCATCCCAAGATAGGGACTTAATCCAGTTAGCTCCGTGCATGTTCTCCTGAGACCTCCACCACATAACAGCGCCTCCCTCGAACAATGTAGTAGCAAAGCTGACCTTGGATTCTTCAGCACAGTCACTAATGAGAAAAATCCGCTCGATGCCAGTGATCCATTCAAGCGCTTCGATCGAATTTGCAGCACCCTTGAAGGGTTGAGCTCCACAAGCTTTGAAGTAACAGAAGTTGCAGCCCTTAGGAGGGACTACAGGAGCTTCCTCCTCGTCGGTGTCGTCGTTGTGGCGTCCAGTATCATGTTGTTGCTTTTTCCTACGTTCTTCTCTACGCTTAGTTTCGGCTTCATCACGAGCACGAAACTGTTCTTGCAAGAACTTAGCTTGACGCTCGTTGTTCTCATTAAGCATAGTTTGCATAATTTGCATGATCTGTTCAGGAGTGAGTCCACCTCCAGCTCCTTCACCAGATCCAGACATGTTCTGAAATTATATAAATATACTTGCATAAGAATAGGCATAACTCCTATTCTACCCCATTTCCCAATTCCTAAAGCAAAGTCAAAGCCTATCTTAGGTCAAGTTAAAGCCTAGACATTCGAAGCTAATATCTCTGCTTAAAAGTTTGAGTCCAAGTGTTATTGCTAACACTTGAATCCCTCAAACTAATGCTCTGATACCATCCTGTCACATCCTTGCTTTAAAACACGCTTGCTTATCCCAGGAATAATAATAAATGCATAAAGCTAAATAAAACATTACAATAAGTCTTACACTACACGTGCTACAAGGTTACAGTACTAAGTTGCTAAAAACATCACAATTAAAATAAAAGCAGCTACCCAGAAACCAAGGCATCATAAAGCTATACCACAAGCTGAAAGTGAGCTAAGTCCTCTGGGTTGATCAGATAATAGACCTAAGCAGAAGGTCCAGCTTGTTCTTTACCTTTTCCTGTAAAAATTGTGAGTAGCAACTGTAAGCTAATGCTTAGTGAGTAAACAGACATTCATGAATGCATGTAAAATATGAGGCGAAAGTGCCTATAAAGGCTGTTATGCTTGCTTGCTTGCTTGCTTGTTTGCTTAATACCCAGAAAGAACGCTGCACAATTGAGACATTTCAAGCAGAAAGGAGATGCCACCACTAGGGGTTTACCACTGACAGATGATCAATCTATGATGCGGGGCTAGCTACCCGCATAATGCTCAAGGGATAGTGGTGAACATCAGAATTGCTTGCTCGCTAAATATAATGCTTATGAGATGCACAAAGAAACGCTAACACAAAGTTTGCTGTATAGTATGCAGAACAATAAACACATAGCAGATAAATATGCATATTAATAGATCAAATGTAAAATCCGGCTAAGCTGGGCATCACCTGTACCACAGTGTTCGCCTTCACTCACAAAAGTCTATTGAATTCCAAAGAAATCATATAGAAGCAATTTATGTCTCAATTTCATATAAAACATGTAAACAAGAATAACTGTTACTCACTGTACTGAAAATGCTTGCACGGGCTTTTCTATGCTTTTAATTGCTTTGAACGCTTGCACTTGCTTATCTAGGCTTTAATATATTCTGGCACTGGCTTTGACTCGCAACTGGGCTAAACAGCTTATGTATAATATCTGAAGTTTAATATTACAGAACATGTGCTAAATTAATACTGCTAGCTCAATATTCCAATATCTATAAGCCATAACTTCTAGCTAAATATTTTGCTATTTATTTTGCTAATTCATGCGTTGCTCATTAATTTTTACTAATTAAATTCGAATTTAGGGTGGTGGTTCGAATTTGATGAACAGATTCGAACAGTAGGGGACAAACTCGAAGACAGACTCGAAGGGGGTCTTAGATTCGAACCTCATTCGAATCTGAGGCTAGATTCGAACCTCATTCTCGAATTTAGCTCTATTCGAGCTTGTTCTTGGCATTTCGAGTTTGTTCTATGCATACTCGAGTTTGTTCATAAGTTACAGCTTTAAACATGCATTTTCAAGTCTAAAAATCACAAATAAGCTAAGTAATAAGCCTCGGCTTAGTTATATTATACATAATCTACCATATTTTAGCTAAAACTCATACGAAATCAGCTTTAAATCGCCTAAAATGATAAACTCGAATTTGTAGCTTCAAAACCGAAAGTGCAGAAAACGAAAAGGGCGATTCTTACCTCAAAACCGTATGAAATTACGCATGCAATAGCAGATTCGGATAGTACACTTCTAGACCTTTCCGATGACGTATAGAACTCGAGATTTGGCCGGTCGGTTTGGGAGAAAAGCTAGAGAGAAGTTTCGGGTTCTAGAGAGAGAAGCTCTGGAATTGCTAGAAGAGTTTTGCAAAGTGAGAAATTGAAGCACCCAACTCCTATTTATAGTAAATCTCGAAATTACATCATTTTACGCAAATTGCTCAAAAATACTTAAAATAAAAATGCAAATAAAAAGCAAGGTGTTATAGGCCGGATTCGAGTTTGGCCCATAACAGACTCGAATCAGCCTCTATAATTAGGTGTAGACTCGATTAATTATCAGACTTTTTGCAGAATTCGTCAGTGATTAAGCATTAAGCGATCTCGAGTTTATCATAAGTGTTAGTGCCGTTTCGGAGAGAATCAGTTCGTAGGATCGTTCGTGTGTCGTTCGTTCAGCCTCTGATAGTCTCCGTGTTTCTGATTGAGAGTTGTTTCCGTCTACCCGTTAACGAGGATTCCTCACTTGTTGACGGTTCCGCGTCTAGATAGATCTGTAGTTGGTAGACCTGACAGTCAAAGAGACACCCTCACTTACTTCTTTTGAGATCAGGCCAAGATCCTGCACTCTCTCCATTAGCTTCTTAATATATGCCCTGATAGTCTTAGCCGTTTCTGACTTAGACTGGCTCAGGGCAACTGCCAGCTCAACCCATTCCCTGTACCCCATCTGTGCAACATCAGTGTAGTCATAAGTTTCCAGCTCTGGGCCTGTTGCACCCATTCTGGTTATCTGCAATTTCCATTGTTTGCCTTTTCTTGATGTGGGGACAGCTTTGACAATTGCTTCCTTGGCAAGCCTTCTATCAGCAACATCCTGAAACTTTTGCCTTGCCAAATTATCAAAATGGAACTGGGCCCTTGCAGAGGATGCTTGTTTTGGTTTGGTCACAGAGACCAGAGCACCCTTAACTTGTTCACCTTCCTTTTCACCTGCTGATTCCTTAGCAACTTCCATCAGTTTCTTCTTCACATCCAAAGAAGGCATTTTAATTTTGCTTGCCTCTTGAAGTGCAAAAGTTTTGGCAGCTTTGGCAGAGGCTTCTTCTTCTCTTAGAGCTTCCAGGGCTTTAAGTTATTCATCTCTGAACTCAAAGTATTTATCCATGGGAAGACCCATTTCCTTTGCCCTGGCTTTGTGAAATTTTAAGTCTGCTGCTTTCTGCTGTTCAGAATCAATTGCTGCTTTTTCTTTTCCTTTAGCTGCTGTAGTGATAACAGCTTCAGGAGCCTCTTCCTCTTCTTCTTCTTCCTCTAAAATGAGATGTCTCCTTCTGCTGCTTGGCCTGCCCTCAGAAATGAATTCCTCCCCCTTAGACTGAGCAGGGTTTAAAGATTCAGCCTGAGTAGGCTGAGCCGCTTGAGAGACACCTTCTATTGTACCTGTTGCAGAAGCTCCTGCTGGTTGACCACTAGGTAATGATGTCTCCTTGGGAGAAGAAGTTTTCTCCCCCTTAGACTTGGTCTTCGAGGCAGATGACTTCTCCCCATTTGAAGGAGATGGACCAGCACCTTCAACACCTGGTCTACCTGAAGACACGAAGTCAGCAGGCTTACCAGCAGTTTTGGCAGTAGGCTTGGGACCAACCAGGCTATGCACTAAGAAAGCCAGGTTGTCTTTCACCTCTGCAAGTTGGGAAAGACAGTGTTGAAGAGGGGATGATTAGGTATCAGCAAGGGAGGTCAGCTTAAGAATATTTTCCCTATCAAAAGCTGTGAACAGCAAAGTTTGGAGCTGTGCAAGATGTAACTCAAGAGAGTCCTACACAGCAGCAAGATTTGATGACACAGAATTTGATAGAGAGCCTATTAAGGTGTTTAAGCTGGCCAAAGTGGTAGGAAGGGTAGAATTGCAAGTGGTGAGGAGAGATGACAGCTAGTTGGAGATGGCTGTCATAGAGGACACAGAGTCCTGTTGGAGTGAAAGAATGGAGGAGAGGGAGGTGGAGACATTTTGCAGCTGTGCAGTGAGTGCAAGCAGCTGTGAGGAGTTGTCAGTTTATGGAGTGGCTGGGAAGGAATCCTTGAACAGATCAAAGAATCCCTTAAGTTGTTCAGACACAGAGTCTGAAATGATAGAGGGTAGAGAAGACATGGAGGTTTCTAAAGAACCAACTTTGTTGGTCAGCAAAGAGAGCTGATCCTTCGAAGGTAGGTCTTTAGGAGATGGAGGTGTATGAGTGGATTGTTTTGAGTGGGTGGATGGAGATGAAGAGGATGCGGCTGGTGTATGGGGATGGGATGTAGAGGGAGAGGGTATTTTGGAAAGAAGCTCCATAGCCTGGGCAAAAGTAATGTGGCCCAGCTTGGAGGGGTCGATGGGTCCTTCAGCAGTGGCTGTAGCTGCATCATCAGGAGAGTGGGTAGTGGATGGTAGCCTTTCAGACACTGCTTGTTTTGCAGTACCTTCATTAAGGCCAGTGGTGGTTCCCTCTGCAGTACCTTGGTTTAAAAGTACCTCATCATGGGGAGATGGAATTTGCATTTCAACATCAGCAGTGGTGAAACCTGCTGATGGAGTTTGCATAAAGGGATTAGCCTCACCAAAGTGATGTTCTTTCCCTGAGGTTCATCAGCTAGAGTTGTGGGTCCTTCAGCAGCTGTTTGGTGTAGAACAGCTGCATCATGAGGAGCAAAAGTTTGAGGCTGATCTGCTGGGTGGTCTAAGCCAGCATGGTGAACACCTCGTGCAGACTCAGGGTGTAGAGAAGTATGAGATGGGGACAGTGTGGACTCAGTGTGAAGTGGAGAGAACTCCTCTCTTTCAATATTCTCAGCCTGTTGGGTGGCTGGAATAGTTGATGTGGCTGTCTCCATTTGTACAACTGGCTCCTGTTGGGAGGAACCAGAGGGTCTAAGCTAACTCGGGGTTGACACAGGGTGGAGTGAAGCAGGCTCCAAGTGTGCTGATCCTTCTCCCAAAATAGGAGAGGCAGCAGAGGTTGCTTCTTTTTCAACTGAACCCTGTTGAGAGGGAACAGAGAGGCTAGTTTGGGCTGTTGGTTTCTTTTTGCGTTGGTATAGAATGTGAGATGAAGTGGGGGATTTTGGAGAGGAGATGAGAGGTTCAGACTGGACAGGTTTGGAGACTGGGTCAGAAACAGGTGGGTTGACCTGTTCCATAGTCTCAGGTGCCACAGAGGCACCAGCCACAAAGGCTTCAGGGTCAACAAATGACCTAGGGTGAGGAGCCAGCTCCCCCTCAGCCACAGAGGCTAAGGGTGCAGACTCAGGCTGAGCTGTTTTGGCCTTCTTGTGGACAGGCCCAGCTTCAGTGATTTCCAGGGTCCTTTTAACAAGCTTGGCCCTGGCTTTGGATTTTATTCTGGGAGCAGCTTCTGGATCCACCCTCACATCAGAGGGTCCTTCCACCAACTCTAACAACCTCCTCATTGGTGTTGACAGAGGAGGCTCATTTGGGAGAACAGGAGTATAGAAAACTCTATTCCCTATTACAGGGAATGCAGCAGTATGAAGTAAAGGCTGAGAGTTATACAAATGCACACCACAAATATGTTTGAAGATGAGACTCAGAAACCTGGGATATCGAACAGCAGCTGGGCGTGTCTCCTGCTGCACCAGGTTCTTCAAATTCAAGAAAATCCACTTAGCCATGTCTATTGTAGTTCCATCCACAAGCTGCAGAACTACAGGAACCTCATCACAGCTCAGTTGGTCAAAGGAACCAACTTTGCTGCTGAAGCACATTACCACAGAGGCAAACAAGAAGCTGTAAGTAGGAGACAAATCCTTTCTGAACAGCGTTGCTCCAACTTTTGGTTCTGCTACACCATAGAAGTGCAGCAGATTCTTCATCTGTTCATCTTCAGGCTATGGTTGATCATATTTTTTCAACCACAGGGAGTCGAAGAACTTCCCTGAGCAGACGAGTGTTGATCTCAATGGTCTGAGTCCCATTAATTATGGTGCCCTTAAGTATGGTGCCTTTGATGACTTTGGTATATGGGTTGTAAGCACAAGTGTACCAGAACTCATACACCATCTCCTGGTACAGGACACCAGGAGTAGCAGTCATGGTGTAGTTCAACAGATGAACTTTCAAAAACTCCACCATTTGGTCATAGCCTTTCCCCACATAGTTTTTGGGGATTGTGAGGTTGGCAATGTAGTTAGTGGGTTTCAGTGTGAGGATTGTGGTGACTGATGAGTGTTTCTGTACATCATCACCAACGAATACTGGTAGAAAGGGGTTGTTTCTTTGAGCCATTTGGGAAGTAGTGAGAGTGGCAGAAGCACAAGACACTTAGTCGATTTTTAGGGGTCTTAGGAAGTTTATGGAAGTAGTGAGGAAGACGAAGATGAAACAGTAGGAGGTATTTATAGGATTTGAATGTGAGTGGGTATGAGAGAGAAACATTTGGGCGGTTGATTTGAAAAGGTCGTTAACGGAAAACAGAACGGTTGTCCATGTCAGACCGTTTGTCAGACCACTTGAGCCCTTTTTAATCACTAACACACGAAACCCACATTATCCGCAGTAATTAAGTTAAATAAAAACAGAAATTAAGTAACTTAATTGTGAAGAAAGGTAATTAAACTGATAGTCCAAGCTAATGGTCAAACCTGTGATGAGCAGGGTCATCACAAGCTGTTCACTCTTCAAGTTGCTCCTTCAACCTTTTCAGCTTTGTAAGAACAGGTTGTGTTCAGTAGCTGATCAGGTTACAAGACAATGCCTTGTATGAGAGATTGAGAGAGTGAGCAAGGTGGAGATTTGATCATCAGATCAGGCTTGACAGATAAGCTGTTATTTTTCAAACCTGTTATATGCTCAAGTTGTTCAAGTTTTGCAGAAAACAGCTAAGTATAGAACATGCATAGCCTATTCTGTCTAAGCTGTTCTGAAAGAACTTGAGCAGTGTGAGACATATCAAGTCTTAGACATTAAGGACACTTAGTCACTTTTGTTTAACATGCCCAGCTTGCTGACAAGCTAATTAAACCTGTTTTCATCAAGAGGTTTGGTGAAAATGTCTGCAAGCTGTTCATTAGTGGAAATAAAACTTACCTCCACATTACCTTTCTGAATGTGATCTCTGATAAACTGATGTCTGACTTCGATGTGCTTTGTTCTGGAGTGAAACACTGGATTGTTGGAAATAGCTATGGCACTTGTATTGTCACACAGAATATGAGTTTTCCTAAGTACAAGTCCATAGTCCTCAAGTTGATGCTGCATCCACAGAATCTGCCCACAGCAGCTTCCAGCAGCAATGTACTCAGCTTCAGCAGTAGAAGTAGAAACTGAGTTCTGCTTCTTGCTACACCAACTTATCAACTTACCACCAAGGAGTTGACATCCACCTGTTGTGCCTTTCCTGTCTAGCCTACAACCTGCAAAATCAGAATCTGAATAACCTGTTAGTTCAAGGCTTGAGTCTTTGGGATACCAAAGACCCAAACCTGGTGTACCCTTAAGGTATCTGTAGATTCTTTTCACAGCAGCCAGATGTGATTCCTTAGGATCAGCTTGGAACCTAGCACATAAACAAGTAGCAAACATAATATCAGGTCTACTAGCAGTTAAGTACAGCAAGCTCCCAATCATGCCTCTGTAAGCTGTTACTGAAACAGCTTTGCCACTGGCATCTGCATCCAATTTTACATTGGTTGCCATTGGGGTTTTAATAGGAGAACTTTGATCAAATTTAAACTTTTTCAATAGATCTAAAGTATACTTTCTATAATTTATAAAAACTCCAGTTGAGGTTTGTTTAACCTGTAATCCTAAAAAGAAAGTAAGTTCTCCCATCATACTCATTTCATACTTGGATTTCATGAGTAATGAAAAATTCTTGCATAATTGTTCATTTGTAGAACCAAATATTATGTCATCCACATAGATTTGAACAAGCATAATATCAGACTTCACTTTCTTTATGAACAGTGTGGTATCCACTTTACCTCTGGAATACCCATTGCTCATAAGGAAATCAGTAAGAGTGTCATACCAGGCTCTAGGGGCTTGTTTTAGACCATAGAGAGCTTTGTCCAACTTATAGACAAAACCTGGATGATGTTCATTTTCAAAACCTGGAGGCTGCTTGACATAAACTTCCTCTTGCAGCTTTCCATTTAAAAATGCACTCTTCACATCCATTTGAAATACCTTCATGCTCTTATGAGCAGCGTAGGCTAGAAACAAACGAATTGCCTCTAGCCTGGCCACAGGAGGAAATGTTTCATCGTAGTCAATGCCTTCCTCCTGTCTATAGCCCTGAGCAACAAGTCTTGCCTTATTTCTAATGACATGACCTTGCTCATCCATCTTGTTCCTATAAACCCATTTGGTGCCAATTATAGTTTTACCTTTAGGAGCAGGGACCAGCTTCCATACCTTGTTTCTCTCAAACTGATTGAGTTCTTCTTGCATGGCAGTGATCCAATTGGCATCTCTAAGTGCTTCATCCACTTTTATTGGCTCCATGAGAGACACAAAACTAGAGAACATACAAAAGTTCCCTAAGCTGTCCCATCTCGTTTGTACCCCTTTGTTGATGTCACCAATTATTTGATCATTGGGGTGACATCTGATCCACTTAGGATCATTCTTCAATGAGGATTCTCCTGAGTTGTTAGCATCTTCAGCAGGTCCTGTTGAACAGCTCTCAAGATTTTCAGACACACTGTTGTCTTGAGCCTGTTCACTTGTTGAACATGACTGACCACTGTTGAACATATCAGCAGAGGATCCAGGAAAATCAGCATTGATTGGTTCAGGACATGTAGTTGTAATTAATTCAGTACACTTATTCACATAGGGTGTATCAACATAATCATCATCATGTCCATCATGGTTTGCAGGTTCCACTTTGGATGTAGTGGAAGCTTTTGAGTCCTCTTCACTGTTGGAATGCATGAGATCATCAAAGTTGAAGTCTCCTGAAACTGATTCAGGAACAGCTTTGGTGGAGGCATTCCTGGACTCTTCAAAAGTGACATTGATAGATTCATCTATCACCTTTTTTCTGTTGTTGTATACTCTGTAGGCTTTGGAGATAGCAGAGTATCCAACAAACACACCTTCATCAGCTTTTGGTTCAAACTTTGCCAGTTGGTCCCTTTGATTCAGAATGAAGCAGGGACATCCAAACACATGGAAGTAGCTAATATTTGGCCTCCTCCCTTTGAGCAGCTCATAGGGAGTTTTGTTGAACCTTTTCACCACTAAGTATCTGTTTTGGGTGAAGCAAACAGTGTTGACAGCTTCAGCCCAGAATGATGAAGGTAAACCAGATGCACACAGCATGGTTCTAGCAGCTTCAATAAGGGTTCTATTTCTTCTTTCAGCAACTCCATTTTGTTGTGGAGTTGAACTGCTGAAAAGTTTTGAGAGATCCCTTTTTCTTCACTGAAGTATTCAAGAGTACTGTTTTTGAACTCAGTACCATGATCACTTCTAAGCTGCTTCACTTGAGCAGAGTTCAGCATTTCCATCTTTTTGACAAATCCAATGATTTCTCTAGCAGCTTCTCCTTTGCTCTTCTAGAAGATTGCCCATGTAAACCTGGAGAACTCATCAACCATTACTAGAGTATATCTTCTTCCTCCAAGACTTGGAACATTAACAGGTCCAAACAAGTCCATGTGGATTAAGAAGAGAGGAGTATCAATACAAAAATTATGCTTGGATTTAAAAGATGATTTCCTCTGCTTGCCTTTTTCACAAGCTGTGCAGAGTTTATCCTTAATAAAAGTCATGGAAGGCAAACTTGTTACCAACTCTTTCTTACAGAGTTTGTTGATGTTCTTGAAGTTCAGGTGTGACAGCCTTTTGTGCCATAACCAGTTTAGGTCTGCATTTGTTCTTGTGAGAAAACAGGTTTCAGTTGTGGGATCAGCAGATTGCATATCCACAACATATACACCTTTCTTCCGTTGAGCACACAACACAACTTTGCCTTGGGGATCCAATATGTAACCCAGGTGCTCATCAAAGTTAACCTTGTAGCCAGCATCACACAGTTGACTTATGCTTACAACGTTATGTTTTAGCCCAACCACATAGGCTACTCTTTTGAACACTGCAGCACCAGCTTTAAGAGTTCCATATCCTTCAGTGCATCCCTGTACATTGTCACCAATAGTGACTTTTGGCCCTTTTTCAGGCCTGAGATCATTCAGCAGGTCCTTGCAACCTGTCATGTGCCCTGAGCAACCACTGTCCAAGTACCAAGCCTAGGATGGTTGTTTGTCCTGCAGAATGTCATAGGAAAATATTAGTTACTTTTAGGGGAACTCATCACAGAGATGAGTTCTCCTACTTCATCAACATGTGTTGATGGGCTGGTGATATCCACATTAATATTTCCTATTTTAATGGTATCAAATTGGATACCACTCTCATTGACTAAGTTACTTCCAACACTGCTTGTTTTAGCAATGATGGAACTAGCAGAGTCAACAGGCCTCATGTCCTCAGTTTCAGGACAGTCTTTGGCCATGTGTGTCTTCTTTCCACATTTATAGCATTTTCTCTTTTTGGCCTTTTTGGAAGAATAGCTTTCAGAAACACATTCTTAATTTATTTCTATTGACTTTATCAGCAGGTTTAGCAAACTTATTACTATTTTTCGATAAATCAACAGCTTGGGTGGATGGCACAATAGCAACAGCTTTGCCTGTTTCTTCTTTCCTCTTTTTGGGAGGACAGATGTCAAAAACAGGAAGCTTGATTAGCTTTTGTCCTTCCACATGTTTGGGAAACTTATTCCCAGATATCTCAGGCTGAGCAATGGCTTTGCCTTTGCTCTTACTGAGATGTGATTGAAGCTGCCTATCAGCACAACCACTGTTTCTGGTTTTGAAAGACTTATTTTCATTTATAACCAGTTTTCCACTATGATTTGAAAACTTATTTGAAACCACAACAGATTTACTTTCAACATGAGACTTACCCTTGTTGAAAGCAGGTTGCTTACCTATTGAAAACTTATTTTCAAAATGTTTAGCATCAAAAGGATTAACATCTCTCTTGCCATTAGCTTTGGACCCAGAGCCTGTTTTGTGAATAGGTTTAGTGTCAGTCGCTGCAGTTTGAGTATGTTTTCCTTTCTTTTGCTTGTGTGAATCAACATAGCACTTAGCAGGCTGAGTTGATGGAGAACACATTCCATCATCAGCTTTTGAGCCTTTTTCACACAAGTTGTCTGTGTTTTGAGGCCTGACAAACCTGTTTGTTGAGATTAGCTTTCCATTGACTTTCTGGATGAAAGTACTGGGAAGCTCACCAAGAGTGGATAAGTCATCTTTCAGATTATTTGTCTCAACAATGGAAGCTGCTGTGTCAAGATCCCCTCCAAGATAGGCTTGGATTTGTGCAGGGATCAGCTGACTTATACAATGGCTAACTTTTTGTGCAGATTGGCACCAAGAGTCAACTATCTTTTGAAGCTTTGCATGTTTTACATCTGTTTCTCTCTTTTCTTCCAGTAAAATTGAGTTGATGTGTTTTAGTTCATCAAGTTCAGTTTCCAACTTATGAAAACCGTCCAGTTTACTAGACTTAATTTCAAGATCAGTTTTAAGCTTAGAGATTTCAGATAGTAAAACATTATGCTTCTCAACAGCAGCTTTTAAGTCAACCAGCATATATTCAAACATTTTTACTTTTTCATCTGAACTGTAAGCCATAAAATTTTGTACCTTGTACATCATTGTAGGGTTCCAGTTTTCCAAGCTGCTGAAGGCTTCAGCTTCAGCCAAGTCCTGTTTGAAGTTGCTAGTTGATGGGACATCAGTATTGGCCATCAGACAATTGTTGTCTTCTTCATCTGAGGATGAATCAGACTCCTCCCAGTCACATGTCTCTGCCATCAGTCCCTTTTGCTTGTTGGAAGCCACTGAGTTTTCCAACTTTTTCAGCTTTGCCATGGCCATAAGGTACTTAACCCTATAGCCATCGTCCGTGTTAGTCTTGTATGGTTTGGAAGACTGTCCAACAGCTTTTGACACACAGTCAGCAGCTATATGGCCAGCTTTGCCACATTTGAAGCACTCAGCTTTAGATTTATCAAATGCCTTCTTCTTGGCAGCATTTGAGTTTCCCTGCAGCATATTTCTTCCAAACCTCTTCTTGTTGAACCTTTTGACAAGCATGGCTATTATGTGCTCATCATCAAGCTCAGCAAGATCTGCACTGTCTTCCTTATCAGACATTTCCTCTCTTTCATCATCAGCCTGTTGATCAGATTCTGTGAACACATCACACTCCTGTCCAGCAGGTTGTCTCACGCTGGCCACTAATGCAGCACCTCTCTTGGACATGTCCAAGGCATTTCTTTTCTACTGCCTTGACTGTTCATCATTTAGTAAAGATCCATATAAGTTTACCAGATCCATACCTTTGATAGTACCTGAGTTTCTCAAGATGGTGGAAAAGTAGTTCCATTCTTCAGGTAGGATGTCCAAGAACTTGTTCACCAGGGTTAGGCTGTCCTTAGTGATTCCAACAGCTTTGAGATCATTAACAAGAGCAGTAAACTTGGTGTAGATTTCTGTGAGTGTCTCCTTTGGTTTTTCAAAGAAGAGTTCATACTGTCTAACAAGATTATTAATCCTGTTGTCCAGTGTGATTGTGGGTCCATCATAGACGGTACACAAAGTATCCCACATCTCCTTTGCAGTCTTCATCTTCTCAACCTGTTTGAACACATCATCAAGCAGAGAGATAACCATGTTATACCTGGCCTTTGAATCCAGAGCAACTAGTCTTTTGTCTTTCAGACCATTGAGCTTTGGCCTTCTCAAAGGTTCTGATTTCAGGAGCTGCTCCTTCAACAGCAGGAGTTATGGTAGTACCAGAAGTTGGCACATAGGGACCTTCCATTACTATCTCTGGTAATTGTACATCCAGATCCTCTAAATAGAGCATTATTCTGCACTTCCAGCCAGAGAAGTTCTAATGATTGAGCTTTGGGGGTTTGGCCATTGACCCATTGTCATACTAAGAGGAATTTGCAGAACTGTTGTCCATGGAAACGTAGGGAGAATGAGAGATCTTAGAGATTACACACACTCTAATACTGCTCTGATACAAGTTGTAGGTCCCAAAAGGTTTCCCAAGTATATAGCTCTAAGCTGTAGGGGGGTGAATACAGCTATTTAAAACTTAAATACTCTTTTCTCAATGTTTGTATGTATTATCAACAAAAGTTAATTACAAACAAGCTTGAATGCGGAAAGGTTCAAGCTGAGATGACAGATACAACAGTTTGTCAACTAATCTAAAACGCACTCAGACTAGTTACAATGAATACACTCACTTAGAAGCACTCACTATTTTTACAAGACTCAGAAGGACAGCTTACACAAGAACAACTTAGACACACTTTACTGTTTTGTATAAGCAGACTTGCATGCATGGAATAACACACTTCAATGCACGTTCTGATTTCACACTCTTGATAATTTCTTTATCCTTAGAAGCTTCCTTTTATACTCAAAAGGAGAATCTCAGTGAAGCTTCTTCATTGGACAGAAGAGATAAAGGAGAGTCTTTCCAAGAGGACAAAACACCTTTCTGCACGTTCTGATAAAGTACCTTTGTCTTCACATGGCAGAATCTTTGTCTTTTCCTTTTTGTCACTGTTGGATAAGGCTTTAACTAAAAGAGGAATGTCAACTTTGCATCTTTCTTCTTTTGCTAATGGCATTCTGATATAAGAAAAGGTCTGTCACCTTTTTCAAATATTTGTTTGTCTTCATGAGACAGAACAGTGTGGGCAGGCTATGCAGTTCTGTTTTCCACTTTGTCTTCGACTTGTAAACTGATCTTGTAGCCAAAAACAATACATGAGTACTTGGAAACATATTCCATAAAGTGTTTGTTCACAAAGAACAGGTTCTGTTCACAAAGAACAGAACACTTGTAAACTGTCCAAGTTGCTCAACAGAATAGAGCAGCGTAGACAGTTTATGTGCAGCCTGTTCAGCAGACAAAACAACTTGGACAAACTGCCTTTGTTGCAACGAATGCAACATTGTAAACAACTTTGGACTGATATTGCAAATCATTTTCAGGTTTCAATAAGGCATATAACAAGCCTTAAATTCAACCTTCAAATGCATCAACAGGTTTGATTAAAAATCTCCCACTCAGATGTACAGCAGGTTTGACTGAGGCCTTTTTGTGCCTAACAACAATCAACACCAAAGAAACTTTGGTAAAATCAGAAAAAACTTGTAAAACATACATAATAGAAGTGATTGATGTTTAATAAAAAAAACATACTTAATCAAACAGTCATATCACAAAATGTCAATAAGATCATAATCAAAAGATCATCACAAAAAGTCAATACAACACATACAACATTCATCAAAAGATCATCATCAAATGTCAATACAACAAATTTAAAAATCATAGTAGCTTTAATTAAGAATTAAATGTCAATGTAGTTTTTTCATCCCAACAAAAGTCTAATGCGATGTGCTTCTGGAATCTCTGGTTCATACTTGACACTCGTAAACTTTGTAGAAATCAAAATACTCACTGAAAACATAAATAGGATTGCTTATTAAGGAGATGATAAAATATAAAATATGTAAAAATAAATAAAAATATCAAAAAGATAATAGAGAATAGAAAATAGAAAATAACGTACTTGTATTCATATGACACAGTTTAACTCGTGATATGTAGACAATGGATTTCTCTACAATCGCTCTGAAAAACCTTACAGGACGCGTATCACTATAGTCATACAACCTAAACTTCATAAAAAATCCCCTAAAAATTTTCGAAAATAAAGTTAGTCCATAGATGCTACATACACGATATGTCATAATAATTCTAATACATAAACATAAACATACTTACGTTCCATCTAATAAAAATGCTTCAAAGAAAGTGTAAAGCAGAGTGCCAAAATGTTCATGCTTAACCACACCACCTGCGATGATTTTTCCAACAACGTCTAAAACAGAAGATAAGTTTAATTACTTATTATATCTTTGAAATGTTACAAAAATAAAGTAAGAGCTTTAATAAAAATTTTAGATTTACCAATCATCATATTTCGAATGGTTCTGTATTCTGCAATGGTTCTAAATGAAGACGTCAATGGATAAAACACAAAATCTTTTTCAATAATACTGGTCAATCGTGTAAGCTTAGTTTTTTTTGCTTATGTGTATGTCTCATTCATTACGAAGGAAACTAAAACCTTCATGTCTTGGGTATTCATAATAGTTCCCTTCGACTTGGAAATGATCCAAGGAAAATACTCTTCCCACCAAATCTATTCGCCCATAAATAGGTATTAAACCTTCAGGAATAATTGCTGTCATTTTTTCCCTCTTGAAAAAAAAACGTAAATATGTTACAAATGTCTTATTTTATAGTATAATCTCTACTAATAAAGTATTTAATTTGTACTCACATTCCGATCAAGTAAAACTAATATCATCCTTTTATTTGAGGGGTTTTCATCCTTCCAAGCGAATTCTACTCGAACAGCCGTCAATTTCCACCGTAAATGGACGTGATGGAGTGATGAAAAATCTTCCGCATAAAAGTATTGGTCCATTTTCTACAAAGATATTGATTTTACCATATTGACATTATTTAACACAAGTTTTATTTAATTTCATTTTATTTTTAATTTGATAAAGGCTACAGTCAGCAAACATGAAAGGAACATCAAAAGTATATTACAAAAATTATAAATCAAATAAAAAATTAAAAACATAACACATACACCGTTGGGATGGAAAAAAATACATCCAGGGCTATTTGAATTTTTTATGTGTGAGAATTGCAGCCATAGCTCATAAAACTAAGATATATATTATTTTCATTTCTGTGATTAAAGCATTCTGTGATTTCGAACATAATATGTGAACTTAAAACCAAAATTAGAAAACTAAAATACATATGCCAAGATGGTTGTTCTTTGTATACATCTATCTTGACTTTGTATAATTCCTTTCAAACTCCACATCTCAAGCCAAACAGTTCCCATTTAAGGGGTTGTTTTAACGAAATTTGAAGAAAATGGAAACCATATTTTGAAAACGTGAATAGATATGATAGTGTTTAACTTCAAAAGAACATATAACCATCGGTAACCAAACATGGAGGTTTATTTTTTCTTTGTATGAATCCAGTTCTAATATTTTTAAAAGGTTTTGAATTTGTTGATCAGATGGTTGTTTTGCAGTTTAAATGTTCTAATATGTAATTTAGGACATGCTTTATTCAATATGTTTTCTTGTGGATATTTTAGATTATGTTTTCTTGCTGCTAAATTTGTTGTTAGAAAGACAATCTGAGAGCAAATAAATACAATTGTGTGGTGTAGTTAGTGATTGAAACAAAATCAGCAGCAACATCTTAAGGGTGTGCAGTGTAATTATGTACAATTCATTTGTAGAGAAGTTTGAATTTTTGTGGTTTAGATAATTAGATGAAAACGATTTGAGATTGAGTTTGGTTTATTTGAATAGAAATTTGGAAATTTGAATGTTTTGAGTTGATTGACTTCAAAAGCTGAAACATCATAAAGAAGCAACTGCAACTTTTTAAAATTGTTTTAAATAACTGCTATTTTTTTACATAGGTATTATATGTGATTTGATGTTATAGGATTATTTTCGTTATTTTAAACTAATTATTCAAATTTTTTGGATGATTTTTCGAATTATCTTTTTTACTTTTTTAGTAAAAATCGTACCGATCTGCTCGGTGCTGGCCGTAAAAAGGTTAGAGTTCGGCTAATTAAATTTAATTCAAACATGTTTATATGTAATTTAGACTTAGAATGGAGAGTTGTTGTGAGATATTGTGGACTTGATTGGTTCTTTTGATTTATGTTGGGTTTTTACTGATTAGTAAAAACTGTACCGATCTGCTCGCTGCTGGCCGTAACCGTAAAAAGGTTAGAGTTCGGCTAATTAAAATTAATTCAAACATGTTTATATGTTATTTAGACTTAGAATGGAGAGTCACTGTGAGATATTGTGGACTTGATTGGTTCTTTTGATTTATGTTGGGTTTACTGATTGTGTCTAGCAAAAAAACAATGAAGATTTGTTTGCTGTTGTTAATTTAGCAATTGGATTTTTCTGGAATTTTGACATGGTGATTTTTCCGTTGCCGAAACAGCAAAATGATGTGGACTGACATAGGTTTCTAACAATGGTAAAAGCAAAATGATGTGGATTGACATAGGTTTCTAACATAATTAGTTGATTTCTTTTACAGATATTTGATTATTCTACTTTGATGTCTCTCATTTGCAAAACATGGCATCATAATCAATAAATAAGAAGGTTTCAGATTTTTTTTCTTTTTATTTTTGTAATTTTGTTTCAATACTCATTCTTGTTAATTGATTGTTTACTTTGGAGAGTGATGATGAAGAAAACCTCTCAGGTCAGAACTATTTAAATGCTGAATTTTTATGCAAAAAATGATGTTTCTAATCATTTGATTTTTGAAAGTTGATACTTAAATGCTGGATTTTTATGTGACCCCTATGTGAGATTGTGTATGTTTTAAAACAGAAAATAGAAACATAAATTATATTTGTCAGAAAAAAAACACATAAAATAAAATAAAAATTCAATATCTGGGAATGGTTTTCTAATATAAAAGTCAGTAACATTCTTGGTTTAAATATACATATCTAGGTTACATATTATAACTGAAAGTTTTGATTTTTAATTACTTAATTGAGAGAGGGTGTTAGACATTTTAATTTGACTATAGGGAGTTGTTTTGTAATAAATATTATCTTAGTATTTAGTCTTGTATTTATTTCCTTTGTATTTTATGTTTATGTAAAAGTCAAGGGGCCAAAGGTGTAATGTGTAATACTTAATTAAAGGAGCCTAGAAATAGGCTCCTAGGGTTTTGTAGAAAAACACGGTTGAAAATACTGAAAGAAAAGCAGCCGCCACTTTTATTATTCTCTCAATATTCTTCTTGTTCTTTCATCATTGCACAATTATTGAGTTGACATTCTTCTTGTGTGTGATAAAGAATCATTAAAGGTGCTGATAATATTCGGGAAATCAGATATACAATTGGTATCAGAGCCCAAAAGGTGGATTTCAACTGAGATTTACGGATTCTGCTGGGTTTTTTCAACTGTTCTTCGTGTTCTTCATTTCCCTTCGGTTAGATCTTCTTTTACCTCTGTTTTTCTGCGTTTCTTGTGTTCTTATAGTCTTATAATCATCACAATATCATCCTCTACTGATTTCAAGCTCATTCAGTTCCATATTTCCATTAAAATCATCAAGAATCGGATAATTCATCAAGTTTTAAAAATATGGGTTTTTAGTGGGTTTTAGCTTGTTCTATGCTGTTTTTAAGTGTTTTAAGTTATTTTAAATCACCAAAAGTGTTTAAAATAGTTTATCAATCATTTAGAAATGTTTTTTAGGCTTTAAAACTGATAAAATCGAATTCTGCTTAGTTCTGCCTTAGAAAACTGAAAAAAAAAACCTGCTGTATTTCGGACCCATTACTGTAGCACTTCGGACCTTCTAGGATCCAAATTCGGACCAACTATCACCCTAATTCGGACCTCACTTCGGTCCAATTCGGACCATTTTTAGGTGCATTGCGGACCCCCATCTGCCTATTTCGGACCCCACTTAGGTCCCATCCGAAGTTCAGATCAGGCATTTCCATTTAACTATTGTGGACTTGTTCTTAAATTTTTAAAATTTCAAATTCGGACCATACCCATTTCGGACCATCCGAACTCGGACCACCCGAATTCGGTCCCCAGCTGGACATTTCTCTAAGGACTGTCTACTGTTCACCCGAATTCGGGCCATCCGAATTCGGTTCCCTCAGTTCCATCCGAATTAGGTGTTCATCCGCATTAGGTCCCCACCCGAACCACTGTTCATCCGAACTACCTTTGCATCCGAAATACAACTTCATCCGAATTAGTACTTCATCCGAACCCATATCATCCGAACCCATATCATCCGAATTACCGTCCATCCGAAACACTGTTCACCCGAATCCATATCATCCGAATTACTATTCATCCGAAATCAGTTCATCCGAATTCTCCATCCATCCGAAAACAGTACTGTTCGTCCTATGTCCAGCACATCCGTGTCAAGTTTCCACCTTTAAGATCTTCACTTTTTACTCAGCACCCATCATAATGTCTCGCGAAGCTCTCGTACTCGGATCTGAGAACAGACCACCTGTTCTCTATCCAGATGAGTATGAACAATGGATATCCCGGTTCCTTAAATTCGTTGGAATGCAACCGCTTGGGAATTTGATGCTTGAGTCCGTCTCCGAAGGTCCCGTAATCTATTATCGGGAGATAGCAGCCCGACCTGAGGCTGACCCCCCTGTCTTAGCCTCCAAAGTCGAACGCGATCCGGCCAATGACGCCGAGAGAGACAGGCAGCATGCTGATAAAAGGGCCGAATATCTGATCTATCAGGCCCTCCCCACTGATAATCTGGTTGGCGTAGACAGCAAATGTCTGCCAAAGAAATGTGGGACGAGTTGGAAGTCCAGATGCTGGGGGCAGATCTCGATGATCGTGCCAAAATTGAGGAGGCAAAGGCTAAGTTTACAGAATTCCGCGCAAAAGATGGGGAATCTCTGCAGGCCACGTTTACAAGGTTCTGTGCGGTCCTAAATGAGTTGAACAAACTGCACATAAAGAAGGACAGGGATGACATCAACATCCAGTTCTTTGTAGCCTTAGCCCCCGAGTGGCAGCTTGCTTGTCGGGCCACGAAACGAGTCCTGAACATTCCTGAGGTATCAATCAACGTCGTCTTTAAGGAGCTCAAGAAATATCAAGGGGATGTAGATCAACAAAAGCTGATGGCAAATCAGTTGGCCTCTCTACTGCTATCAGCCAACACCAGATTGAAACCCAATGATTCCCTCACCTTGATCACCAACACGCAGATTCCGACACCATCTTTTGCTCCAGGTTCTTCGTCGTCACTGTACAGGTATGCTTCTCCTCCGCGTGAGGTATTTGATGAGGAAGAAGCTTCTATACAGGAACAGATAGCCTTGTGGACCAACCGTCTCCAACAGCGACGGTTCTCCAACAAGACTAACAATCAACTCCGTTATGACACCGGTCCACGGAGGTACTCAGATGACCGAAGGGATGAACGACGCGATGATTATCGCAGGGATGAATACCGTAGGGATGATCGGGATGATCGCAGGTATGACGATAGACGCGACTATCGAGATGATCGCCGTTATGAAAGGCGAGACGATAGGCGCGATGATCGAAAGGACGACAGGCGGGACGATCGAAGGGATGATCGTAGGGATGACCGCCGAGATGAGAGAAGAGAGCCCGAGAGAAGGGAAAGAAGGCGAGATGACAGCCGAGAGCATCGCCGCGCCGATAAGAGGCCGGCGGAGAGAAGAGATGAACGGTCGAGAGCCGATGAGCCGAAAGCCGCAGATGAACGTCTCTGTTACAAGTGTGGTAAACCGGGCCACTTTGCTCGGGAGTGTAAGAACAATTTTGACAGAGACGTCGCATATTACGAGAGAAAACTCGAGGCCGCCAAGAAAAGAACGGATGCGTTAGCCCTCGTCGCCCAGTAAGACTACTGGGATGCTGAAGATTCCGAGGACGAGGTTGACAAGGGCAAGAACTGTTACATGGTTGATCGTATTGGGTTGGAGAACTGTGCTGTTTCCACTGCTGACAAGTCAGATCATGCTGCTGAGGGGGAGACATTGAAAAATCCACCAGCATGTCTGATGACCACAACCAACGATCCCGAATGCTCTACATCCGGTTCTGAGTCAAATGAGGTATATTCCTGTTACATTCCTGCACATGTAAATAATTTATTTGTAGATAATGAATGTACACTGCACACACATATTCTTGAGCTACAAGCTAGATTAAATGCTTAAACTGCAAAGTGTGTACAGGCTGAACATCAAGCTCAAACTCTAAAAGAATCATCTGAATTATATCATTCAAAGTGGTTAACTAATCATAATGTTATAAAACAGATGTTAATAGAAAAAGTAGATGTTCAGGATAGGAATATATATCTTGAATCTTCCATGGACACGCTATCAAAAGAAAAACTCTCTTTAAAAGAAGAAAATTCTGTTCTTACAAAACAATTAGATGCGGTAAATATGGAAAATATAGACAGTTTAGAAAAATAGAAAATGATTGAAGAAGAAAGGATAAGTTTGTACTCAAGAATAAAGACCCTTAACGATGCATTTTTAAAAAGGGGTCAAACAAAACAAACTATCCACTTAAATCAGCCCAAAGAAACTAGGTTTTATCATTCTAAACAAGGAATTGGTTTTAAAAATCCTAAATATTTGGAAAAGGCACAAAATGTTTTACCTGTATTTTATGACATGAATTATATGGGAGCCGGTCTTAAATCTTTCTTTTTTGAGTCATCAAAAGAAGTTTTAAACCAAGAAAATGAGAAATGTGTCGCTCGTAAAAATAAAGAAATTTCTTTTCAATATGAAGAACTTAACGAGAGTTATTCTTCTAGAGTACCCACTTTAGAGGAAGACTTCTTGTCAACTTATTCAGAAGCTGAATTGAAAACAGAAACCGTAAAATCAACTCCTCAACTTTATATTCCTGCAAAACTTCTTCAACAACAAATCACTGTTTTAGAAAAGGAATTGAAGTCGTCTCAAAAGAAAGCACTTGATCTTCAAGATGCTCTTCTTAAGAGCGAAGAAGAATTGGTAAATCAATCTTTTCAACAATCTGTGGAAGTTACTGTCTACAGAGAAAATTTTGAAATGGTTTCACAAAAATTGAAAGATCTTTCAAAAGAACAAACAGTTTCTCATTCCACAAAAATTCCATGTGTGTCATCAAATAAAGGTAAGGCCAAAGCTGAAACTTCTTCTGTCATTTACAAAGGTGAGTGTTCAAAACCTTTCAAAAATGAGGTTCCTAAAAAGACTCAGATCAAATCCAAGTCTTTTAAGAAACCCACTCACCAACAAAAAGAACATTCTGTCAAGTCTAAATCTTCCATGCTTACTGACTCTAATCGTTTTGTTCCTACAGATCATATAAGGAGAGTCCCAAAAACCACCATGCTGGATTTTACAAGTTTTTTTGTGAAGAAGGCTTTAATGCCAAATGAATTTGTTACTAGAGATAGGAAGTCTGTAATCTCTAAAGACAATTTATGTAACAATGTGTGTGACAATGTTTGTAATGATGTACCGAATTCTGTTGTTCCTTTAAAGTACTCTTTTAGTGATTTATTTAATCTGTGTCCAACTCGATATAGACGACAGGTTCCTGAAATGAATGCTTTCGTGCCATTACCTGTTAAACGAATTCGGAAAAAGAAAACAAAAAATGTTGCATCATCGGCCACAAATAAAATTGAGATTTGTCCGTTGCCAAGGCCCAAAACCAAAGCAACGGTCAAAAAGGTCTCAAAAAGACAAAAACCAAAGGCAATTTCAGCGCCTAAGGTTCCAAAGCCCAATAAATCCAATCTTCAATGGATTCCAAAGGGTTGTGCATCTGGACTACACACAAATGCTAAATGGGTTCCTAAAACTGTACACGTGCCATATAAATCTGGAAATCCTAACAAAAAGGGACCCATATTGAGGTGGGTACCCAAGGTTGTGTGATCTTTATGCAGATGGTTCTTGGTTACTTCTAATCAAGACCCGTTCTTCAAAGAAATGGCTTCTAGTTACCTTAGACTAGGACCCGTTCTTTTGCTTGTCGGTTGTGCTCAAACCGACAGGTTTGGCTTCTGTGCACACAGCCCAGGACCCGGTCTTAACTAATCATGTTTTCTGAACATCTCGGTTCAGAACACGGTTTGATTGTGAATTAAAAATGGATGTGTTTGAATGCATATAGTTTTTCATTATATGAATTTATGTGTTTTTCAGGCTAAGTCCATTTGGTATATGGATTCGGGTTGCTCCAAGCACATGACTGGAAGAAGAGAATTACTGTCCAATGTTGTTGAACAGTATTGCGGAACTGAAAAATTCGGGAACAACCATCAGGCTCACATCAAAGGATACGGGGACTTAGTTCTAAATAATCTGGTCATCAAGGACGTTGACTATGTTGAGGGGTTATCACATAATCTTTTTAGCATAGGACAGCTCTGCGACAAAGGACTAGAGGTAACTTTTAGAGCTAAGAACTGCAGTGTTAAAAGTATGGATGGAAAAGAAATCCTAACAGGTTCCCGAAACTCTAACCTCTACACCATTGACGTAGCTAAGCTAATAGTGAAGGATAACATTTGCCTACTATCAAAAGCCTCTTCAAAAGACTCTTGGTTGTGGCATCGAAGATTATCCCATTTGAACTTTGACAATATCAACAAGCTAGCTGCGAAACAATTGGTTAAAGGACTTCCTGAATTGCGCTATGAAAAGGACCATTTGTGTGGAGCTTGTGAGAAAGGAAAAATGAAACGATCATCTCACAAACCAAAGCCCTAACCATCAACAAAAAGAGTATTGGAGTTACTTCACATGGATTTATGCGGACCGATGAGGACTCAAAGCATAAATGGGAAACGATATGTGTTGGTTATCGTAGATGACTATTCACGATATACCTGGGTAGGGTTCTTGCGTTCCAAGGACGAGACAGCTCAAGAAATCATAGACTTTATCAAGAGTGTCGAGACCCAACAGCAGCTGTCAGTGCAATCAATCAAATCAGATAACGGCATGGAGTTCAAGAACTCGGTAGTTGAGGGCTTCCTTCGATCCAAAGGTATTCAGCATCAATACTCTGCTGCTCGAACACCTCAACAAAATGGGGTCGTGGAAAGGCGTAACCGTGCGCTTGTGGAAGCCGCCCGTACAATGCTCACATACTCGAAACTACCTCCGTTCTTGTGGGCCGAAGCCGTATCAACAGCATGCTATACACAAAATCGCTCCATTATCCATAAACGCTTTAACAAAACTCCTTACCAACTCTTTTTGAATAAAGTACCATTTATCAAGTACTTACGTGTATTTGGTTGCAGGTGCTATGTGCTGAACGACAAAGACAACCTCAGGAAGTTTAACGAAAAGGCGGATGAAGCAATCTTCATTGGATACTCATCCAATGAAGACCCGATGCTAAACAGATCCGGGAGTTTCTATTTCACACTAATCTAGACTTCACATCAATGCCTTATCAGTTAAGTCTTCTTATTCTAACACTGATGCACCTTGCAGGATGATGGAACCAGCAGTTGTTCTTACCGTACCCCATCCCCCCATCCCAAACAATAATGCCCAACTCCCAGAACAATCCATCCTCCCTAACGCCGAGTTTGTCGAGTTCATTCCACACAACTGGCAGCTCGACGTTTCCATCCTGACCAAAGAACCCCAAACCCTTGCAATCGACATCCTCACTCACCATCCAATCTATTACGCCTTATCCACCGCCATAGCTGTTCCCCAGATCTATCTGCAACAATTCTGGAACAGGCTACAATATTTTTCTGACCCCGAACCTCACTTCACATCCACCATCGACTGTGTTCCAGTCAACCTCACTATATCCGCCATCCGCCACATCCTTCGCCTACCCGCTGAATTCTTCCTACTAACCCGCGATCAGTTTGCTCCCAACCCATCCATCACCAAAACCCTAGCTGAAATCCAAACCCTTGGTTATGATGGCCCTCTTTCCAAACCCTCAGATTTCCGCACTAAAAATCTACAATCTCACTGGCGGATCCTTTTTGATGTTATCAACAAATGTTTCACCGCGAAGCACTCCGGCCACGACTCCGCATCGGCTCAAGTATTAGCCATGTTCACCAGCTTTGCCTTTGACCGACACGTTGATTATGCTGCTTTCCTCTTCGAGGAATTGCGTCGAGTACATGTGGAGAAGGGAACCAAAAAGGACAGAAAGTACATTCCTCTCCAGCGGTTTCTGCAGCTCATCATCCAGTATGCAATGGATAATGATAAGGACATCCACAAACGTCCAGAAGCAGACGTCTACCCCACAGTGGCCATTCAAAAGCTGACTTTGCCAAAGGGGGCCCCTACAGTGCCAATAATGACAATTCCACTATCTCTACTACTTCAGGCAAGGGGGTTGGAACGGGTTAGGGCATACATTCGAGAGTTTTATCCGGATGAGTCTCAGTCAGAACCGACTGAGACTAGCCAATCCGAAGGTGAGGCGAGCATGAGTGAGAATGAGGGAGCTCGGGTGGATGTTCAACAATATCTGGGTATCGGTGAGGGGAAGCCTGTGTTGGTGAGGGAGGAAGCAGGCGGTGAGGCGGCAGAGACGGCGGATTCAGAAAGAACCGTCTCTGTCGTGCGAGCGAGGGAAGTGGAATCTGAGGGTGAACTAAGCCCAATTAGCCGGACTCCCCACCATAAGACCGTCCGTCCAACAGTCGAACTAACCACCACCACCCACTTGGTTTCCCCTCAAAGGGAAACCACTTCATTTCACGGGGCCATAGCACATAATCCATCGCCCACTCACTCGGAGAGTGGCGGTGTTGAAAGAGGTCACACTCCTCCCCATGTGACCACACTTCATTCATTCACGATTCCATCCGCCATTATACAAACACCACACGATGCCTCTGTGGCATCCCCAAGAGCTGCCTCTGTGGAAGCTCCTCAAACTTCCGGATCTGAGCGTCCTATATAGGAGCCAGAGATGAACGGAAGGAAGACCGGGAGTGGCTCAATCAACTCCATCCACTTCCGGCCATCTTCCAATCAATTTGGAGATGTTAACGGCAGCTCTCCGTGCTGCTGGCGTGATTACCCGGGCTGACCTGGACGCCCAAAGGGAAGCTGCCAAGGAGCGTCACACCGCCCTACTTTCACTCATAAAGGGTAAGGGTGTCGCTTCCGAAGCTGGCCCCCCACCAGGTTCCCATTCAGTTCAAAATCAAATCTCAGAGTTGTCAGAAAAGATCGATGCGCTCACACGCCTAATTCTGCAAGTCCAGGAACAGATCAACTCGAGAATGGATCGCCTTGAGTCAGCGGTAATCGAACTCCATTGCCGCCCTCAAGCAGAGGCCACAAAAAGGAAGCATGACGATCGGGACGACCCTGATCGTCATGAGGGGGAGAAAAGGCGAAAGGTTCAGCATGAGGATCTCGTCATGTTAATAGGGGGAGCAGAGACCACTGAAGGATCAGAGTTTCAGGGGTCAGGGGAACAGAGGCAGGTGGCTCAGGAATACCTAATGATAGAAGACGAGCCCATGTTCGAGGGTCCATCTCCACTGGATCCGATGACAGCTATGGTGGAATTCGAGGAAGCTCACGAGAAAGTTGAAATAATTTTGGTTTCTGATTCAGATTCCGACATCGATGACAACGAACCCTTACTAATTCCTAAGCCTGAACCTGAATCTCCAACGAAAAAATCTTCATCCTCTTCCTTTGACTTCCTGAACTCACCACCACCAGCCCCTCAAGAAGAAATCCTATCAGCCATTCAAGCTCCCCAGTCACTCAAAGAATCTCATACAGTCCTTAGCCCTCCCAGATCTCCAAGCCCTCCTCCAGTCCAACAAACCGAACAACCAGGTCCTTCTGAAACCAAAAAGGTCGATTGCTTTGATGAAACTCCAGAAGGACCTGGTGTATACAGGAAAGATGACTTATTCTGGGTAGGTCAGTATTCAAAAGGCGACGTACAAAAACTGCCTCAAGAGGAAAAGGACAAACTTCGACAAGAACGGCGGGGGACAATCATAAAGCTTCTTGAAGCTAAGTGGTCTAAAATCGAAGAACCCCCCGTTCAGGGCCTTAAAGAATTTTTACAGAAGTTTCCCCCTGAGCAGTTCCAGAACCCGTACCTAGAAGATAGATTCAAAATGGTGTTCAGAAAGAATCCTGGATCCTTCAGCAGACGCCTACTTATGGAACTAACAAATGTTTCTAAAGCTGAACAGGCAGAATACTATCAACTCATGCTCAGGGAGAGGAGATCTAAAGTGTCAAAATCAAAGAAAAAGAAATTCCGAACCATCACCATGTGTAAAAGAGCCAAAGTCTACTATCCCTCCTACCAAGTAGAAAGAGAAGATGGCACGGGTGATGACATCTTCGAATATGATCTAGACTTCATAAGTGTGGATGACGTTGAGTTTCTACACAACAGCTTGAAAAATCGCATCAGAAAACGTCTGACACACATGACTACCGTAGGTGCTCTAATTTGAAGCATGAACCACCGCTCGATCATTATGTGCCTCAGAGACTTTCAAATGGCGATCGAGAGCGCGCTGGTTAAAGTAGGCCTACGAGCACCGGAACAGGATAGCTTCCTGCTAGCCCACCACCCGGCTTACAGAGTTGTACTTTCTGGAGACCCGGGTGTCATTTTTGTCAATTACAAGGGCTATAAAAGGTACATGCGCTTTGAGGATCTTCCATGTTGCTCCGATGGTACACTCCGACTGGTTCGAGCTGCACTGACACAGAAAGTACAAGATTTTGATGCTCAACCAGATCCTGAACAAAGATGCTCACCAAAGGAGTTACAGGATACCCTCAGCGGCATTGACCTCCTGAACGAACGGCTTCATACGAGACAAGTGACCAGACGCTTCGACGTCATCCTTGGACTCCGAGAATCAACAGACCATGCCAGAGTTCCAGGACCTCCTAAATGATCGAAAAGGGGGAGATTGTTAGACATTTTATTTCGATCATAGGGAGTTGTTTTGTAATAAATATTATCTTAGTATTTAGTATTGTATTTATTTCCTTTGTATTTTATGTTTATGTAAAAGTCAAGGGGCCAAAGGTGTCAATGTGTAATACTTAATTAAAGGAGCCTAGAAATAGGCTCCTAGGGTTTTGTAGAAAAACACGGTTGAAAATATTGAAAGAAAAGCAGCCGCCACTTTTATTATTCTCTCATTATTCTTCTTGTTCTTTCATCATTGCACAATTATTGAGTTGACATTCTTCTTGTGTGTGATAAAGAATCATTAAAGGTACTGATAATATTCGGGAAATCACATTTACAGAGGGTCTTTGTGTTTCAGTTGAAGTTTAGGAATTATATTTTTGGGCATTTGATGGGTGGATTTGATGAGCATGTGAATGTATGAAGTATTTTTTTCATGATTATTTTGTATTATTAACTTATAAAAATTCATGAAATGAAATAATATTGTTAGTACATCCTGTGTGACGATAGAAGTCTAAGTTTAGATAGAATTTTGTGTAAGTCAACATACTTGATATTGAATATTAAACAAGTGTTTGATATATATGTTTGATTATGTATGTTTGATATTGATTGAGTGTATGTTTGAACTTAGGGTAACGTATTGCAATAAGTTCAAACATAAAGTACAAAGATAAATTCAAATATAAGTTAAAACATAAGTTTAAATATAAGTTTGAAAGTTAATGTTCGAGTTTAGGCTAAGTTCGAATTTGTCTAGGAGGACAAACTCGAATAGGCATTGGGCCAAGTTCGAATTTGTCCTAGACAAAGTCGAAATTGTCAGTATAATTAAGGGTTAATTCGATTAATTATGAGACCATTTGCAGAGAGTTAAGCAGAATCGGTCAGAGGATTAGCAAAAGGCGATCTCGAATTTGATTGCAATCAGTGAGTTTCGTTCGGAGAGAATCATCGTGTTGGGGCATTCTAAGTTGTTCGTCTATCACCGTGGTAGTCTCCGTGTTTCGGTGTGCGTGGTTTTACCGTCAAGCCGCTAACGAGGATTCCGCACTCGTTCGAACGTGTCGCGTCAAGATAGATCCGTAGAGAGCAGACCTTACAAGTGGTATCAGAGCCATTGGGTGTTCGTGGTGTTCTTCGTGTTCACTAGAAACATCTGTGGTTTCTTGACGTTTTGGACGGTTACATCACACTTTTGGACGGAGTTTCGAGTTTATCAAGTAAGATATCGGAAAATACTTTGCAATAGTTCAAGTTTTGATCGAAATCAATATTTTTCCTTTTAAAAATATTGGTTTAATCTGAAACCTTGAAAAATTCGAAGTATTAGCCGTTTTTCGAACTTGCGGGCTCGAACATAGGGAGTATTAGGGTTTTCTCAAATTTCGAGTTTGCCAGAAACATACGCTCCTTTCGAAGTTCCTTAGGGTTTGATTCGAGTTTGGCCACTTCGAATTTGCTCAGTTTCGATTTTCCAATAAATTCGAATTTAGGGATTTCGAATTTAGCCTTATCTTCGAATTTGTTATTTGTTTCGATTTTAGTTGAAATTCAAACTCATTTTTGAATTTAATTCCAAACAGATTTAAAATTAATTCAATTCGAACTTACTCAGATTCGAAAGAGTTAATTTAAATTAATTTCGAATTACATTAATTAAGTTTGAATTCAAATATTTTTGAAACAATGACAAGTCTACAAAGGTTTATTGAGATGGATCACGAGGTCGGAAAAGCAAATTCTCCACCAAAGCTGATGAAATTGGAGGATTACTATTGGTGGAAGGATAGGTTCGCTGACTTCGCTAGATTCAACGACATGAGGATGTGGATATGTATAGACGAGGGTTATGTTCCTCCTACTACAGAGGTTGAAGGCCGTCAATGTGTCGTGTCATATCAGAAGATAAAAGATGATGATAAGAAGCTTTATGAGGCCGAGAACTGAGCATTCTCGATCATTAGAATGGCCTTACCCCAGGAGATCCTGCACACATTCCGCAATCAACGCACAACAAAAGAATTGTGGGATGCTTTGGAGAAAAGGTGTGACGGAAATCCCAGGGTTAGGAAAAATAGAATGGAAATGCTCAAACAGCAGTTCGCGATATTCAAATCTTTGAAGAACGAAAAGTTGGATGAGACAATTACCAGATTCTATCATTTGTTAACTGAGTTAGACAACCATGATGTTGAGTATAGTGAGTCAGAGAAGATTGTCAAAATTCTAGATGCTTTACCAGCCAAATGGGAAATGTATGTGGCGCTGATAAAACATGATGAAGACAAGTTCTATACTCTAACTCTAGAAAATGTCATAGGAACGCTGAGGGCCTATAACTTTGAATTGCTGAAGAAGGAAAGGGATTATGACCAAGTACAGGATCCGGATATGTATTTTGGGAAGTCCAAACCTTCAGGGGCAAGTGACGTAAAGACGGCTACAACATTCTTTTCGGGTGAAACATCGACTCAGGTTGAATTAGAAGACTCAGTGAGCCGGGCTTTCTTAGGGTTTTCTAGACCAGAAGAAAAGCCAACTCAGTCTACATCTACATCTCAAGGGTATTCAAAGATGCCGATGAGCGCAAAATCAGTTGAAGACCATCTAAATCTGTTGGCTTCATTTGTGGCCGACCTATGGCAATTGCGTTCAAGGGAAAATCAACGATCCTGCGCTATGGGATGAGGATTATGATCAGTTGGACCCTGTCTAGAGGAGATGGATCTATAATGGCAACTGGCCATGGTAACTCAGCGAGTTAAAAGATTCATCAAGAGGACGGGCAGAAATCTCAATGTCAGTAACAATAAGAGTGGGTTTGATAAATCCAAAGTTAAATGTTACAACTGCCAAGGGTTAGGACATTTCGCAAGAGAGTGTCAAAGACCTAAAGTCGAGAACTAGCAGAACCAGTAACAGAATCAATCTCAAGGGAGATATCAGCAGGGTAGTTCAAGCAGTCAGGCAAATATAGCTTGTCTGTTATCCAATGTCACATCTGACAGACAGCTTGATGGAACATATGACTGGAGTACACATCCTGAGTCCGACGCTAGAGCCTTTATGGCTGAAGTAACGGAGACTGGAATTCTTGGAGCAGAGGAAGAAACAAGGGACATCAATTAGAATGATAGTAGTCCTATGTTGGTGTAACATCCCAAATTTTAAGTTTATGTAATTTACAATTTTAAGGACTCAATTATTTTTATTATTGAAATATCATGTCAATTTAAGTTAATTTCGATCATAATATCAGTTAAGTAAGTAAATACGAAGTTGAGGGGTGTCTTATGTAAATGGGTCAAAAAGGGGAATAAAAGAAAGAAAATCTTTCATTTTCAAGAATCACACTCTCTCACTACTCTCTCTCTCTCTCTCTCACCGATTCCTCTCTCTACTCTCTCTCTCTCGGCTTCATCTAAAGAACACACAAGAAATCATCAATTTAAAGTGCAAGAAGTTGGAAACAAGTTGGAATTTAGGAACTATAACTACTACAACAAACGATTTGAGGTAAGAATCACTCAAAATCTCAATATTTTTATGTTTGGGTTCGGTTTTTATAAGAAACCGAATCATAGATTTGAGATGCAAATGTTAATGCATGTTACATATTATTGTTGCAATAATTAAATCGAGTGTTGTTGTTGTGGTATACCAATTTTCAGATTCAGATTCAAAGTGTAAGTATGATTTTGAGATAAGTGTGTGTTTTTAGTGTGTATGTTCATCGAGACTCATAGAAAAATGGACATAAATGGGTTATTTTGGTACATAAGTGTGACGATATAAGTTGATATAGTACATTTAAGTTCATATTTACAATTTTAGATACAAAAACATGCAAAAATGGTCAAATATAAATTTCCGGAAAAAGTTGGAAAATAATAAGTATGAACTCGGATCCGAAAGGACCAAATTCGGACTATCCGAATTCGGGCCCTGTTCATCCAGTTCGGACCAGTAGCAATTCGGACCAAAGGTCAGTTCGGACCCTGTCCCAATTCGGACCCCCATCCCAAATTCGGATCCTACCCCATTTCGGATCCTACCCCCCATTTCGGACCAATGTCTACTTCGGACCACCCCCCCCCCCAATTCGGACCTAGGGGCATCCGGATTTCGGACCATCCGAATTCGGATGTGGTCCGAATTCAGTTAGAATTTCATTTAAATTTTCAGAATTTAAGATTTAAGCATTACTGACACAAAATCACTATTACACTTACTTTACAGATCATTGTGGTGTTATCAAAACACACATTGATTCAGAGACAAGTCACAATATACCAATCACTGTGAGTAACAGATTGTCATTCTAACATTTATTGTTTTTGCATTCATGTTTATATATTCAATGACATGTTCACATTGTTCATTACATCAATTGGCACTCATGATTACTTTGTTGTTATGATGCACACTCGTACTTGACATGTAACACACATGTAGCCAGCGTTCATTTGAAAGTGCATCTATTTACATCATGCTTGCACTGCATGATCATTACTTCACAATCTGATGCGACCTGGACTGGGGCTGACAGCAGGCCACTGTCAGGGACTGATCATCCCACTCGTTATCCTAGTCAGGTTCGGCACATCCCCGATCAGCATTTGAACTGCGAACCCCATGCTAGCACTGCATGGTTTTCACATACATTAAGGCTTACACTGCCTGTTTTTACATACATGGGGCTTACACTGCCCATGGTTAAGCATTGCTTGTAAAGAAATATTTGTTGTTTGCATAATCTGTTATCTCACTAAGCTTTAGCTTATAGTTGACTGACAATGTTTTCAGGCAAAGGCAAAAGTGTAGCTGGACCTTCTACTTAAGCATATTCACTTCAATATCCCGGAGACTTAGAAGCTATTGGTACACAGATATTGTAGCTTTGGGCTGGGATTTATGACTTGTAAAACAATTATGATGTTGTAATAGTTAGACTTAATCACTGTAGACATGTACTTTCATTGCTTTAGTGTGGAACTGCTTAAATCTATTTTAAGTATTCAATTTCAATTATCATGATATTTATTGGGTTGATTGTCGATCCTGGTGATTACTATTATAATATCAAAACAAGAGGGTGTCACAGGTTTTGGTATCAGAGGTTTGTCTCCACTACATTTGCTCGTCAATTCAATATGCCTACTTCCAAACTGCAATTTGTACTTGACATAGAGACTGCTAGCAACATGTTAGTTAAAGCAGACAAAGTATATAGGAATTGCACATTGTTGGTAGAAGATGTAGTATTCAATATAGATCTAATCCCTATGGAGTTCGGGGAGTTTGATATTATAGTAGGCATGGACTGGTTAGTTCACAATGAGGCCCAAATCGTTCGCAAGAAAAGAACGATTAAGATCACCACTTCAGAGGGCCGAGACATTTGCATTTATGGTGACAGACACAAAGGCGACTTATGCCTCATTTCAATTGCAAAAGCCCGAAAGCATGTCGCCAAGGGTTGTCACCTGATCGTCAAGTGGAATTCCGCATTGATCTCATTCCTGGAGCTGCTCCAATAGCAAAGGCTCCGTACCGTTTAGCCCCTGCTGAAATGCAGGAAATGATGAAACAATTACAGGAGTTACTCGATAAGGGTTTCATACGCCCAAGTTCTTCTCCATGGGGTGCTCCTGTGTTGTTCATTAAAAAGAAAGATGGCACATTGCGTATGTGCATTGATTACCGTGAACTCAACAAAGTCACAATTAAAAACAAATACCCATTGCCCCGGATTGATGATCTCTTCGACCAGTTACAAGGCGCAAGCTACTTTTTGAAGATTGATCTTCGTTCGGGATATCATCAACTCAAAGTACATTCAGACGACATTCCAAAGACGGCTTTCAGAACTCGTTACGGACACTACGAGTTTCTGGTAATGCCATTCGGTCTTAAAAATGCGCCGGCTGCTTTCATGGATCTCATGAATCGAGTCTGCTGGCCAATGCTCGACAAATCTGTCATCGTGTTCATCGATGACATTCTCATCTACTCAAAGACCGAAGAGGATCATGAGGCACATTTGCGAGAATTACTAGAGTTGCTACGCAAGGAGCGACTTTATGCCAAATTCTCGAAATGTGAATTCTGGTTGAGGCAGGTACGTCTCAACATTCCAAACAATTTCATGATCCTTATACTCAATCATAAACTCGTTGTTAACTTGTACCTCTTAAACAATCAATTCAGATCCAATTCTTGCGGCACGTGATATCTGGTGTTGGGATTGCTGTTGATCCTGCAAAGATCAAAGCTATCTAGAACTGGGAATCACCCCGCAACGCCTCAAAAATTCGTAGCTTTCTGGGTTGGCTGGTTATTACCGCCGATTCATAAAGGACTTTTCAAAGATCGCCGTTCCTCTTACAAAGCTTACTCGAAAGAATGAAACTTTCTTTTGGAAAGAAGAACAGCAAGCGGCTTTTGACAAATTGAAGCAGCTACTAAGTGAAGCACCAGTATTAGCCCTGCCTGAAGGAAACGAAGACTTTGTAGTCTACACAGATGCATCAGGCATGGGTTTAGGAGCAGTGCTAATGCAAAGAGGAAATGTCATAGCATATGCTTCTAGACAGCTCAAACCACATGAGAAAGATTACTCTACTCATGATCTAGAGCTAACTGTGTTGGTACATCCCGTGTGACGATAGCAGTCTAAGTTGTCTTACATTGTGATTTAGCATATGTTTGGTATATATATTATGTATGATTGATTTTTATCAGTGTTTGTATGTTTGAACTTGATGTAACGTATTACAAGAAGTTCAAACATAAAGCTCAAAGATAAAATCAGTCATAAGGTAATATCATAAGTTTCAAACACTTAGTTGTTTATGTAAAAGGCTAGATTCGAATTACTTAAGGGGATACATTCGAATCTGAGATAGATTCGAATGAGACCATAGATTCGAAAATAGGTTAGATTCGAATCTGTCAGATGGACAGATTCCAATGGGCCTTAGGCCAGATTCGAGGTTGGCCCACAACAGACTCGAATCAGGGTCTATAATTAGGGATAGACTCGAATGATTAGAAGACTTTTTGCAGAATTTTAGAGGAATTGAGCAAGAGGCGATCTCGAGTTTATCAGCTAGGTGAGTCCCGTTTCGGAGAGAATTAGTACGTAGGATCGTTCGTGTGTCGTTCGTTCAGCGTCTAATAGTCTCCGTGTTTCCGTTGGTTGAGAGTTGTCCGTCTAACCGTCAACGAGGATTCCGCACTCGTTAACGGATCCGCGTCTAGATAGATCTTGCAGTCGGTAGACCTTACAAGTGGTATCAGAGCCTAAGGAGTGTTCGTGGTGTTCTTCGTGTTCATCAGATACATTCTAGGTTTCTTGACGCTAGTTGGACGGTTTTGCTCTCAAAAACGTGTTTTTGAGCTTAGCAAATTCATATTCGGGAAACACTTTGTCGTTTTTCACGTTTTTGGTCGAAATCATTATTTTTCATTTGAAAAATAGTGATTTAATCTGTAAAACGTCAAAAAAATCAAAGTGTTAGCCGTTTTTCGAGTTTGCGGCGCTCGAATCTATAGGGGTAATTAGGGTTTTACTTTATTTTCGAGTCTAACCAAAATACGCTCCTTTCGAGTCAATTTCAGAGAGTTTCGAATCTACTTTGTTTCGAATCTGTTGCTTCATTCGAATAGGATCTCGAGTCTAGTTCAGTGTCGAGTTTATTTCGAATCTAGTATTATTTCGAATCTAGTGTTTCGAATCTGCTGTCATTCGACTCTACTGTGCCTTCGATTCTAAGGGTCTTCGAATCTATAGAGTCCTTCGAATCTGACTTAACTTCGAATCTAGGGAGTTCCTCGAATCTGACATTATTTCGAATCTACTTGACCTTTAAGACTTAATCGAATTTAATTTCAAAAGATTTAATATTAATTAGTTTCGAATCCATCTAGATTCGAATAAGTTAGTCTAAATCAGTTTCCAATTAAATTAATTAAGTTAAAATTCAATTTCTTTCAGCTAGAAAAGATGTCAAACCTTCAGAAATTCCTTGAGATGGATCACGAAGTTGGGAAGGCCAATGCACCACCTAAGCTGATGAAAGTTGAGGATTACTACTGGTGGAAGGACAGATTTACGGATTTTGTACGATTCAACGATATGCGCATGTGGGTGTGCATAGATGAAGGGTACATTCCACCAGTATCTGAGGTTGAAGGCCGTCAAAAGGTCTTGTCATATCAAATGATGAAAGAGGATGACAAGAAACTATTTGAAGCTGAAAACAAGGCTTTCTCCATTATCCGAATGGCGTTACCTCAAGATATCTTGCACACATTTCGGACTCAAAGGACGTCGAAAGAACTTTGGGAGTCTCTCCAGAAAAGGTGTGAGGGTAATCCACGGGTGCGTAGAAAGCGTACAGAGCTGTTGACCCAACAGTTTGCGATTTTCAAGGCTCTTAAGGATGAACAGTTAGATGATATTATCACAAGGTTCTATCATCTGATAACAGAGCTTGAAAGTCATGGCATTGAGTACTCGGACAGTGACAAGAACAACAAGCTTCTTGATGCCCTACCAGCCAAATGGGCTATGTACGTGGCAATGATTAAGCTTAATGAGGACAAATACTATGCTCAATCGCTGGATGACATCGTGGGAACGTTGAGGGCATATCACTTCGAGATGATAAAGGCTGAGACTGATTACGAGCAAGTCCAAAATCCGGCTATGTATTTTGGAAAGACATCAAAATCATCAGTGACAGCTGATCAGAAGAGTGCTACAGCGTTTTTCACCGGAGAAACGTCATCGCCACCAGAGTCCGAAGACTCACTGAATCGCGCGTTCTTAGGGTTAGGAAGATCGGAAGAACCGCAACCTCAAGTCCAACAGGCATCGACCAGTCAGAGCTATTCGAAGATGCCCATGAGCGCAAAGTCAGCGGAAGAGCATCTGAATCTACTTGCTTCGTTTGTGGCCGCTTATGGAAATTGTGTTCAAGGGAAGATCAATGATCCGGCTCTTTGGGATGAAGATTACGATCAGGTCGACCCTGATGACTTAGAGGAAATGGATCTTAAATGGCAACTGGCCATGGTGACCCAGAGGGTTAAAAGATTCATTAAGAGAACTGGGAGGAATCTGCAAATGAACAACAAAGGGATAGGATTTGATAAGTCTAAGGTCAAATGCTACAACTGTCAGGGATTGGGACATTTCGCCAGGGAGTGTCAAAGACCGAAGGTAGAATCATACCAAGGACAGAGTCAGCATCAAGGACAGTACCAAAATCAGTCCCAACAGAGATACCTTCCGAGTTCCACATCTGGTCAAGCCAATCTAGCTGGTCTAATATCCAATGTCACGTCTGACAGACAGCTAGATGGTTCCTATGACTGGAGTTCACATCCTGAGTCCAACGCTAGAGCTTTCATGGCTGAAGTTACGGAGAATGGTTGTGAAGAAGACGAGCAGACCACAAGGGAAAACAGTCCGATGTGGGTAGAGAAAGCGAATGATCAAACCGTGCTGGAGTTTGCTGCTCAGATGGCCAACGTTGAATCTGATAACTCTAAGGTTAGTCTTTCTTATTCTCTATTTCATGAATTATGTGCTTTATGTGTTAGTTCTAACGATCGGTTAAATCTAGTCTTAGACTCACATAAGACCATAGCTGCTCAAAATGAAAACTTAAAAATTGAGAACGCTAGCCTAAATGATATAAAACAAGATTTAAAAGAAAAGCTTAAGGCTGATGCTCAAGACGTAATCGTTCTAAAAGACAAACTGAGTGAGCAGTGTGTTAGGATAGAGCTTATGTATGAGCACGTAGAGGCCTTGACCAAAAGTCTGAAAGACAAGGACATAGAGCTAGCCGAGACCAAGGTTAAGGTAGCAGAGGCAAATAGCAAGCTGGAAAAGTTTAGGAATTCGAGCCTAAACCTAGGAAAAGTCTTAGATGCCCAAAGACAGTCTAAGAAGCCTGTAGGTCTAGGTTTTCACGAAATTCCTCCACCTTTCAATGCAAACTATGTGCCTCAGCCTCAGGAGAAAACTGACAAGTCAGTAGTTTTAGAGGACCTACCTGAACCTACACCTGAGCCTAAAGTTGAAAATACACCTAAGGTGGATGACTCTACTGTCAAGGTCAAGAAAGTGAAATTTGTGTCTTCCTCCAGTGAAACACCTGCAGGAAAACAGAAAATTTCATGGGCTGACCAGGTCGAAGAGACAGACACTGTAGATGTACCAAAGGCAATAGACACTAGTGAGACACCTAGATCTAAGGGACCAACCAAAAAGTCCATGGATAAGATGTCTTGCTTTAGATGTCACGAGAAAGGGCATGTTGCTTCTCACTGTCCAAATAGGAAAGCTGATGTTACCCCTAAGACAGTGAATCCAACACCTGTTAAGCCCTCACCAAGTGTGGCGAGCACGAGTAGTTCTCAGAGTACCGAGAAAACTGTGCAGGCCGCACCAAAACCTGTTGTGAAACAAACACCGGTTAAGGTTGGACCAAAAGAAGTGGTTAGGACAAATTCACCGAATCGTGTCTTTAATCAATCTAGGTCAGCACCTCAACAAGTCTATAGGAGCACCACACCTAGCAGGTCACACACTCCAGTTAGGTCACATACTCCTGTTAGACAATATGTTCCGGTAAAAGCTCAGGGATCACAGTCTGAAATGCATTATAATAAGACTTATTCTAGAGCACCACAACAAATGCCTACTCAAAGGCAAAGAGTGAATCTAAATCACTCGGCACCACAACAGAATTCAGTTCAAAGGCCCAAGTCACCTGAAAGGCGAGATGGGTATTTGAAAGAGTTCAAGTATGTGGACGAGAATGGTATTACCAAGTCAGTCATGGCTTGGGTTCCCCGTGATAACTAACCTATTTTTCTTTCATGTGCAGGAGATAACTACCGGTCCAAACAACAAGTGGTTCGTCGACAGTGGTTGCTCCAGGCACATGACGGGGGAAAGGAGTCTTCTCACAGACTTCAAGGGGGGTAATAGGGGATTTGTATCATTCGCGGGCAACAAAGGAGGAAATATCACTGGAACTGGAGAAGTCACTAATGGGACGATTACATTGGATCAAGTTTATCACGTTGATAAACTGGTTCATAATCTCATTAGTGTATCTCAAATCTGTGATAAGAAGAACTCGGTGTTATTTACTGACACTGAGGCGTTAGTGCTAAAGCCGGGATTCAAGATACCTGAAGATTGGATATTGATGCGGGCTCCAAGGAAGAATGACTTGTACATGCTCGATATGAACAAGCCAGATAATTCGATGGGTCCGATCTGCTTACTATCAAAAGCTTCGGAGACGGAATCGGTTTTGTGGCACAGACGCATGGCTCACTTGCACCTAAGGAAAATGAACTACATAACGAAGAATGGTTTGGTGCAAGGTGTGCCTCTGAAGAGCTTTCAGTTTGAAGACAAGTGTCTACCGTGCATGAAGGGCAAGCAACATAAAAAGACACACAAGTCCAAGAAGCTGAACTCCATAACCTCGACATTCGATTTGTTGCATATGGACCTTTTCGGCCCTATCAACAAAAGGAGTATAGGAGGTAGTTGGTTTTGCTTAGTTATCACTGACGATTACTCACGGTTTTCATGGGTTTTCTTTTTAGGTACGAAGGACGAGACGGCTGCAAAGCTCATCGGGTTCTTAGACCAAGTGGAGAACTCCTACGGAACAAGGGTTAAACATATTCGTAGTGATAATGGGACTGAATTTAAAAACTCTGTAATTGGTGTATATTGCCTATCAAAGGGCATCGTGCATCAATTCAGTGCACCATATGAACCTCAACAGAATGGGGTGGCCGAACGTAAAAACAGAACATTGATTGAGGCTGCAAGGACTATGCTTTCGGATTCAAAGCTTCCTACCATGTTTTGGGGGGAGGCAGTGAATACCGCGTGCCATATTTTAAATAGAGTCCTTACAGTCAAATCATTGAACAAAACATGTTATGAAATTTTGAATAAACGGCCACCTAACTTAACTGGATTCGAACCGTTTGGAGTACCATGTACACTTTTAAGAACAAAACATCAACCGAAGTTTGGTGAAAAGGCTGACGAAGGATACTTCCTAGGTTATGTGCCAAACTCACCAAACAAACGGGTGTTTAACAAAACAACTGGTACTGTGGAGATTGTGTATAACATTGAAGTCACAAGTTATACACATGAACCCCAAACTGGTCCGGAATGGATATTTGACTATGATAAGTTATTTGAGTCATTTAACATTCCTCTGGACGATAATGTAGGTACAATCGAGAAGGACTTGGCGACGTTGCATCTGAACGACGATGGCCAAATCTTTCCAAGGACCACGTTCGAATCTACGTCCGAGCCTACTGCGACTGTAGATAGTTCTCCAGAAGTTGCTGATCAAGAGACACCTACCAATGAGAATCAGACTCAAGCTTCAAGTTCTGCCTCTGAGGAAAACGTCCGTGAGGAAGAAAATGTGGAAGCTGAGCCTGTTCCCCCTTTAGGTGAAATAGGATCCAACTTAGGAGATAATCTAAGGGTAGACGAAATAGAGACCTCTAGGATTAACAAAAACCATCCAATAGAAAGCATCATAGGAAATCCTAACGAGGGTGTGAGGACTCGGAGTAGTGTAAATAACAACACTGTGTTGTTGTCGATGATAAACGACTCCGAGGCATATCACACATGTCTATATTCGTGTTTCATATCGCAAGTAGAGCCCAAAAATGTGCAAATGGCACTTAAGGACAACTCCTGGGTTGAAGCGATGCAGGAAGAACTTTCACAATTTAGGAAACTAGAAGTGTGGGAGTTAGTTCCGTTACCTCGAGGGGAGATTGCAATAGGAACCAAATGGGTTTTTAAGTGCAAGAGAGACGATCGGGGTATAGTCACGCGCAACAAGGCGAGATTAGTTGTAAAGGGTTTCAACCAAGAGGAGGGAATCGATTACAACGAAGTGTTTGCACCAGTAGCAAGGTTAGAAGCAATTAGGTTGTTTTTAGCTTTTGCCTCCTTCAAGGGATTTAAAGTATATCAACTGGACGTTAAGAGTGCTTTCCTGTATGGGAAAGTGAAGGAGTTGGTGTATGTAGAACAACCGCCCGGGTTTACAGATCCTAAATATCCTGATAGAGTATATTGCTTAGATAAGGCTCTTTATGGATTACATCAGGCACCTAGGGCATGGTATGAGACTCTATCCAACCATCTTTTAGAAAATGGCTTTGAGAGGGGTAGGATAGATAGTACTCTATTTGTGAAGAGAAAGGGAGATCACTTTATCTTGGTACAAGTGTACGTAGATGATATCATTTTTGGATCATCAGACGAACAGATGTGCAAAGATTTCGAGAAGGTTATGAAGTCTAAGTTCGAGATGAGTGCTATGGGAGAGTTGAATTTCTTTTTAGGGTTACAAGTTGACCAAAAGAAGGAAGGGATGTTTATCCATCAAACTAAGTATGTCTATAACATATTAGAACGGTTTGGGATGGAGGGAACTAAATTGACTGCCCATTTCAGCACGCCGATTCAAGTGAATCACAATCTCGGGCCGGGTACTGAAAGTGATTCCGATGTGGATCCGACTTTATATCGGGCCATGATTGGGTCACTTATGTATTTAACTGCTTCAAGACCTGACATAATGTTTGCTGTGTGTAATTGTGCTAGGT